>CM060882.1:4880000-5345000 GCA_030762935.1 Hymenopus coronatus | reverse complement strand
TATTTTCTGATATTTGGGGTCACAAAGGTGGAACGTTTTGCTCGCATTGATCGTTCTCATCATCATCCTCAATCTGCAAGTTCACAAACTTTTTGTTGGCAGCTGAAAATGGAGTTCATTGCGCTTGGTCGGCATTAAGCCAAATTTGGGCGACATGAGATATGTGCCTCATATAATATTATAGCTTTGATTGGAATTCTATCTGTTCTGATGACGCGGCACTTAGAAATCACAGATTCTGTAGCTGAGGGCAAAAACCGTTTCTCTGACTATTGGGAACCAGAAACAGAAATCAATGTTTAAAACACCCTGGGTGTGGCATTTAGGCAAACGCTTCAAAAATCGAAAATTGTTACTTTCTCTACACGTACTACGTCCTACATAGTGTATACAGAAGGTATTATAATGCTCCCAAAAATTCAATACCGATATTTCACCGGAAATACCCGTTATGGGACCCCCAAATCCAAAAAAGGAATTCTTAGAAACATGTCCGTGAGTGTCTGTCTGTATGTGTTGTGTGTGTGTGTGTGTGTGTGTGTCTGTTGGCAGCAGAGCTCAAAAAAGAAAAGACCGTTAAAAACCAAACTTGGTGTTTAGGTTTGGCGTTTTCCAAGGATGCGACACGAAGATTTTGAGAAAAATATCCACACCCCAAATTACCCTTTAAATGGAACTTTTTTCGAAAATTTTGATTTGCTCAAAAATGACTAACGATGTTGGTTAAAATATCGTATATTAAAGATATTTACCTGACAAATAAAATGTATATTTTGAATTTTCTGGGAGTAATCTCTGAAGGCTACTTTATTCTTGATGAGCTTTACGGAATTTTGCATAGCTGCTAAACCATAAGAGATGGAACAAAACTTAAAACACAAAAAATGTACAGCACATTAAAACACACGATTTATGTTATATACTTTTTTTGTGCAGTTGGTTGTTTTTTAGAGTGTGTTTGGTTTCACCTCTAAAAAGACTTTACTTTTCTCATACAGGAATTTGTCAACATCTATCTATACAAACAAAGAAACTTCAGTCACATAGCAACCAGTTTTTGACTGTCACTTTAACCTATGGCACTCCCTTATTTCGCTTCTACTTACAAGGAAGCAAGTAATAAGACTATTTCTGATATTTTTTTTCTCGATTAACGTGAAGTATATAGAAGCATAAGCTTTTTAACAATAATTTGTTGCAGAGATGTAAAGAACATGCGAATGGAACACGTCAAATTTTTTAACCAAGTATACCACCAAAAAATCACTTAAATAAGTACACTAACATGTGTATTGAAATGTTTCACTAAATATACCACCGAAAAATCACTTTTCCTTATTTTTTCTTCTGTTATTTCAGAAACAATAACCAAACACCACACACGTATTGACCATTACAGTGGTTTAAAACTTATACTCTAAATTTACTGCTTAATCGCACATTTAACACCACAGAATCACTTAAATAAGTGCCCTGACCTGTGTATTGAAACACATTTTCCTTCCCTTGTTTATGGTTCTGCTATTCAAGAAACTATAACCAAATACCACACACATTTTGACCGTTATACTGGTTTAAAACTTACACTCTAAATTTACTGCTTGACAGAATATTTAACATCACAAAATCACATAAATAAGTAGCCTAACCCATGTATTCAAACACATTACTCTTTCCTTGTTTTTGCGTTTGCTATTCGAGAAATTACAACCAAATACTACACACGTATTCACCATTATACTGACTTAAAGCTGACACTCTAAATGTACTGCTTAACCGAACATTTAACACCACAAAATCTCTTAAATAAATACCCTGAAATAGGTATTGAAATACATTTCTTTTCCTTGTTTATGCTTATGCTATTTGAGAAAGTACAACCAAACACTACACACGTATTGGCCATTATACTTGCTTAAAACTTACACTCTAAATTTACTAATTATTCGAACATTTAACACAAAATCACATAAATAAGTACCCTAACCTGTGTATTGAAACAAATTTATGTTTCCTTGCTTTTGCTTCTGTTATTCGAGAAACTACAACCAAACACCACACACGTTTTCACCATGATACTGGTTTAAAAGCCACAGTCTAAATGTACTGCTTATTTGACATTTAATACCACAAATCTTATTTTTGGTTGCACATTTAACCAAAAGGCATAAAGACAGGACATGTCCTATCTGTGGTTCTCCTGCTACATATTCCAATCTCGTTTGGTAAGGAAGAGATCACATTTCGATATGTTTCGGTCTAATTGCCGTCTTGAGTTGGCGGCGATAGGTTCTTGTGATTGGTTCCTGGAAGTTTTAATGCGCCCCGCCTCGTCCCCAGCACGTCCCCAGTATAACATATCTGCTTGATTAGGCTAAGCCTGCGATGGAAAAGTTGAGAGCATCTCGTTATCGGGGTCCCCCTCATTGCAGCGGTACGTGAGGCTCATTTGTTCGGATAGAATCCACCAGGTACCTGCCTGCCTGCGTTTTGGGGTTAACGAACCTGACCCTGCGCCCTCTAAAACTGAAGAATTATCATCCGTCAGTACGTTCTACTTCAAATATATCAAGCATGCTTCCATTCCAATTCTCCAAAATTCACATCGTGAAAACTAAAAAAATTAAAGAAAAATTCTTATTCCAAAAAATAATATGAATTTCTGTGCTCTAAGCTCTCATTTTCGGGAGGCTGAGTGTTCGAATCCTACGTGCGTCACGAGGGTCATCCAAAAAATAACTAACGATTTGGCATAACTAAATAATAATGAAAGTTATCAACAAAGTTACTCCTGACCGTGAAAGAAACCCAACTTTAGATGGCAAACGCATAGGGACAGCTTTTAAGGTATTTGACTATCACTTTAGTCTACTATTCCCTTATTTCCCTCCTACTTACAAGGAACTAAATAATTACACAATTTTTGATAATATTTATCTAGTGTAGCATGAAATATATCAAAGAATAGTCATATATATGTTTTTGCAGTACAGAGAAGGTCATGGGAATGCAACATATTTGACTTTTGTAGTAACATTGCGTCAATTTCTTTTTCTTTATTAGTGAATTGTGATGAATGTTATACATTCTAATGCGTCTATAATATCTAAATACATACAAGGTTTTGTTCGCGGTTTTCCTTATCCTGAGAAGGCGAATGTCGAGTAACTTTAAGCTGTATGGACCCCGAGAACATTTGAGTATCATTTCACCAATTACATTCATCGATCGGTATGGCTAACCACGATAAAGGACGTTGAACTAATATATATATTTGCAAAGTCACAGTACCTTACTCTATTTTCAACGTAGTCTCCATTCTGTCAAGATATTTATTGTCACATGGATTTTAAATGCCGATGTTATGCTTTTCTACCGCCAACGAACATATTCATTTTCTGAATCACAAAATGTTCGCCCATTTCACTTTTATAGTCAAAATTCAAAGTGTATAGTGATAATGCAATGAACGAGTCTTCAGTGAGGAAATGACACATAATTTACGAGTAATCAAGGAAGAACATAACAGTGTGTACGATAAAGACCGGAGTGGTAGTTCATCAATCGCTATGGAGCAGTTGAAAGCAAATGCTTATAAAAGAATTCAGACACCATACATGACCTTTTGGGAGAAAAATACTCCCAACCCAAAGTGACAGTGACATCTTGGCTCAGATCTTTAGCAGTGGACATCTGTATTGAAAAAACGGTACCACGTGATAATAAATAGCTTGATAGCAATGACGATTGCGTTGAGAAATAGAGTAAGGTAGTGTAACTTTGTAAATAAAGTCTTGTGTTGATAACTTGCGTTATCATTTAGCTATGTCAAACCGTCTGTCACTTTCTGAATGCACCTCTTATTTTATAGACTCACTAGAATGCATAACCTGTATCAAAATTGACTATAAACAAAAACGAATAGACGAAATGTTACTAAAAATGTCCGATCTGTTTCATTCATATGACTTTCTCTATTCTGCAAACAGCCTATTCTTACAAAATATTATTTATTTCATGCTGATCAAGATAAACATTGGCATAAATGATCTTATTTCTTTTAAGTAGAAGGGAAATACACTACGCTAAAGTGATAGTCAAATGTTTTAAAATGTGTAGTTATACGTTTGTCATTTAACTTCGGTTCTCTTTCATTGCAAGGACAAAAACATGGAGATGTGAAACGTTTGAGAAATGTTTTGATTGATTCAACTGTTTTTTCACATAGCCGTGTGTAGAACAGGAGTTGGGTAAGTAGAGTCACACTGAAAAATTAAATTGGTCATAACAGTTGACTATGTTAAAGTACTTACGAATTTGGAAGTCGCCATAGGGGTATATCATCTCAAAACAATTTGAGATCATCTTGTGGCTTATCGGGAAACATGAGAACCAGTTGAGGAATTTAGGTCCATGCCGGCATGTTGCCATGGTAGCTCAGTGCTGGAACACCCGGCTAAGAGACCCGTGACTCAGGTCCTGGGTATTATATTGGACTTTTAAGTCTGACTCTACCTATCCAAATGTTTCGGGTATTTAAAAATTTAAACCAATAACAGGAAATATTTCTGAAATGTTTAGCTTAACCATTAGGTACCAGACAGCATAACTCAAGAACTAAAAGTCGGGTAAATACCAAACTTGCCACTGTTAGATTCAGCACTTTCCTCGATTGCGAAATGATGCTTTTAAGGAATATCCCCCACCCAAGACTACCTTTAAATTTACATTTTTCGACAATTTCATTTGCTCAAAATTGGTTGATATGATTTTTATTAAAATACCATAAAATTACTTGGGATATGTCCATAACAATGCAACTATACATTGAATTTTCTGAGAATAGTTTCTGAAGTCCTCTTCATTTTCGATGACTTTTATACAACTGTAAACCATAACAGAGCTACAAAAATGTACTTCACAAAAATGAAGATCTCATCATACCACAAAGTGTACTTCAAAATCAAGTTACAACGGTTAAGCTTTTCAAGATATTCCTTGTTGCTGCTTTAAAACTACACACACTCAAATGTTTCTCAGATGTGCAATGTTTATTTTTCTACATGTACTATGTACATAATGTATAGAGAAGGTACTGCATTCCATCCAAAATTCGATACTGAGATTTCACCAGAAATACATGTTTTAATTCCCCTGAATCAAAAAAAGCATTTTTACAAAATTGTCTGAGTGCGTGTGTGTGTCTGTGTGTATGTGTCTCTATTTGTGTGTGTCTGTGTGCCTGTGGACAGCATAGCTCAAAAACGAAAAGACCGTTGAAAACCAAACCTGGTATTTAAGTTTCGTTTCTTCCAATGATCCGACAAGTAAAGTTTCAAGAAAATTGCCCCCAATGACCCTTTACCTGGAACTTTTTAAAAAATTATGATTTTAATAAAAATGATTCTAACGATTTTGATTAAAATACCATATATTAAGAATATTTACCTGACAAATAAAATGTATATCTTGAATTTTCTGGGAATAGCCTCTTAAGACTAGTTTATTCTGAATGAATTTTACGAAATTTTGCATAACTACTAAACCATAAGAGATGGACAAAAACTTATCACACAGTAAATGTAGAACACATTAAAACACGCAATTTGTGTTATACACATATTTTTCGTGGAGTTGATCGTTTTTGAGATATCGCTTGTTTTTTATTTCAGTTTTAAAAAACATACTTTTCTCATACAGGAATTTGTCAACTCCTGTCTATGCAAACAAAGGGACTTCAGTCAAATTACAAATAGCTTTTGACTATCACTTCTCCCTTATCTCGCTTCTACTTACAAGGAAGCAAGTAATAAGACTATTTCTGTTAATCTTTTCTCATTGGCATGAAGTAAATAGAAGCATAAGCTTTTTGAGAATAATTTGTTGCAGAAATGTAGAGAAAGTCCGGAGAATGGAACACATCAGATTTTTATTGAATCAACTTGTAAAGTTATTGCTAAATATATCTGGAACTCTTAGTTCATTATATTAAATAGTTGCTGAGATAATGGAGACATTGGCAAGCTAGGATATTTCGACTCCTCTTAGTTACCCCTGGTGTTATGCTGATCAGCATGAAATAGATAACAAGAATAAGCTTTTGTAAGAATATTTTGTTACAGTCACATGAGCGGTATATTCAGATTTTTTTCGCGTGGTCATGAAACGGCTTAGGCAAGTTGCTTTTTAAACATTTGCCCATCACTTCAGCCTGCGTAATGCTAGTATTTGTGTAAACGTTTAACATGAGGTAGATGTTTGCGCTGTACCGTGTAGCACAAACCCAAATCAATGTTGATGCGGTCACTCCGGTTTAAAACATGGAGCTTGAAGCCTGTTGGTTCGAGGATTGGACACGTGCTGGAGTATTGACCTGGCTGAAACCTAATCCTCCAGGAGTCAACATTATGTCAAATAATTATTAATGGTAGCATTGCAATTTGTATACGTTTGCTGGCGTCATTGCTATCTGGCCTTCTGTATGTGAACTTCTGAACGTACGAGCTACAGAAAATCCGATTTGTTTTTTTCACGTGATTTTCAATATTTATATGCAACAAATTATTATCACAAAAGTCCACCATTCTATCTACTTCAAGATAAACATTAGCAGAATATTTGCTTTGATATCCAAGGGAAAATAAAATTTAGTTTTCTTTGTATTCTTTACTGTCTCTGCACGTACTATGTACATAGTGCAAAGAGAATGGTATTTAAGTTTGGTTTCGTCCAAAGATGCGACACGAAAATTTCCAAGAAAATTCCCTCACCTCAAACTACCCTTTACATAGGAAAAATTTCGAAAAATTTTATTTTCTCAAAAATGACTAACGATATTGATTAAAATAGCTTATATTTAAGATATTTACATGCCAAATAAAATGCATATCTTGAATTTTTTGGGAATAGCCTCTGAAGACTACTTTAATCTGGATGAATTTTACGGAATTTTGAATAAATGTTAACCGTAAGAGATAGACAAAATCTTTCCACAAAAAAAATGTAGAACATATTAAAACACACAATTTATGTTATGTACACTTTTTTCATAGAGTTGATGGTTTTTGAGATATTCCTAGTTTTTATTCCCAGCTTTGGATACTTTACTTTTCTCATACAGGAATCTGTCAACTCATGTCCATACAAACAAAGGAACTTCAGTCATATCGTAACCAACTTTTGATTATCACTTTAACCAATGTTACTTCCTTATTTCGCTTCTACTTACAAGGAAGCAAGTAATAAGCCTATTTCTGCTAATTTTTTTCTCAATTAGCATAAGGTAAATAGAAGCATAAGCTTTTTAACAATAATTTGTTACAGAAATGTAGAGAAAGTCATGTGAATGGAACACATAAGATTTTTTATCGGAACCTTTGCATTAGAAACAACTCGTTGTCTGTAGGTTCTTTACGGTGGGTTTAAGTCGTCTTATTTTCCTCAATCACACACACACACACACACACACACACACACACATTCACAATATACATATCGAAATTGTATAGGGTGGTCCATTCCGCCCCACTGCCGGGGCAGAATGGACCAGTCTGCATTAATTCGTTTTGTAATGTTTTGCTTTAATACTGCTATTGCTATAATTCTGAAAGTTTCATATTATTTTAATACATGTTCAACGAATTCATATCTCATTTTATAGTTCTTTTTCTTTAATATTTAATTTGTTATAACATTTTAAATGTTAAGTGTTCCATCCTGCCCCGGGTTCCCCTACATACTTCCAGACTCTATGAGGAATAGGGAATACTTCTGGTTAAAGAAAAATTCCCCGACCCAGCAGGGAATTGAACCCAGGACCTCCTGGTGAGAAGCCAGCTCGCTGCCCACTCGACAACTGAGTCTGAAATAGAATTTTAATTATGCATGCTCTTGAACTGCTGTGGTTCTCAGCGTCCCATTCTATATTTTGCGTGAAAGACCGCTTAATTTTACTCAGAGCCTTTTTATCAGGCTTGAGGTTCTTACGTGCCATTAATCTACGGCTCGGGACCATCGGCTTTACACCCCTTCCGTAGAAAGTCATGCTAAAAAAATTATCGTCCTCCGTGGATTTTAACTTGCGACCGAGGTGTGTGAAATGAGACTGGTAACCATTACTCCACGGAGAGGGATTACGTCCGCAGATTGAAATTGTTTGAGATTGCAGAGGCTGTAAGTAAGCATTTCAAAAGAACGTGCAGGTAATATTTTAAATACTATTTTGGGCTTTCACAAGATCTGAGCAAGATGGGTGTCACGATTGTTGATACCTGATCAAAAGTTGCAAAGAAAAAGTGTTTGTATTAAGACTGTGAAGCTCTACCGTAAAAATTGCAGTGAATCTTTGAGGCGGCTTATTACCATGGATGAAGCTTGGATACATCACTACACTCAAATCACAGTCAATACAGTGGATATTGCGCCAGGTGAACCAACTCCAAAAAAGGCAAGGTCAATTTGTCAGCAATCAAGGTTATGGTGAGTGTTTTCTGGGATGCACAGGGAATTCATTTTAAAGTATCGCTGGTGACTACTACGCAAGCTTACTGCAACGTTTGAGTGATGAGGTGAAAAGAAAAATATCTCATTTGGCAAAACACAAAAATCTTGTTTCATCACGATAATGCTCCGTCCCATCGTTTATTTATTACAATGGGAAAAATGTGTGAATTAAAGTTGGAGTTGCTTGAACATCCACACTATTCACCAGATCTATCACCCAGTGACTACCACCTGTTCCCAAACCTCAAAAACTCTATTGGAGGACGAAGAGTTGACAGCAACGAGGAGGTCATTGATGAGGTAAACGTTATTTTGAGGGCCTTAATAAATCGCACTACACAGATGGTTTAATTAAATTAGAATACCGATATGACAAATGTATTAGCCTTTCTGGAGAAGATGCTCAGAAATACGGTAAAAAAACTAAATGCTGTTTTCATCGAAAGGCCCGGGACTTCTCAGCCGACCTAAGTATGAACGAGCATTGTACATACGTACATACGAAAGTAAAAATGGACGTAACATGTGTACAGAATGAATGGTAAGTATATACCCAAGATCTATACCTGCACTGTATTGCATATGTACAGATCGGGCGTTATAAAAACGTTGTAGAATTAAACGCTTCAATTCAAACTAAACACCGATCAGTGGTGTTAGCAAATATCATAAGCGTGCTTCTTTGCACCCGTCTTACATACAAGCGAAAATTGTGAGGGACTCGCGCTCATGGAGAGGCAGGTTTTGAACTTGTAGTAGAGATCGTGATGAGATACAAGAACAGTGTAAACTGGCCGAAAACACGATTACATGTTTTTCATTTCAGTTATATAGCGTTTATCTTTTAAAGATTATAATAAAAGTTATGTAAAAGACTCCTAAAGAAATTACAAATTACAAAAAACTTGGAATGGTTAAAATATCAGTTATAAGAGCGCTGTATTCAGTCAGTTGTGTACAATGGTCGTAAAGCATTTTTAACAACTTAAGTTATTACGTGTGAAATATTTATTAATCCAAGATATCAAATTGTCAAGACAAACTATCATGCTTCGCAGGAAGTTGTTACCTCAAAAGAAAATTGTTATGTCACTGAGTCAACAAATTGTATTTTGTTATATCTTAAAATATACGAATACTTATTTTCTAAAATGGACATTCATTTGCCAGGAATTATTTATTAGCCCTGTCCTTTGTGTCATTTCCCGGAAATTTATTTCACATTGGAAATAAGTATAATATACAAGGAAAAGGCGTATTAAAATTCTCTTTACTTTCTCAACACACACTATGTGCATAGCAGACAGAGAATGTACTGTATTCCATACAAAAACTCTATACCGAGATTTCAGCTGAAATACATGTTTTAGGACCACCTGAGTCCAAAAAAAGCATTTTCAGAAGCATGTCCTTGTGTGTGTGTGTGTGTGTGTCTGTGGACAGCATAGTTAAAAAACAGTCGATTCAATACCAAACTTGGTATTTGAGTTTGGTATCTTCCAAGGATGCGACACGAGGATTTTCAAGAAAATCCACCCACCCCTAACTACCCTTTACATGGAAAAATTTTCGAAAGTTTTGATTTTCTTAAAAATGGCTCTAACGATTTTGGCTAAAATATCACATATTAAAGCCATTTCTATCACAAATAAAATATATATCTTGAATTTTCTGGGAACAGGCTATGAAGATTACTTTATTCTGCATAACTGCTAAACCGTAAGACATCACAAAAACTTACCAAGCAAAATATGTAGAGCATTTTAAAACAATTGTTTTTGGTTTCAGCTTGGAAAAACTTATACTTTTCGCATACAGGAATTTGTCAACTCGTGTCCAAATAAAGGATCTTTAGTCACATAGCAACCAGCTTTTGACTATCACTTTAACCTATGGTACTCCCTTATTTCACTTCTACTTACAAGGAAGCAAGTAATAAGACGATTTCTGCTAATCTTTTCTCGATTATAATGAAGTAAGTAGAAGCATAAGAGTTTTAAGAATAATTTGTTGCAGGTATGTAGAGAAAGTCATGTGAGTGGAACACATGAGATTTTTTTTTTATTCAGGGTTTCTCAAAACATACATTCCTATTGAAATTTCGGTATTGAATTTTTGGTTGGGAAATTTCACTATCTAATATATACATTTTACATACGTGAAGGTGAAAACACAGCCAAGGGATTTAAAGCCAGGTCCTCGCGAATGCACCCCACCTGGTGCTATATTTTGTTAGGTGAATGTAACAAAACTTACGTCCCAAGATACTACACCCTGTATACTGAAGGGAGTATTATGAGATCATCATTTACTTAAAGAAGGATTTGTTTTCGAGTTTGTGTAGGCCTAGACAAGTGAGGACGAGATTGCGGCCCAGAGTAATAAAGAACTCATCCTACGATCATCGCCACCATTTCCTCAAACGGCCTCCTCGGTGATACGCTAAACTTAAATCTTCTTTCCTTCCTCCCAGAAAACTGCAAAGAGGAAATCGATTGTCGATAACGATGTACACTCTGGAGGGAACAAAAAGAGGGTGTAAGTAAACCTGGCAAACACCTGGGCTGGGATAATCTTATTAACACTGCCACTTCTGGTGTGTCTTGTAACAGGCAATATATTAGTAGTAGCAGTAATAGTTGTAGAAATAGTAGTATTAAAATAAAAACTCTGCTTTATTACTCCAATACATGTCAGGCGTTCCATTCACATGATTTTCTCTACATCTCTGCAACAAATTATTGTTAATAAGCTAATTTTTCTATCCACTTCATGCTAATCGAGATAAACATTAACAGAAAATGTCTTATTACTTGGTCCCTTAAAGTAGGGTGGTCTCCATAGCGCGATGGTAGCGCAGCTGCTTGCCAAGCGGGAGACCTGGGTTCGATTCCCAGTACCTGCGTGGTCCGGGGTGCACTCAGCCTCGTAAGGTCCCTGCGGGGGACCAATTGAGCAGCTACTTGATGGAGAAGTAGCGCCTTTAGGTCATGAGGATCGCATTAACCGGCCGGGAGGGCTCGAGGCGCTGACCACGTCTCATCCAATAATGCACACCATCCATGACTCCATAATGGAAAGTGATGGGGGACGCAGCGGCCGGGCGGTAGGCAAAGGTGCCCCGTGAGCTGTCGTGCCAAGGAGCTATCCCTTGTAAGTAGAAGGGAAAAAGTGTAATGTATTTCATTGAGATTGTGTCCTTTATATGCTCGGCAAACAAACCTTTTATTCAAACATTAATCGATCATCTACATCATGCTAATCAAGATAAACATAAGCATACTCCTATCACTAGTTTCCTTATAAGTAGCACGAAAACAAGAGAATACACAGGCTAAAGCGATACTTGTCTTTTAACACCTGGTCGCAATGTGAAACAATTGAAATTCGCTTGTCAGCAGTAAACAAACGAGAAATGAGAATAAAGATGTTCTCCCGTTTAAGAAAAGTTTAAGCGGTTCAAAATTGAAGCCAATAATCCAGAATATCCCGAAAACGGCTAACGTTACAGAAAAAAAAAAAAATATAGGACATGAATTCTGTATTTTAATGAGATCTACATTTTTATTACAGTAGTTTTTGTAGATCTCTTACGGTTTGCCAGTTATACAAAACTCATGCAGAATAAAGAGGCCCTCAGCGGCTAAATCCAGAAAATTCAAGGAATACATTTCCTTTGTCGTAAAAATATCTTATACATAAGATATTTTAACCAAAATCATTAAAAGCATTTTGGAGAAAATCAAAATTTTTTTAAATTTTTTGTATGGGGGCGACATATACTGTCATAAGTACTTTTAAATCTCAGCATTCACAGTAAAGGCAACTATTGTGGTCAATTAGGGAATGTCATCTCAAACTAATTTCAGATCACCTTGTGATTTACCGAGAAACAGTGAACCAGTCGAGAAATTTAGTGGCGTGTCTGCATATTGCCATGGTAGCTCAGTGGCAGAGCAACGGGCTAGAGACCGGGAGATCCTTGGTACAAATCCCGGCTATGGCATTGAATTTTTCAGTCTGACTCTATCGATCCAACTCCTGTCCTATATACGACTTGTGTGAAAAAACAAAAGTACTAGAACATTTCTGATAATATTTATCTCGAAAGGATTGATGTAGAAAAATCTGTTATGTTCCATTCACATGACTTTCTCTACATCTCTGCAACAAATTACTATTAAAAAGATGATGCTTCTATTTACGTCGTGCTAATCGAGAAAAAGTTAGCAGAAATAGTCTTATTACTTGCTTCCTTGTAAGTAGAAACGAAATAAGGGAGTAGCATAGGTTAAAGTGCTAGTCAAATGCTGGTTGCTATGTGACTGAAGTTCCTTTGTTTGCATGGATAGGAGTTGACAAAGTCATGTGTGAAAAAAGTATGTTTTTTTAAAGCTAAAACCAAAATCAAGGAATATTTCAAAAACATCAACTCCATGAAAAAATGTATATAACATAAATTGTGCGTTTTAAAGTGCTCTACATTTTTTGTAAGTTTTTCTCCATCTCTTAAGGTTTAGTAGTTATGCAAAATTCCGAAAAATTCATCCAGAATAAAGTAGTCTTCAAAGCCTATTCCCAGAAAATTCAAGATGTACATTTTATTTGTGAGGTGAATATCTTTAATATATGATATTTTAATAATCGTTAGAGCCATTTTTGAGAAAATCAAAATTTTGGAAAAAAAGTTCTATGTAAAGGGTAGTTTGGGGTGGTTGAATGTTTCTCAAAATCTTCGTGTCGTAGCCCTGGAAGATAC
Source organism: Hymenopus coronatus (assembly GCA_030762935.1). Classification (NCBI taxonomy): domain Eukaryota; kingdom Metazoa; phylum Arthropoda; class Insecta; order Mantodea; family Hymenopodidae; genus Hymenopus; species Hymenopus coronatus. The sequence goes on along the minus strand of CM060882.1, from coordinate 5,331,739 downwards.
TAAACTTAAATATCAAGTTTGGTATTGTACCGACTTTTGGTTTTTGAATTATCGTGTTCACACACACACACACACACACACATACACACATACGGACCTTTTTGTGAAATGCTTATTTTGCACACAGGGATTCTAAAACGTATATTTCCGGTGATATCTCGGTATCGACTTTTTGGATGGAGTGCAATACCTTGTCTATACACTAAGTATACATTACGTAAAGAGAAAGTAAAATGAATAATCATTTGCAGCATAGATAGAGAAAGTCATGTGAATGTTATACATTACATTTTCTAGGAATATACTGCCGGTACTCCACTGCTAATGGTGGTCAAGGAGAGTAGCAAAGGTAAGAAAAATAGAGTTCAGCTATTCTACACTAGTGCACAAAACTGTCAGGTAACCCTACGTTACCTCTCTAGGGTTAACAACATTTTACAGTTTAAAAACTAATCTTGCAACGTCTGTTGAGCCATCTAGTGTCACATAAAGGAATGACTCAAATACTTTTTCCCATCAATTCGCATAAAAAAAGCCTTTATTATATAGTAACAAACTTATGCAATAATATTTATCTTCCGTTTGCTCCTAAGACATGAAAATCTCGTTCGACTCGGCGTTCGGATGAACCGGAACGAATATGCGGAAACGGCATTGAGAGCATTGCAAACACGATTGTGAGGAAAGAATAATAAAACAAGGGCGCAGGGTGGGAAAAAAAGTAGGTAAGAGGGGGATGGGGGAAGCCAAAACTTTGTGAGTCTAATCTCTAAGAAATCGATACGCAGCACAAAAAGAACGAATAGAATGGAGAGAAAAGAATGGAATCGAAAGAGTTTTACGTCTTTGTTTACTCTGCCTGGAATGTCTTTCACCCTGTAGTGAGTCAATATACGAGCAAACAATAATAATAATAATAATAGTAATAATAATTAGGGGCGTTAAACAAATCCTTATAAAATCCAAGAAATTACACTGGTAGCATCGAAAAAACTTTGTATTTAGTAACCGTCGTCTCTTGCTAGATGGTAGTTAAGTTTGAGCTATATCCATCACGTGGTTTCATTGCTATAGGCGATTGAATCAACAATCTTGTGCTTCGTTACAGAGATGGGAAAAAACGAGTTTTGTGCACTGATTAAACACTTCTATTTAAAAGGCTTAACAAGGAAAAAGATAAAAGCCGAGTTGGATGACGTTCAGGGCACATTTGTTCCTGCGTTTGCAACAATTTAAAATTTTATAAATGAACTTAAACGTGGTCGTACATCTATAAATGATGAACATCGTTCCGGACGTCCAGTAGAAGTGACTTCCTCCGAAATGATTGACAAAATCCAGGATATGGTTTTGAGTGATCGACTAATCGAAGTTCGCGAAATAGTAGAAGCCACAGGCATATCACAAGGTACAGTGTTCTGAATTTTGTACCACAAATTAGGTCTGACAAAGGTCTCGGAAAGATGGGTGTCGCATTTGCTCTCAATGGAGAATAAGCGCAATTGAGTGATCGATTCGGAAGCTGGTTGGGAACCTTTCCGTCGCAATCCTGATGAGTTTCTGTGTCGATACATAACTGTGAATGAAACATGGATGCACTACTGCACTCCAGATTATTATTGATCATACAGATTAGTAATGTTAAGATTTGGTACCGGTAACATCTTGCTGCCGCTGCAGAACTGTATCGCGGATGGTGTGTACAAGGCACTGTACCGTGCAGGACTTAACATGAATTTATCGTTCCAGACATGACTCATTATTTTTTGCTTTCTCTACATGTACTATGTACATAGTGTATAAATAAGGTATAGTAATGCACCCAAAAATTCGATACCGAGATTTCACGGGAAAAATATGTTTTGAGACCCTCTGAATCCAAAAAAAAAACATTTTTAGAGAAATGTCCATGTGTGTCTGTCTATCTGTGTGTGCGTGTGTGTGTCTGTGGGCAGTATAGCTCAAAAGCGAAAAGACCGTGAAAAACTAGGTTTGGTATGTTCCAAGGATGCGACACAAAGATTTTCAAGAAAATCCGCCCACCTCCAACTACTCTTTACATGGAACTTTTTTCGAAAATTTTGATTTTCTTAAAAATGGCTCAACGATTTTGATTAAAATGCATATATTAAAGATATTTACACGGAAAATAAAATGTATATCTTGGATTTTCTGGAAACAGACTCTGAAGACTGCTTTACTCTGGATGATTTTTACGGATTTTTGCATGACTGCTAAACCGTAAGAGATGGACAAAAACTTACCACACAAAAAATGTAGAGGACGTTAAAACACACAATTTATGTTATATATATTTTTCATGGAGTTAGTCGTTTTTAAAATATTTCTTGTTTTTAGTTTCAGCTTTGAAAAACATAATTTTCTCATACATGAATTTGTCAACTCCTGTCCATACAAAAAATTAATTTCAGTCACATAGCAACCAGCTTTTGAATATCAATTTATCCTATGGTACTCCCTTATAAGGAAGCAAGTAATAAGACTATTTCTACTAATTGTTTCTGGATTAGTATGAAGTAAATGGAAGCAGCTTTTTAACTATAATTTGTTGCAGAGATAAAAAGAAAGTCATGTGAATGAAAGATAAGATTTTTTTTTGTCCACGGCTGTACATTTTAAGTGATGTAAAAGTAATAATGTATTAATTTTTCACAGTTTTTGATTAATTATCACGGATGTTCTACACTAAATGTTTTGTTTTATTATATTAAAGAATACATAAGTTAGTTTCATTACTAAATTACTAATGCAGTTACAATTCTATACGAAAATTGTCTTCTTAGACAGTTGATGGTAAAAGTAGGTCATATGTGAGTAGTGTTAAAAGTAGAAGGTTAGTGTTATACAATTTTAAGACTCCAATGTAGCTAACTTTGGTTTATGTGTCATTCAAGTAGGTCATGACTCTGAAAGCTCGTATCGATCCATAAAATGGCGGATGTCATGAACATGGAATGTGCTGAACCACAACAAAGTATGCAAACAGAGGGGAGAGCAAAATTACAACTGTTACACTGCCTCTGTACGAATAAGCCATCACGTTGTCAGCACTGATGCTAAGCAAGGCAACATATGTGTTTAAATATTGAGGACTTCTAAAAACAGTGTATGACGCACGTGTTAAAATTGTTGGTAGGATTACGTTTCGCAAGCTTCCTACGCTCAATATAAAACAACATTTTTACCACCTTTATCATAAATAATTCTGTTAATAGTGCCCGTTGAAAACGTATATCTGCGGTTACGCTATCTTAGATAGTATAATTAGCTGAGTTAATATTCCGCTCAGCTCAGAATAAGGCGATATATTTGTGGAGCGTGTTTTAAGACGCCCCTTCATTTAATTTGCTCTGGCAGAGTTTAATTGTTACTAAAACGCTATTAAAATGCAGACTTTAGGATGCACGAAAACATCAACTTTAAAACTGCATCAGAGATTAAAATTGTTAATGCGGAAGATTACATGCAAGGATGCTGGATGGCGCTAATTGTCTCCTCTTCCCCTGTCTTTCAGTGTCTTGCCGTCTATTGTGCACCTTAATTTGCATTTTCTCTTTTTATCTTCCATCTTTTTCGTTTTCTCGCAGGAAGCTTTATTTTGCATATCCTTCTCATTTCAGTATATTATTTTGTTTTGGACTGCATTGCATTAGAAGGAAGAAACAAAAGTAAGGGAAGCCATTATAGAAACAATGTTTGCTCTCTAACGTGTCTGCACTGACACAGAATTTTGTATCTAGAGGTGTACACGTTTCTTTTGCATCCATTTGAACGAGAAGCATGTGTACAGTCCATTGCAAAAAAATCATGTGCTCTATTGTCTTGTATTTCTCTACATCTCTGTAATAAATTATTGTTAATAAGCTTATTCTACTAATCCATTTCATTCTAATCACGATAAACATTAGCGGAAACTGTTCTTATTTCTTATACATAGAAGGGAAATAAGAAAATTGGTTAACCAGGCGTCCCCAACAGAACGCACTTTCGGGCGGCAGTAAAAGCCCTCAAGTCCTGGCCGTCCGGTTGCGGGCATGAAATGGAGGTGCTACAGTGGCGGACCTACGATTGTGTAAGTTAACTTACACTTTCACTGTCAATTACATAATAATGATTGCAGTATTTTATACAGTTTAATACTGATATCTAATATGGAACAAAATAAAATGTAATTGGCAGGAAATGCAATTAACGAAATACAAATACTCATATAAAACTAATAAACTAAATAAATGATGTAATGTGACATAGACCTTTCTTCTTGTTGGTACTATGCAATTCAATGAAGTAAACAATACAAATTAACATATATGTATTTATGAAAAGTTTTCCTTCTTAGCCCTGATGTTTGTAGTTGTCTGTTTTCAACCAGCTGTTCAATACGTGGGACTGTTGTTTGCGAGCTACTTAGGTTGTCCCGAACATGCACAAACTTCTTCCTGCTAGATTGTGGAGCTTAGGAATCTTTAGCGTCTTACAGAGGTGTAGAAATGGTTTATACTTTTTCTATTTTAATATTTCTCTTTTAACTGAATATTATTTTGCATATATGTTATTTCTAGCTGCAGTTAAATAGGACTATCGAGGATTTCCCCTGAAAATGGTGTTGCAAATGACTTAAATTGTTTCTCAAGTGGTATATGTCCTGGAATCTATGTTCGAATTCTTCACGCAATTGTCGCAGTATGTTATATATTCATCAAAGTCCAAGGTTTCTACACACTGAATCACTGAGGTTATGATCAGAAAATGTACCGTCACCGCGAGTAATGTCCCTAAAAATTATATTTGGTTATTTTGTTTAGAAGTCTGTAACACACTCAAAATTTTCCCGCGTCATTTTCTACCATAAACAGAAAGCTCTCTTCCCTTGGACGACCGTCTTCCCAACGCGGATGTACCAGCCTCGTAAATAGAACACCACAGTACTAATATGTAGTGCTACACCGCCACTGCACGGATATACTGGACTGTGTAGCTGTGCGGTCCGCAGTAAGTGTAACGTTCAGCCCCGCGCGTCCTCAAGCGACCTTGACCAAACTTGGGCATGTCTGGGCTAAACAGATAGTCAAATGTTTTAAAATAGGGTTGCTATGGGATTGAAATCGATTATTTATTTGCGTGGCCAGCAGTACACAGCTTCCCGTATGAGAAAAATATAAGTACTTTAAAACTGAAACCAATAAAAGAAACATCTTAAAAACCTGTATAACATAAATTGTGTGTTTTAGCGAGATGTACATTTTTTGTGTGCTAAGTTTTTGTCTAACTCATACCCGTTACCAGTTATACAAAATTCATTAAGAATAAAGACGTTATCAGAGGATATTCCTAGAAAATCCAGGATATACATTTTATTTGGCATATAAATATCTTTAACATGCGTTAGCTTAATCAAAATCGTTCGAGCCAACAACATTTTCAAAATATTTTTCATATAAACCTTAGTTAGGGAGTAGGTATTTTTTAAAATCTTCGTGTCGCATTCTTGGAAGATACTAAACTTAAATACTAAGTTTGGTATTTTACCGACTTTTCGTTTTTAAGTTTTCGTGTTCACGGACACACACACACGGACATTTTTTCGCAAATGCTTTTTATGGATACAGGGGATCCTGAAACGTATAGTTATGGTGAAATCTCGGTATTACATTTTTGGGTGCAATACAATAACTTCTCTTTACACTATGTATACATAGTACGTGTAGAGAAAGTAAAAATCTGATATGTTACATTCACATACTTTCTCTGCCTATTCTGCAGCACACTTGTCTTAAAGACCTTACTCTGCTTTCTATTTAATGCTTATTGAGTTAAACATTACCAGAAATAGCCTTATTACAGGTTCTAGTAAAGCTTGAAGCAAATCCATTGATGTTTATAAAGCTAGGAACCTGTATAATTATATGATATTACTTTCTCTACACGTTCTATATACATAGTGAACAGAGAAGATATTTAAATGCACCCCACAATTCGATACCGAGTTTTTATCGGAAATGCATGTTTTGAGACCCCCTGAATACAAAAAAAAATTTACAAAAAGGTCCATGTGTCTGTATGTCTGTGTGTGTGTGTGTGTCTGTGGACAGCATAGCTCAAAAACAAAAAGACAGTTGAATACGAAACTTGGTATTTAAGTTTCATATCTTCTAAGGATGCGACACGAAGATTTCCAAAAAAATCATCCCACCCCTAACTACCCTTTTTATGGAACTTTTTCGAAATTTTTTATTTTCTTAAAAATGGCTACAAAGATTTTGATTAAAATATCGTATGTTAAAGAAATTTACATGGGAAATAAAAGAATATCTTGAATTTTCTAGGAATAGCCTCTAAAGACTACTTTATTCTGGATCAATTTTACGGAATTTTACATAACTTGCTAAACCGTAAGAGATGGACAAAAACTTACAACACAAAAAATGTAGAGCACGTTAAAACATACACTGTATGTTATTTATATATATATATTTTTTTTTGTGGAGTTGATCGCTTTTTTTAGATTGTCCTGGTTCTTGGTTTCAGCTTTCTTAACTCGTGTCCATAGAAACAAAAGAACTTCAGTCACATAGCAACCAGCTTTTAACTATCACTTTAACCTATGAAACTCTCTTATTCCACTTCTACTTACAAGGTTGCAGGTAATAAGACTATTTCTGCTGTTTTTTTTTATGGATTAGCATGAAGTAAATAGAAGCGGAAGCTGTTTAACAATAATTTGTTACAGAGATGTAGAGAAAGGCATGTGAATGGAACACTTGAGATATTTTATATAAAATTGGATGTATCGTTGAAGTATTTAAATTTAGTTTCTTTCAAAATGTTACACGAGGGCTTTGAGGGAATTTACCCTACCCTAAAACAACCTTTACATGGTAAAGGTTTCGAAACATCCATATGAGGAATTTCAGCAGATGAACCTTTTCTCGACTTTGTTATAAAACAGCGATATTGTGACAGACTTACACTGAAAGCAGATGAACAATTGAGCGTTAAGGTTTCAAACTCGACTGTAGGCGTAGAAATAATGTGACGCAGGAAACCACACCAGAATGCGCACTGCTGCGGTGTAGCGCCAGAATTACTTGCCGCTATACATCCCGCAAAGCACAGTATCAGCATTTTGTGTAGATCTTTTGTGTGGGCGTGTTTATATACAAGTAAGTGAAGAGACGGGTTCAGTTAATTCATTATACGGCGCTGTAATCCAGTTCCTAGACTCGACACTGCTTTCCACTCGAGCTAATTAGTTGCAGATCTGTCCGTCCGTACGCACGCCAGCTATTCTATCACTGCACGCCACGGCTATACACACAGCAATGGAACTTGCTTCGTTATTCCAAATATCACTTTGTGCAACAGCAACAAAAAATACCTACCTTAGAGAATTTTAACGCTTCTCTGCCCCTTGTAGTAGAGGAATAATTACATTCTCTGTCCGGATTTTACTGGACACAGGATTTTTAAAGCTTACAAGCTATTCAAACATGATGTGTTCCATTTACAGCACTTTCTGACGCAAATCATCCTGACAAAGGAATATTCTTTTCTCTGTTTTATGCTAATTAACCCCAGAATGGATACATGATGAATGCGCATATTGTTGCATACAAGCGGCTACCGGCAACAACGCCACACTATGTTTAACAACACGTATGTCCACTTACAATTATTTTCAGTTTGCACAATTAAGACAGACGTCCATGCGATGACAGCACACTCTAGCGTTTTGCACTTACAACACGTTGTCTTTGTTTTGCCGCTCCTGCTGCTTTCAAAGAAGGCGCAACTTGACTGCTTAGGCGTCTTTGGTGGTTGTGGCGGTAACTTGGATACGGATTTGTATGCTGGGCGCAGGTTTTGGGTACTAGGAATGGTGTGGGTGCCCTATCTCACGACTTTTACTAGCAAGGGTGTGGTAAGACACAAGTGATTTATTCAGTTAGTTCGGCCTTTTCCCGCCGTCGAACACACACGCATTCCTCCTAAATTCCCTACCTTGGAACTATACTTTATAACCTTATTCTACTGTCTACTTCACTCTAATCGAGATAAACTTTAGCAGAAATTGTCTTATGTCTTGCTTCCTTGTAAATAAAGGAATACACAAGCTAGAGTGATAGTCAAAATATATTTTAAAAATGCCAGCCTGTATAGTGTGGGGGTAGCGTGTCTGCTTCACGTTCAACAGGTCACGCTCTCGCTTAGGGTACTTACTCGGATAAGGTTTCTTAGAAGATGAATGTCAAGTAACTTTAAGCTCCATTGTTAAAAATAGTTAAACTATTAGAAAAAAAGAACCTAAAAGCTGTGTCTTATGTGATTGAAATCCGTTTCCTTGCATGGACAGGAGTTGACTAGCTCCCGTGTGAGATAACCTTTAAGTATTTTAATAGAAACACCAATAAATAAGAATATATCGGAAGTGATCAACTTAATGAAAAAAATGTATTTGACAAAAAATGGTGCGAAACTAAAAAGTGTGAGTGAAACAAAAACACGCTAGGTTAAAGCATTAAAATGGAATAGTGCAAAATATATTGCGGCACATTCCACCAATCTCAATATAATTTTGCCAAGAGTATTTGATGTGTATGATGTACACAGTTAAATCTTTTAAATCTACATTTCCTTATTTGACAGTTTCAGGCCTGCAAGTTCATGTTTCTAAGTGTTAAGATTATGAAGACGAGAGATAAAGTGAAACTGAAAAAAAGAATGTCTTATAATAGAGTTAAGTATCAGCACACATATTACATTAGTATATTTCACAAGATGACATTCAAATGGTAAACCCATGATTCTCAACACCAACGTTCTAAGTACGTAGAATGCATGTAACAAGAGCGAGTTCTATTTAACCAGGATGAGCAGTAAAGTACGTGTTACTTACCTCCTCTTACTTCACATGTGAGGACCAGGTCGTTTCCTTCAGTGAGAGGGCCCACAATGGGGGAGTTCACATCTCGCCCGGAGTTCTCGTATATCAGTAGTTTATTTGGGGGAACTGCAACAACAGAAATTATCATTTTATTGATAATACTAGTGCCTCTAAAATACTTTTATCAACGTGTGAAACAAAAAATTATTTTCTCAAATGTGTCAGTTATTAAGACACTGAAAATCGGTCTTCCTCCGTTAGCTACCATGCCCGTTTACATAGGGAGGCAATAGAACTATACAAACATAGAAATAACTTTAATCGCAAGGAAGAAGATATGCACCTTAACAAGGCCTGGCTACCAGTGTTGGGAGGCAAACGAAAGCAAGCACCAGACAGCCCACCAATGCATGCGGGCCAATCACAGCACAGGGAGTAACAGGCTCCGCCCACCGGCCATATATAAAAACGCTCTCTCTGCGGCAAGAAAACAACAAAATAAATATATGTATATAAGAACTAACTATGATGAATGTGATACTGTGTATTTATTTTTTCCCCTCTGTATACACCCATCCCAACATGGTTTTTCAGGACCATCTGCAGCCAGCTGAGGAGCAGACATGACGGCAACCACCTCTCCGGTTCAAGCCACAATAAAAGGTAACGTACACCACAATAATTTTTCTTAGCATGGTACCAAAGCTCTCTCCTTTAGCATGAGCATGAAATACCACCACTAACATAGGTCCTGGTCTGGGCATCAGCAAAGGCCAGTACCTACTCCCCACTCTGTCTGCATACTCCCTTGTATGTAGGCGTCTTTTTAGTAACCACCCACTAATATTCGGTTTGCTTCGGCGGTACCGGACACTACCTTTATCTAATCTTCCCACCCATCATTAGAGTAGCTAGTGCATGGTAGGGGAGACGATGTAGATCCCCTTCGGATGATCGTCACCAGGTATGGCGGAGGCGGGGCCACAAAAAAAAAACAAACAAACAAGAACTCGGTCTTTCGCTGTGAGATGGCGAGGAGGAAACATCGAAGCAGACACGCAGCAACTGCAGCAGCACCACACAAACGGCATCTGTATCTTCAACGCCTGCCGCTACACCGGCAGCGAGCGCTGCAACTTCACGCTCTACATCACAAGCGCTTCCAGCCGTTGATGCTTTACCGGCATTGAGCGGCACAACTCCGCGGATGCAGCCGCACTCGCCAACACCGCCGAGCTCCACGCCACCGCCCCGGTACAGTCGTGGTTCGGGGGGTCCCTCGGGACCTTTCGGCCCGACACGTCACCGCCGCCATATTTCAGTAACCTTTCTGTATGAGGGTCACACGCATCAGGAGCAACCAGGGACCCACTTCGCTGGGACGTCTAGAGCTAACGGACCGGGTAGACCTGGAAGCTGCCTTGACGACGGGCTTGCCCTTATTAGGACGATGCCTTTCCGTCAAGGTCAGCATAACGGAATGCCACTGGCCCTGCCGACGCTGCTCTAGCTATGGTTCACAGATTGGAGGCCTGCTCCCCACCACAGAGATACCATTATTGTAGCGCCGACTCCACCACCGTGGAGTGCACTGAGCATGACCTTCGCACACGCTGCCGGTGATGTGCTTCTTGTGGAGTCACAGGACATTATACCGGGCAAGCTCAGTGCCCCAGTACCCGAAGAGCAGACATCAACGATCATCTCAACCTGCCTACACGCTTGACTGATCTGGAGAACTGCTCACCACCAAGCTCAACGACAACAACGCCGAAATCACGAAGTGCTTCTCTGCCGTCCTTGACAACCAGGGGCTAGTAGTAAACAACTCGCCGAGCTCATCGCCAACAGCCTGAGACAGATGCTTCAGAAACTTTGCACCACTAATCCACAGCATTCTACACACCTTCGAGAACAGCAGCCATCACAAACACCAGATGTAACATCCCAATTAGTAGGTCTGCGTTTGGGCTTCGACCAAGACATAATACCTACAACTAAAGTCGGTATATCCGTCCTAATAGTAATCACCCACAAACACTCGGTTTGCTTTGGCGGTACCGGGCCTCATGTCACCACAGCATCAAATCCTTTCTCTCCCCTTTCCCAAATAGTTTATCCACCTGTTATCCTTCTAACCTTTATTCCTGTTCCCCCCTCCCCCCCAAAACAAGAATTTATTCGAGCTCTGACCAGTCATCGGATCACCTGTGAAGATGCCAAGCACAGCTGTTGGCGAAACGTCAGGAACTTCAAGACTCAATGGACCACGGCCAACAAGCCTGGAAAGTAGTATCATTATTCGTATATTGTAAGCCATACTATCTTTGCCATACTATCTTCAGGTTAAGGAGAGAATTCTGCAATACTCATATCACTCAAAGATATTTTAGCTCAACTATGTAAAAATCTGATGTCTTCCAATCACATGACCCTCTCTACATCTCTGTAAGTAGTTATTGAAAACACATTTATTCTTTTAACCACTACATGCTAATCGAGACAAACACTAGCAGAAATGGTCTTATTACTTAGTTTCTTAAGGGTGATCAAACAACTCTTAGAGCAATGAGTTATCGGCATCAGATAAATAACATAGAACATCCAAAATGATGGGCGGCAGGGCTACAACGGGGACTATCAAAGATTGGCTTAAACGACATTTAGCAAAGGGGTAACGAAAATAGTGATAATAAAGTTGTGAATAAAGTAAAAAGACGAATATGCGATAAAAACAGGCAGGAAATAAAATATGAATGTAGAAACAATTCGTCTTTGCAGTTAAAAAACGAACTAAAATTTGAGTGGGGTAAAGAAACACATATTTTAAAATTGGGTATGAAACAAAGATCGGGAATAGCGTGACTCAGGTTCGGAGGGTGGAAAACACATAAGGTAGTTGAAGCTGGTAGGAGGATTTGCTCATTATGCGGGTATCAGGAAGACTCGACGCAAATTTTGGCAGATTGTGTGCAGACGGAGGTTGCTATGAAAAAATTACTGCCGGTATTTTTAGCTTCAAACAGACGAAGGACAGCATTTTGGCATTTGATTCTAAACAGCTAACACTGGCCAAGCCTGCGCACATACTTAATGGAAGTTCGTGCACTAAGAGATAAAATATTTGTGTAAATATTGTATAGGCTTATTGGGTGTTTGAGTAATCTATATGTGTGAATACGTGGTGCAGTTGTGAGTGTAACTGTGTGTGTGTGTGTGTTTGTGTGTGTTTGTGTGTGTGTATCTCCAATGTTGTTAAGAGATATAAAATATATACAGGTAATATTTTAAATTAAAGCACTTTTAGCTAGCATGTACGGTCACTCTACCCATGCGACTGCGTGACGCAACTATTGTACTTTTTTAAACTTAATAAAATACTGCTACTGCTATTGCTACTATCACCACAACCACGACCAAGACCACAACCACCACCACAAACACGACCTCGAATACGACGACCATCACCACCAGCACCACCACCACCCAGACCAACACGACCACGAGCACCACCATGACCACAACCACCAGCACCACGACCACGACCACTACCACCACCACGACCACAACCACCAGCACCACGACCACAACCACCAGCACCACGACCACGAGCACTACCACCACCACGACCACGAGCACCACCACGACCACAACCACAAGCACCACGACCACGACCACTACCACCACCACGACCACAACCACCACCACGACCACGACCACTACCACCACCACGACCTCGAATACGACGACCATCACCACCAGCACCACCACCACCCAGACCAACACGACCACGAACACCACCATGACCACAACCACCAGCACCACGACCACGACCACCACCACCACCACGACCACAACCACCAGCACCACGACCACGAGCACTACCACCACCACGACCACAACCACCACCACGACCACGAGCACCACCACGACCACAACCACCAGCACCACGCCCACGACCACTACCACCACCACGACCACTACCACGACCACTACCACCACCACGACCACAACCACCACCACCACCACAACCACAACCACCAGCACCACGATCTCGACCACGACCACCACGACCTCAACCACCAGCACCACGACCACAACCACCACCACCACGACCACTACTACCGCCACCACCGCAACCACCAGCACCACGACCTCGACCACAACCATCACGACCACAACAACCAGCACCACGACCACAACCACCAGCACAACGACCTCGACCACGACCACCACGACCACAACCAACAGCACCACGCCCACAATCACCAGCACCACGACCGCGACCACTACCACCACGACCATCAGCACCACCACCACTTCCACCAGCACCCACACCACCTCTACCACCACCAGCACCCACACCAACTCTACCACCACCAGCACCAGCACCATCAGCACCACCACCACCACAAGCCGCACCACCACCAGCACCACCACCACAAGCCGCACCACCACTACCAGCACCACCACCATTACCAGAACCAGCACCACCAGGAACACCACCATCACCACCACCAGCACCACCGCCACCTTCACCACCAGCACCGCCAGCACTACTACCACTACCACCACCTTCACCACCCCCACCACCACTATCAGCACCGCCACCACCACCACCACCTTCACCACCACCACCTTCACCACCACCACCTAAAGCACCGGCACCATCACCACGACCATCACCAGCACCACCACCTTCACCACCAGCACCACCACCAACAGCACCGCCTCCACCACCACCACCTTCACCACCACCTTCACCACCAGCACCACGATCTCCTTTACCACCAGCACCACCACCACCAGCACCGCCACCACGACCACCACCTTCACCATCTCCATTACCACCACCTTCACCACCACCACCACCACCACCACCTTCACCAACCAGCATCACCACCACCTTCACCACCACCCTCACCTCCAGCATCACCACCACCTTCACCACCACCACCACCACCACCACCATTACCACCACCTTCACCACCACCACTACCTTCACCTCCAGCACCACCACCAGCACCGCCACCACCAACACCACCTTCACCACCACCATTACCACCACCTTCACCACCACCACCTTCACCTCCAGCACCACCACCTTCACCTCCAGCACCACGACCTTCACCACCACCACCATTACCACCACATTCACCACCACCACCTTCACCTCCAGCACCACCACCACCACCACCACCACCATCACCATCACCATTACCACCACCTTCACCACCACCACCACCACCACCTTCTCCTCCAGCACCACCACCACCACCACCACTTAACCTTATTATCAAGTTTGGTACTTAACGGACTTTTCGTCTCTGAACTATGCTCAAGCGATGCCAAATTCAGCGAAACTCATCCATAATGAAGAACTCTTTAGAGGCTATTCAAAATAAATATTTCAAGGAAAGGAAAAAGTCAACAGTTAATTTAGTAATGTAAATATCTTTAACACACCGTATTTTAATCAGAATCGTTAGAGCCATTTTTTAGAAAATCAAAAACTTTTGATAATTTTTCCTTCTAAAGGGTAGGAGTATCGCATCCTAAGAAGATATTGAACATAAATACTAGATTTGGTATTTGACCAACTTTTGTTTTGAGCTAAGGTACCCACAGACACAGACACAGATACACACTGCAACAGACACATATAGACACAGACACACACAGAGACAAACACAGACACAGACACATTCACACAGATACACACTGCAACAGACACATATAGACACAGACGCACACAGAGACAAACACAGACACAGACACGAACACACACAGATACAAACATACACAGACACGTACACACAGACAAATACATACAGACACACACACATACCCACATAGACACACAGACACACATATAAATATATTGCCATACTTTTTTGCACTCAGGAGACCATAAAACATATATTTCCGGTGAAATCTTAACATGGAATTTTTGGGTGGAATACAATACCTCTTGCTACATTTTACATTGTATGTAAGTTTTCTCTATTTTTTACAGAAGTACGTAAAAGTCGTCCACAGCAATTAAAGAGTACCAATAAATAAAACTCCATCTCATTTTTGGCTGTATATCAAGTACTATGCAGAGAAAGTAAAAATAATAAAGAGCCACTCCCTAAATGGTCAAATATTGCCCTAAATTCGATATTTCCACAAAACCCCGCAAGTGGGCCATCGATGGGGATCAAACCCGCGACCTCTGGAGTTTGAGCCACACACTTTACTGGTGAAAGTAAACCCTATTTCTTCACTGTCTTTGATTCGGTCTACTATTTCCTGAGTTGCTGCTAAAGAGAAATAACAAACAGAAATGTCGTTTGAAGTGCCACAAAGTGTCTTTAACCAGAAGCACAAGTTGAATGGTGAATATAAACTTGCAGCAGCTTCAGGTCGATTTAACGCCCCGTATCGCAAACCCCTGAAGAAGAGGAACACCAGACTCCAGGGTTCCCACGGTCGTTAACGGGAAACTTGAGTCGTATCAAACACATTCCTGTCTTCAGACGGAAACAAACGAATACTACACAAAAGTAAAATATCTTCCATTTAGATAGAAGTAACAAAGAAACGGTTCATCAGAGTTTGTGCTCCCGGAAAACAGAAATCTCTTGCACAACTTTTTCCACTGTTTGTCTGTCGTCTTTCAGATGACATCGCAGATTTCTCTTCAGTAAACTGGGTACTTTAAGTCACATTTTCAATCTGTTTAAAGAAATATATGTCTGAAAGTTTGACATTCCAAACTAAAATTGCTAGCTTTTTACTTTCTCTACAGAGAATAGAGAAGGTATTGTATTACATCCAAAAATTCGATACCGATATTTCACCGGAAATGCATGTTTTGGGTCCCCCTGAATACAAAAAAAAATCATTTTTGGAACAAGGTCGTTGTGGGCGTGTGCATGTGTGTTAGTGCGTGTGTGAACAGCAAAGCTAAAAACGAAAAGACCGTTGAATATCAAACTTCTGACACGAAGATTTCCAAGAAAATTCCTCCATCCCCAACTACCCTTTAAATGCAACATTTTTCAAAAATTTTGATTTTCTCAAAAATGGCTCTAAATATTTTGATTAAAATATCGTATATTAAATATATTTACCTGACAAATGAAATATATATCTTTAATTTTCTGGAAATAGCCTCTGAAGACTACTTTTATTCTCGATGATTGTGCGATATTTTGCATAACTGCTAAACCGTAAATGATGGACAAAAACTTGCCAAAAAGAAACAAAAAAAAATTGAGCACATTAAAATACACAATTTATGTTTTGTACATTTTTTACATGGGGTTGATTATTTTTGAATTATTCCTTGTTTCTGATTTCATACTTTTCTCATACAGGAATTTGTCAACTTCTGTCCATACAAAGGAACTTCAGTCGCAAAACAAGTAGCTTTTGACCATCACTTTAACCTATGGTACTCCATTATTTCGCTTCTACTTACAAGAAAGCAAGTAATAAATCTATTTCTCCTAATTTAGAGTGAAGTAAATACAAATGTAAGCTTTATAACAGTAATTTATTGCAGAGCTGTAGAGAAAGTCATGTGAATGTAATATATCAGGGTTATAAATTTACATCACAGATTTAATAAGCTACAGTGAAAACTTCATCCAGTTTTTCTCTAATGGTTTGGTGGTTATGGTGCATAACGGAGGATGAATGAAATGATACTCAAACGATCTCGGGGTTTATGGAGCTTAAAATTTAGGGAAATCCCAGAAAACAAAACCTTATCCGGGTAAGTCACCCTAAGCCAGATTCGAACTCACGACCTGTGAGGCAGATGCGCTACCACCACGCTTCCCAGGTGGGCGTTTATGTTTTTGTCACTTTAATCCTAAGTTCACAGTACGTATAATTTTTAAAATTTGTCTAAATTTTTCTGTTTCTTATTCTCTTTATGCTCCAAAAGGTTTAAACTTACGAATGTGCTTTTTTTTTTGTCATAAAATATATAATAATTTTGTTTGAAAACTGAAAACATGTGCTTATATATTCTGACAGTAAAACCTAGAGCAATTCTTATTCATTGTATTCCTGTGAACATGCACAACAAATTTTATTTGTATAACAGAAAAACTGCTCCACAAGGAACATTTTACAGAAAGAAAAACGCTGAATCAATAGTGAAAAAACAAGGAAAGATTTGAAGCCATGGCTCACATTAGACTCCAGCAGGTTGGTAGCTTGGACCCTCAGCCTTTAGGCTGGAATTGTTATTATTCTTCACAACTTCCTGTTTACTTAACTATGAGTTAAGGTTTTAAAAATGGCGCTTATTGGCCAATTATATAATTTCTATATTGAGGTATCATTAAATTATTTTATGGAATTAAAATATTTTACATGAAATCTCAAACATAGTACATACCCTTAAATGCCAAGTTTGATTTTTAGGTTTTTTTGAACCCTATTTAACATAATAAAATGAAACTTTACCAAATAATATTGCAATCCTTTCCAACTATAGTTCTCGTAATAATACAGAAGTATTCTAAACATATCCTGTGTGATCCATTCACATGACTTTCTTTGTCTGTTCTGCAAATAAATTATTTTTACTAACATTATTCATGTATGTACTTTATTTTATGCAAGATCAAAATTAACAGAAATTGTCTTATTACTTGCTTCCTTGTAAGTAGAAGCAAAATAACGATAAAGTGATGACTAAAAACTTATTTTAAAACCTGGTCACTATGTGAAACAATTGCGGTTCGGTTCGCTTTGCATGATCCCATTTGAGAAAAGTTAGGCACCTTAAAATTTAAAGCGATAAAAAGGAATATTTCGGAAACGGCTAGCTCTACAAAAACTGTATATGATATAAACTGGGTTTTATCGAAGTCTACATTTTTTTTTTTTTTGCAGTAAGTGTTTGTCTATCTCTTATGGTTTACGAGTTATGCAAAAGCCATTTAGAATGAAGAGGTCTTCAGAGACTATTCCCGGAAACTTCTGATACACTTTCCGTTTTTCATGAAAATATTTTAAAAATATGGTATTTATATCGTGGAGTTGTTGATATATTCCTTGTTATTCGTTTCAGTTTTCTCATACGGGTACGTGTCAACTCAAGGTCATTCAAATACATGGTAAGCAGCTCCTAAACATTTCACAATTACTTGAGCCTAGTGTATTCCCTTATTTACCTCCTACTTATAAGTAAGCAAGTAATGAGACAATTTTTGCTAATTTTTTCTCGATGGCATGAATTAAATAGAAGTATAAATGTTTTAACAAAAATTTGTTGCAGAGATGTAAAGAAAGTCAAGTGAATGGAACACATCAAATATTTTTAGTTCAGCATGATATATATAAGAAGAAGTCTTTCCTACCAGTAGTATGTACAAGCAGCAATAACAAAAATCCGATGTCTTCCATTCACATGACTTTCTCTACATCTCTGTAACAAATTATTGTTAAAAAGCTTATACCTCTAGTTACTTCATGCTAATCGAAAAAAAATTAGTAGAAATAGTCTTATTACTTGCTTTCTTGTAAGTAGAAGCGAAATAGGGAGTAGCATAGGTTAAAGTGATAGTCAAAAGCTGGTTGCTATGTCACTGAAGTTCCTTTGTTTTTATGAACAGGAGTTGCCACATTCCTGTATGAGAAAAGTATAAGTTTTTCAAAGCTGAAACCAAAAACAAGGAATATCTGACTACCTCCGTGGTCGAGTGGTCAGCGAGCTGACTTCTCACTCGGAGGTCCCGGGTTCAATTCCCGGCTGGGGATGGGGCATTTTTCTTTAGCCAGATTTATTCACTATCCCCCACAGATTCTGGAAGTATGTATGTGAGAGTGAATGTGCGTGTATTTTTGAGAGAAAAAAAAACATGATTTAAATCAACGTAAAGAACCTACAGACAGCGAGTTCAAATGCAAAGCCGTCGATATGACCTTAGATGTTAAAGGGGGCTATGTAAATGAAAAAAAAAAGCCACTGCACGAAAAATGTATATTGCATAAATTCTGTGTTTTAAATTGCTCTACATTTTTTGTGTGGTAAGTTTTTGTCTCTTACGGTTTAGCAGTTATGCAAAGTTCCGTAAAATTGATCCAGAATAAAGTAGCCTTCAGAGGCTATCCACAGAAAATTCAAGATGTACATTTTATTTGTCAGGTGAATATCTTTAATATAAGATATTTAAATCAAAATCCTTTGAGCCATTTTTAAGAAATTAAAAAATTTAGAAAAAAGTTCCAAAGGATAGTTGGGGGTGGGAGTATTTTCTAGAAAAGCTTCGTCTCGCATCCTTGGAAGATACCAAGCTTAAATACCAAATATGTGTTCAACGATCTTTTCGTTTTTCAGCTTTGCACAAACACGCACATACATGGACCTTTTTCTGAAAATGCTTTTTTGGGATGCAGGGGGACCCAAAACATGTATTTCCGGTGAAATATCGGTACCGAATATTTGGGTGGAATGCAATACACTATGGACATGGTACGTGTAGAGAAAGGAATAAACTGGATAGAGCAATCGTGTGAATCTTTATAAGGTATATGGGCACTACAGGAATGCAGAGTTATCTTTCAATATCCTCTCGAAGGCTTTTCCCAAAGTGCTTGAGAGCAATGAAAAACGACGTAGGAAATTCGTTTTACGGTACAAATATGACACGCACGGACAGGCACACGAGCGAGCGGCATGTTCACTATTCAGCCGGCGCCGGGCAAAATCTCCTTTGCTTCATTAATCTGTTATTCCTACCATGTCATCCCGAGACAAATGTAGTGGAAGCTCTGCTGAGAGAACGGATTTGATTCGACAAGAGTAACAACCTCAACATTCCCATACTGTAACAATAAAATTAATATTCGCAAAGAAAACTCACTGAATCTGGATTGGCTTTTCGCGATATAAAATACAGGGTTGGAAGGACTGCAATTTAATTCGCCTTACTAAATATTATAGCCGGATATATATGACAAAAATGTGATGTGTTCCATTCACATGACTTTCTCTATATCTCTGTAACAAATTATTGTTTATACCATATTCTTTTATCTACTTCATGCTAATTGAGATAAACATTAGCAGAAATTCTTTCTTGTAAGTAAAAGAGAAATAAGGGAATACTCTAGACTATGAAGTGATAACACCTGACAGATTAATAAGAGTAACTTAATAACAAAACAAGAGAAGAAACGAATGAAATATAACAAATTAAATAAATTAGGGAATTTAAGGAAATAAAAAAAAAAAAGAAATAAAAGTAGACTCAAAACTTAAATTAAGCTAGCTATGTTAAAAGGTAAACGGAATCAGAAATAAACTCGCTTCAAAGTACAAAAATTCAGGAGTCCAGCAAGGGAAAGCCAGGACAAGACATCAAGCAACAAAAAGAAGGTGATATTTAAAAACCTAGAAGTTCCGAGCTGCAGCCAATGAAGAGAGAACCCCAGACAAAATCTACGCTCCACCAAACACAGAATGTGTAATCAGGCGTGTAAAAATGGTAATAACCGTAAGAACATAGCGTGGCGTCTAAAATTGTGAGACCTAATGAAAACGCGACAAAATATAAAAATGCAACCTATTCTGAGTCAATAAAATTGGTGAAAGCAACCAAAATAGTCACAGCCTAGAAAATGGGCGGCGAATAGACTTGTCTAGCTGCCGCAGATTTGAAAAAGACAGTGTACACATTGGCACTCGTACATCAGACTCGTGTCGCGTTACAGCTCGTAGCATAACGAGAGTATACAAGGGCGCGATGTGAAGAAGTTGATTAACGTGGGAAGGGAGTTGAGGGGGAGATTAGTGGGACGGGAAGGGTGAAATAGATAATTTAATTTGTGAAATATCAAGTGCGGGCAGTAAAAGGCACTCAGAAACCATTCAGGTTCCTCCCCGCAAACCCTGAGATCATCCTGCCATTTCCTAAGCTAGCCGACAACCCAACCTTTTCCTTCTCCTCCTCCAAAGCCACAAGCCAAAACGATAGTCAAATCTTTTAAGAGTTGGCTGCCATGTGGTTGAAATCCGTTTGTTTGCATTGTCAGGAGTTGTCATTTCCCGTATGAGAAAACTTTAAGTATCTTAAAACTGAAAGCAATAACTCGCAATATCTCAGTTATCTCTACAAAAAATGTATTCAACATAAACTGTATGTTTAAACGAGATTTACATATCTTGTGTAGTAACTTTTTGTGTATCTCTTACGGTTTTCCAGTTATGCAAAATTCCGTAAAATTCATCCAGAATAAAGATATTTTCGTACCCAGAAAATTTAAGATGTATATTTTATTTGTCATGTATTTATAATATGGGACATTTTATTCAAAATCGTTAAAGCTATTTTTGAGAAAATCCAAATATTCGACATTTTTTCCATGAACGGGTAGATTAGGATGGGGGGATTTCCCTCAAAATCTTAATGTCGCATCCTAAACTGAGGATATTAAAGACACTAAACTGAAATACCAAGTTTGGTATTTTTCTTACCTAATTTTTGAGAAATCGTGTTAAGGGACAACAGATTCACGGACATTTCTTCTAAAAATACTTCTTTTTTGGATACGTGTATTCCCGATGAAATCTCGGTATCGAATTTTTGGAGGAAGTATAATGCCTTTTCTATACACTATGTACATAGTACGTGTAGAGAAAGTAAAACTCTCAGGTGTTCCATTCACATATCTCTACATCTCTGTAACAAATTATTGTTAAAAAGCTTATTCTTCTATTTACTCCTTGCTAATCGAGATAAACATTAGCAGAAATGCTTTCTTGTAAGCAGAAAGGAAATAATGGAATGCACTAGGCTAAAACGATATTCAAATCTTTTAAAACCCGGTTGCTATGTTGATGAATTTTTTTTTTTTTTTTTTTTTTTTTTTGCACTGCCTGCAGTTGACAAATTCCTGTTTGTGAAAATGTTTATTTATTTTAAACAGAAACCAATGACAGGTAAAATCTAAAAAATTGTCAACTCTACGTAAAAAATGTAAATGATGTAAATTGTGTTTTCAACAACATGTACATATTTTCTGCAGTAAGTTTTTGTGTATCGGTTACGATTTTCCGGATTGCAAAATTCACCGCAATAAAGAGGACTTCAGATGCTACTCGCAGAAAATTCAAGATAACAGTTTAATTTGTCATGTAAATATCTTTAAAATACGATACTTTAATCAAAAACTTTAGAATTATTTATGATAAAATCAAAATTGTCTAATCTTTTTTCCATATAAAGGGTAGTTTGGTGTGAGAAGATTTTCCTCAGCATCTTTGTATCACATTCTTGGAAGATACTAAACTCAAATACCAAGTTCAGTATTTTACCTATTTTTAGTTTTTGATTTATCATGTTCACAGACACACGTACATTTTTCCAAAAAAAATCTGTTTTTTGGATTCCATGGACCCTAAAAAGTGTATTTCCAGTGAAATCTTGGTATGGAATTTTAGGTGCAATACAATACCTTCTGTAAACACTATGTACATAATACGTGTAGAGAAAGTAAAAATAAAATTGGTATACACAAAAAATGCTCACTAATTCTACAGCATGATTTATATAGAACTTTAATTATTTCAATACGATTTGTGCTAGTGACAACTTATTATACCTAAATTGTAGAGGAATTTTGGGAAATTATTTACCTCTATAGAAAATGTAGAAAATGTCCTCCATCCTGCATAAGACACAACTCAACACGTCGTACTGGAGGACTCTGTTGTCAATAGCTTGAATCTCCTTTATGATGTTGTGCTTCAGATCGTCCAATGTCTGGGGACATGTGGCGTAAACCCTGTATTTTAAGTAGCCCCATAGAAAGAAGTCCGGCAATGTCAAATCTGGAGATCTCGGTGGCCACAGGTTCCTGGAAATTATCCGGTCGTCAAAGAAACTTGCAATTAGGTTCATGGATTCATTTGATGTATGGCATGTAGCGCCATCTTGCTGAAAATGTCCTTGGCTCAGCTCTACATCGTCCAGTTGCTCAAAAAACTCCATGAAAAGCAATCGGTACTCTGCAGTGTTCACAGTCTGGTTAAAAAAATTGGCTCCTCTATTCTCTGTGCGGATATTGCGCACAAAACTCTGATTTTATCCGGGTGCATAGGTGCTTCATGGATGCCAAGTGAATTTTCGATGGCCCAATGGCGTGAGTTCTGTGAGTTCACATAACCGGATAAATGGAAGCATGCTTCATCTGTGAACCATGTGATGGACAATATGGCAGGATTTTGCACACTGAACGTCTGAAACCAACGACAATAATTCAATCTCTTATCCTTATCTGGTTCGTGAACAACCGTAACCCTATATGGCTTTAGGCCTGCACTTTTCTGACATATTGAGCAGGTGTACCTTGTCTGCTGCGACCAACGTCTTAATGATTTGTTGGGTGACTGCCTCAGTCGTGCTCTTACGTCAACAACAACCGTGGGAAGCCTAGATGCTTGCCTTTTTCACTCACCAGAGATCCAGTTGTTTGCCAGTCCCAGTATTGTGTTTCTTTTGGGAAGACTGCGAACACCAAATTCTCTCTGGTATAATGCCCTTTGAGCAGCTGTAATTGAACTCGTAGTCCAGTGTTGCTTCACAAGGAAGAGTCGCTGATTTAATGTGTACTGCTTTTTAAGTTGACAACAAGAACAACATGTCAAAACGGCTGCCAACAATACAATTAGGAATAAAACAAACATCTGCCCATCTAGTGACAAGGAATCGAAACTCCAGGAATAAAACATAAACATCTGCGCATCTAGTGACAAGGAATCGAAACTCCAGGAATAAAACATAAACATCTGCGCATCTAGTGACAAGGAATCGAAACTCCAGGAATAAACCAAACATCTGCCCATCTAGTGACAAGGAATCGAAACTCCAGAACATTCTGCTTAATTTGGAGCTAAAATTGTGTCATTGAATGAATTCCCAACGGAATAATTAAAGAAAGAAATGTGTCAGTTCTATATAAATCACTCTGTATATTGGCTCTACGCGATATAAAAGAAGTTTAGTGCGCTGCTAAAGATGAGCTCTTATTGTTGCAAACACAACGTAAGTACGGTTAATTTATCTCCCTTTATATCCGGATACATATGATAAAATTCTCTTGTGTTACATTCATATAACTTTCTCTAGCTGTTCCAAAAACAAATACTATTGTCTTATCTATAGCATGTTAAACAAGATAAACATTAGCAGAAATGACCTTATACCTGCTTGCTTATAAGTCGAAGAGAAATAAGCAATATACTAGGTTAAACTGACAGTCAAATCTTTTAAAATCTGGTCGCCGATAACACAATTGAGGTTCGGTTTGCTTTGCATGTTGCGTTTGAGAAAACTTAGGTAGTTTAAAACTGAAACCAAAAACTTATAAATAGCATAACTCTATAAGGTATGTGATTTCAGAAAATCTACACTTTTTGTGTATTAAGTTTTGTCTATCCTTTATGGTTTAACCTTAAAAACCGGGTATTAAAGACTTTTACGTCACAAATAAGATGTATGTTTTGAATTTTCTGGGAATAACCTCTAAAGAGTCATTATTCTGGATGCGTTTTGTAGGATTTTGCATAACAGTTAAACAATAAGAGATAAGCAAAAGTTACATTACAAAAATGTACATCTCGTTATAACACGTACGTTGTCATGTACTTTTTCTTGTAGAGCTGACCGTTTTTGAGATATCCTTTGTTATTAGTTTCAATTTGAAACAACCTTAAGTTGTCGCAATCGGGATCATGCTAGGCTAATTGTTTTACATAGTGAACAGCTTTTCAAATATTTAACTATCACTTTAGCCTAGTGTATTCCCATCTACTTGCATGGAACTATGTAATAAGACAATTTATGCTGATGTTTATCTCAATTAGCATGAAGTAGATAGAAGAATAAGCTTATTAACAATAATTTGTTAAAGAGATGTAGAGAAAGTCATGTGAATGGGGCACATCAGATTTTATCTTTCTAGCGATAAAGACTTTACGAAGTAAAACGTCGCTACTTCCTCCATGATTATTTCCAGTGAGGAAGTAAAGAAGAAAGCGAGAGAATGTCACCCTTGACATTTTATACGGTACAAAGAAGCTTTATGCAGAGTTTGTTCTCGCTGGGTAGCTTTGTGTCCAAATGCATAAATTACAGCCGTCCAAACAAACACACAATCAGGCTTCAAACTGCAGATGTGTTGGCTATAGCACAACTCCCAACATGTGATTTACTGCGTCGTTTCATTAGCTTAAAACGGAAAGACATTAGAGAAAATTACTGTGTAATTTTAAATACCTGGTTTGGAAAATAAAACTCATGGAAAACCCTTGCATTTGTAGAGAGTGCTTTATTTCAAAACTCCGGTGTAAACAAAGACATACATTTCATTACAGGTTTACCTAATCCCTTATATAATGCAGCATTCATTCAATAATTATTTATGGTATAAGAGCGTAAAGTTACGGTTTTTCATTCCAGCGAGAATCGAAAAGAAACTTTTCGCTTAGGTATCATATCATACAATGTATTCTCTACGAGAACTCTCTGATATTAAAAGAAGAGCAACGAAAGATGAAATAAATTTGAGGTTAAGTTTGAGCCATTCACCAAGGGTTATAGTTGGTTATTTATTTGGCATTGCTGGGCGTGATGACGGTACGCTTATAGTAGGCCGTGATAAACCAATATTATTGTTGTTCTGTGATAATTATGATATCCTTAGAACTGCACGACAAATTTTAATTGCTTGGCTGTTGATCAGTGGTGTATACACACTAATATCGTGAATTATTTTGGCGAGCGTAAAGCTGGAACAAAATTACTTTACGCTTGCTGCACTTCTTTGCGCGTGGATTCCGTAAAAATCAATTTTGTTTTCTGAAATGAGCTCATAAACTACTCAATTACGCTCGGTCGTAGAAAAATCTGATATGTACCATTCACATGACTTTCTGTATATCCCTGCAATAAATTATTGTTAAAAAGCTTATACTTCTATTTACTGTATGCTCATCAGAAAAAATTAGCAGAAATAGTCTTATTTCTTGCTTTATTGTAAGTAGAAGCGAAATAAGGGAGTAGCATAGGTTAAAGTGAAAGCCAAAAGCTGGTTGCTATGTGACTGATGTTCCTTTGTTTGTATGGACAGGAGTTGACAAATTCCTATATGAGAAAAGTATAAGTTTTTCAAAGCTGAAACCAAGAAAAAGGAATATCTCAAAAACGATCAACTGCACGACAAAATGTATATAACATAAATTGTGTGTTTTAATGTGGTCTACATTTTTGTGTGTTAAATTTTTGTCCATCTCTTACGGTTTAGTAATTATGAAAAATTCATCCAGAATAAAGTAGTCTTCAGAGGCTATTCCCAGAAAATTCAAAATATACATTTTATTTGTCAGGTAAATAACTTTAATATACGAAATTTTAATCAAAATCGTTAGAGCCATTTTTGAGAAAATCGAAATTTTCGAAAAAAGTTCCATGTAAAGGGTAGTTTGGGGTGGGGGGATTTTTCTCAAAATCTTCATGTCGCATCCCTGGAAGATACTAAACTTAAATACCAAGTTTGGTATTTTACCGACTATTCGCTTTTGAGTTATCGTGTTCACAGACACACGGACACACGGACTTACGGACACACGGACACACGGACACACACACGGACCTTTTTTTGAAAATACTTTTTTTGGATACAGGGGACCCTAAAACATATATTTCCGGTGAAATCTTGGTATCGAATTTTTTGGTGGAATTCAATACATTCTCTATTCACTATGTACATAGTGAGTATAGAAAAAGTAAAAAAGGAATTTAGCCTTCTTTAGACATGTGTAAAATATACATAGTAGGTAGAGAAGTATTGTATTCTACCCAAAAATTCGATACCAAAATTTATTCGGAAA
The DNA here is from genome assembly GCA_030762935.1 of Hymenopus coronatus. NCBI lineage: Eukaryota > Metazoa > Arthropoda > Insecta > Mantodea > Hymenopodidae > Hymenopus > Hymenopus coronatus. The sequence goes on along the minus strand of CM060882.1, from coordinate 5,304,935 downwards.
TATATGTTTTCAGAGCATCTGAATCCAGAAAAAAAATGTTTGGAAAAAGCCTCATGTTTTGGTGTGTGGTAGGTCAAAAACTAAAGGACCGTTAAGCACCAATCTTGGTATTTAAGTTCGTTCCAAGGATGCGACACAAAGTCTTTCACAAATATATCTCTATCCCAATCTTCCCTTTGCATAGCAATTGTTTTGAAATGTTTGTTGCTGTTAAAAATGACTCCAAATATTTTGATCAAAGTACCGTATATTAAAAAAGCTATTAAATAAATAAAATGTGTATATGGTGTTTTCTGCTCATGCTGGATGAATTTTGCTGAATTTTGGATAACTTATATACCGTAAGAGATCTCATTAAAACACAATTTGTGTCATATACATTTATGTTGCAGAGTTGACCGTTTCCGAGATACTTCTTGTTATTGGTTTCAATAACCTGTGACGTTATTTTCTCGCTATAAAAAGGAGGAATAATTGTGTATTGAATCGTGACTGACTGAATGGTGTGCAGCTGTGAACTGTCTAATGTCGAGTGAACTATTTGAAGCGGTGAACTAAAGACGTTATTTGTATCTAGTTGCTGAGAGAGAAAATGTGTTTGTTACACTAGGAAACGATGTCACAGACTTTCTGAAAACTTGTCGAACTTAGTAGAAATCGAAGCTTAGAAAAACATTTCGACCACAGAGGAATCATGATATCGTGAGAAGTCTTGAGCTCCGAAGAATCTTATTGTTAACCATCAAACTGCAATGTCTCACTGCCGCATACTACAGCGAACATGAGAAAGGTCGCAGGCGCGGACGGCATTGTGACATTATATACCGATACGATCTATAAAATATCTGTGTTTTTACGCTAACACCCCGCATACTACAGCGAACATGAGAAAGGTCGCAGGCGCGGACGGCATTGTGACATTATATACCGATACGATCTATAAAATATCTGTGTTTTTACGCTAACACCCCGTATACTACAGCGAACATGAGAAAGGTCGCAGGCGCGGACGGCATTGTGACATTATATACCGATACGATCTATAAAATATCTGTGTTTTTACGCTAACACCCCGTATACTACAGCGAACATGAGAAAGGTCGCAGGCGCGGACGGCATTGTGACATTATATACCGATACGATCTATAAAATATCTGTGTTTTTACGCTAACACCCCGTATACTACAGCGAACATGAGAAAGGTCGCAGGCGCGGACGGCATTGTGACATTATATACCGATACGATCTATAAAATATCTGTGTTTTTACGCTAACACCCCGCATACTACAGCGAACATGAGAAAGGTCGCAGGCGCGGACGGCATTGTGACATTATATACCGATACGATCTATAAAATATCTGTGTTTTTACGCTAACACCCCGCATACTACAGCGAACATGAGAAAGGTCGCAGGCGCGGACGGCATTGTGACATTATATACCGATACGATCTATAAAATATCTGTGTTTTTACGCTAACACCCCGTATATACCAGACAGTTAATGCAAGAATATTGAAGTAAAGAATTGTGGTAATTGAGGAGAAAATAACTTGCTGATAAAGTTGTCAACTTTATACAAGAAGGAACAGGAACAATACAGCAAAGACAATGGTTTCATTATTGTTAATTGATCAATGGGGGAGAATAATATTGGTTGATTTACCTTCGTTAACGCAGGGGTGGGAAAATTAATATTTTTGCTTAGGATTCAATATAGCAAATATCTGCTTCAGCAGCCAAGACTGAGCAGATTGGGCGAAGAATTTGCTATTTAGCTCGCCAAGGTTACTTTATTTGTTAATGCTAGTAACACAATTGCCTTTGTGTAGCAAGATTTTTAGCGCATTAGAAACCCAAGTAACAGGGTACATTTTAGAGCAAGGTTTGTCCCCTAAAAGTTAGCAGCTAGGGACTTTTTCACTATAAAGAGCGGTCACGTGAGTTGAATACAAAGAACTTACAAAGCTAATCACGTGACAATGTTATTTTTGCACTTCTTTTGAGCCAATCAGGAATGAGTTAAATATCGGAGAGTTTAGATATTTAAGCAATGCGTTTAAGAGGAATCAGTTTATTGTATTATTCTGGTTGTTGCTGCTTATTCTTCGTGATAGACCCGTGTTGCTGAACGTGGTACGCTTTAGGCTGTACGTTGTACGTTTATCGCAAGAGTCGCGTAATAGGAAAGTATGCAGTGATTAGCAATGACCGTCGAAACAAGAACTTATTAAACAGCAGAAAATAGCACTAGTAATTCAAGAACTACTATGTCGGGAGTCGCTCGTACGATTAGTGCCTCAACAAGCAACAAAGGTGAATAAAAACATTAATTCTGTGGAACCCAAAGTGAAGTACTTCTATTTTTAAGACTACCCCGTGTTACACAACCCAGTCATTCTTTCTCTCCCTCAGTGAGGGCCAAGGTTGTGTTCTACAGGGACGAGCAGAGCCGGTGCATCAAAGGACTTTTCAGAGGTATGTATACGTCCGTTTATACAGTATTTCACGAGTGCTAACCCAGACCGACTCCGAGGTAGACAAATGAATGGCGACATATTGGGGCACAAAGAGCAGCGACAAATAACATAAACACACATTTTTTCACCGAAAATAATTTATTTCTTTATCTGTTATCTAACCTATTGTTACAAATGTGGTACGCGGTGCCCAGTAAAATATAAAATCTCATCTGTTCCATTCACATGACTTTGTCTAGCTATTCTATAAATAGATAGATTTAGCTCGTGTTTGGAATTGCCTCCCTGAAGACGTAAGGGACTGTTATGCTGTACAAGCAGAAAATGAGGGCCTACATTTGTAATCTGCTGTTGTAGTATACATCACTACTTTCCTTTATTGTTATCAATAGTTTATGTGGTAGCAATTAAAATACATTTCAATTGTAAATATGATTAATAAGTTTTGACCAACATGAATATTTCACCTAAAATAATATTGTTTACAGTTTTATTTTCATTTCAGTATATTTGTTGCACATGATTTGATTGTTTGGCGAAGGTTGGTCAAGGTTTGTGACCAACGCTATTGTGCCGTGCTGCAGGAATTCTAACAGAAGGGAGCCATCTTGGTCAAAGAAGAACGTCAGCATAACCTTTCCTGCACTCGTGTGGATGGTCTTGGTGGTGGTGACCCTGGATGCTTCCACTGGAGACTTTGTCATTTTGATTCTGGTTCGAAGTGATGACACCAAGACTCATCTCGGGCCAGGAACTAATAGCGCTGCAGCTGACCCAGGAAGTGTGAACGCTCAATCCGACCTCGGTGGTTCTGGGTAATGGGTGCATCAACCAGCTGGAAGATGTCATCGGTACTGCAGTGTGGTGCTCCAGACCATGCATCATCGGCTAACGACACCCGTCCTTTCCTGAAGCGCTTGTGTCACGCCTTGAACCTTGAAAGGGACATGCAGTGTTCGCCGTACTCTTGTCACATTCGTCGATGAATGTCCGTTTCCCCTACTCCTTCCGCTGTCAGAAAACGAACACCTCTTTGCTCTTCTTTTGACGCCTCATTTCAATGTTGCAATGCGACTGGCATCGTTGGACGATTGATGATTGCTGTGTATAGTCGCGTGACGTGCACGCGTGCCCTCTAGCGACGGGCTGTGAACTTCCACTTTCTAGTCGGAATCACACATGCCACGATATTATGATCCTGTCACCAGTTTGCGCATTCCAGACTCCGGCTGGTTTCTTTTTGAACGCCCCTTAATGAACTAGACCGAAATAATTTGCGAGATTGTGCACGTGACTGATATAAGTAATTTGAGATCGGCGAAGCATGGTCCCCGGATAAACATAACGCAGCTACATAGCGTTAAAGGTGTGGGTATCAGATGCTGGTAAGTCGGTGTTAAAGCTAAGCAGGTTGAAAAAATGGCTTAGAACCTCTTTAAAACTGTTGCCTGAGTATAGAAATATCGATTTTTAACAGCTCTTTACTAGCGTTCTCGAGATTTATTGCCGCAAAAATCTGTAAAATCTGGAACCAATCACTTGACAGTGCGACACTGAGAATTCCTTAACTACGTTGTTGAGGTAGCATACTTTGGAGGTGTTTTTTCAACTGCTCTGGTGGCTTAATGCGAGAGGCGGGAAGCTGCTATCCCAAAGGTCATGAGTCCAATTCCTATCATAGAGTAAATGTTTATTATTATTATTTTTTTTTTTTTCATTCCAGACGAAGTGCCGCGATACGTGAACGAGACCCGAACTCGGAAACTATCTTTCATTTGAAAGCCAGTATCATAACCACTACGCTAGAGAGGTACGCTGTAATATGTTCCTTCGTTTTAACGTGTTATGCTCTCGAATGGTTGATAAATTAGCCAGTGGCGTACTGGCACTTCAGAAACTTATAGGCGTTACTTCGACATTTCAATAAAGAGGTCATTAGTCCACTATCTTAAATTATTTATTTAGTAATCTTCTGTGAAAATATTTCGGTATAGTTCATTAACACCCTGTGTGTGTGTGTGTGTGTGTGTGTGTGTGTGTGTGTGAGTGTGTGTATGTGTGTGTGAGTGTGTATGTGTGTGTGAGTGTGTGTATGTGTGTGTGTTAAACGGCATCTATATTTTTACTTTTGTTTTTGGGTTATGCTGTCCAAATCTCTCTCTTCCTCCCTCCTTCTCTCAAACACACACCAGGAACGTTTTCTAAAAATGCTTTTTTTGTTTTATTCAGGGGTTCCCAAAGCACGTATTTTCGGTAAAACTCAATATTGATTTTTGGGTGGAATATAACACCTTTTCTACCTACTATGTACACAGTACACACGTGTTAGAGAAAGTTAAAATTATTTTTACCTGCATTTTACGAGCAAAGACATTTTGTTAGAATGTAGTAGCTTGATTGGATTGTGTCGTTCAGGAGCCGTGCCAGAATAATAATTTTACTAAGAATTTATGTATCAATGCCCTGAATATAAACAGCTAAATGTAGTGGATACGAAGCCAACAAGGATGCCTCTTGAAGACTGTATAATGTCGTTTTGATGTTGTTATAAAGCCCGACAGTAAACTGAACACTGCGCATCCATCAAACAGCTGCGGAAAAAAGGAACATCAACTAATAACGTCGGCTTTACGACACATCATCCTGTCACGTGACCTCAAAAGTCGAAAATTGATGTCTTTCCCATCTTAAGTCATTTCTTTTCCTTTGTTCCCTCCTTTTTATGAAGTCACGATAAACTTGGTGATGTTAGATATAACAAAGTTCTGATACAGAATAACACACTTCCTGCGTCTGTCAAATTGGAGCAAAAATTAAAAAGGATTGAAAAATTGTTTTTGTATATATTAAAATATTAATTATAAATATTAAAAAATCTGACGGTTTCATTCACATAATTTTCTGTACATCTTACCTACAAATTATTATTAAAAAGCCTATTCATCTATTTCCTTCATGCTAATCGAAAAAAAAATTAGCAGAAATAGTCTTATTACTTATTTCCTTGTAAGTAGAAGCGAAATAAGGGAGTACCATAGGTTAGAGTGATAGTCAAAATCTGGTTGCTATGTGACTGAAGTTCCTTTGTTTATATGTACGAGAAAAATATAAGTCTTTAAAGCTGAAACTAAGAAAAAGGAATATCTAAAAACGATGAACTTTACGGAAAAAATGTATATAACATAAATTGTGTGTATTAACGGGCTCTAAATTTTTTGGAGCAAGTTTTTTTTTCTATCTCTTACGGCTTACCAGCTCTGCAAAATTCAGCAAAATTCATTCAGAATAAAGGTGTCTTGAAAGACAATAGTCAAGATGTACATTATATTTGCACATATCTTTAATATACGATCTTTTAAACAAAATCGTTAGCCATTTTTGAGAAAATTAAAATTTACGAAAATTTTTCCAGGTAAAGGTTAGCTGGGGGTGAAGGGATTTTCATGAAAATCTTTGGGTTGCACCCTTGGAAGATACTGAACTTAAATACCAAGTTTGGTATTTAACGGACTTTCCGTTTTTGAGCTATGCTACCCACAGACACTCATACTTCCACCCACCCACACACACACACACACATGCTCACACACAGTGACACACTGACACACAGACACAACCACGGGCACTATCTTTTAAATGATTCTTTTTTGTATTCAGATATTTTATAGACTTTTCGTTTTTGAGCTATCGTCTTCACAGACACACGGACCTTTTTCTGAAAATGCTTTTTTGGATAAAGGGGACCCTAAAACATATATTTCCGGTGAAATCTCGGTATTAAATTTTTGGGTGCAAAACAATACCTTGGGTCGGTTTAAAGTCTGTAGTGTGGGTCTAAGTCCCAGGGCTGCTGCATATAGAGTTGGGCGTCTCGGTGTGGTAATTTATTTAAACTTTTTACGAGTTCAAATTTGCCGCTGTATAGGTTGGTCACGCTTGCTGTTGGCGAAACTGGAATTACTTGTTTGCGCCAGACTTGATTGTTGGGCAGTTGCAAACTTGTTATTGGTGGCGCATTAACTTGTTTATAAAGAGTTCGACTAGGTGTTCCATTATATGTTTGCTAACTTTAGTCGGTGAGTAAAAGAAGCTTAATCTCCTTGCTTGGATGGCAGCATTTAATACAGTAGAGAATTAATTTAAAATATTTCTGATTAATTTTATTTTGTAAATCGTTGAAACATTGTATTGTATTAAGGCACGCTATTTAAACTGATCTCTTTTCGAGTAAATTGCACCAAATATTTACTTTGTAATATATACATACAACAAATCTCTTGCTGATAATCAGTAAAATACAATATTTTGCTATATTAGAGGTCTCGATTTACGAGATTAACTCTTAGCGTCTGTATCCCTGTCTTCTATATTGAAGAATGCGTCCCGGAAGCTTAAAACTCTTTCACATATATACAAAAGTTGAAGATATATGTTTTCTAACATTGTTGTATGTCCGTCAGATCTGACCACAGATTTTCTTGTTCTACATTACGTGAAATAATTTTTACATACTCATATTAATTAAAATTAATACATTTCTAAATCAGTTATTTATTTAACTCTGTTCTTATGCTTTCTAACCGGTATAAACAAATTGAAGCATCCCGTATCTCGTTCACCTTTCTTCTTCTTCTCTCATATTACTACTTTAATCATATTTTATTATTTATATGATTTCCTAAACAAAAAGTCTTAGCTGTACATTATAATGCGCTGTATTCGTTACATAACCTGGGTTATGTTATTTTCGTAAAAGCACGCCATTTTAGGCTATTTTCGTGTGTACCATGAGGCGATGACGTCACGCTGCCATTCTTATACATACAATTCTTTGCCTTACATTGCAAAGAATATGTTTTATTATTTTATAGCATTATATTAGAGCATTATTGTTTCATTTTCTCTTGACTTGATTTATTTAACATTAAATTCTGGGTCAACCTTCTCTATACACTATGTACATAGTACGTGTAGAGAAAGTAAAAATTATGTATTTTTCTCCACTTGTTGCAGTTGAACTACCAATTGAAGCCGCAAGTTTATGAGTAGATTAGCTCAACTTTAAACATTATTTTTTCGTAAACGTTTTCAGAATTCTTACATATTCAAAATGCTCAAGTTATTACTTACTCTAGACGTACTATGTGCATAGCATATAGAGAAGGTATTGTATTGCACCCAAAAATCCAATACCGAGATTTCACCGGAAATATAAAAGTTTGAAACCTCCTGAATCCAAAAAATAATTTTTAGAAAGTGTCCATGTGTCTGTCCTTGTGTGTGTGTGTGCGTGCGTGTGTGTGCGTGTGTGTGTGTGTGAGTGTCTGTGGGCAGAATAGCTCAAAAACGAAAAGGCCCTTAAATACCAAACTTAAAATTTAAGTTCAATATCTTCCAAGGATGCGACGCGAAGATTTTGAAGAAAATCCCCCACCTTGAGCTACCCTTTACAGGGAAAAACGACCATTTATATTTTCTCAAAAATGGATGTAACGATTATGATTAAAATCTCTTATATTTAAGATACTTTTGTGACAAATAAAATTTATATCTTCAATTTCCTGGGAATAGCCTCTGAAGACATGTTTCTTGTGATGAATTTTACATAACCGTAAGAGATAGACAAAAACTTACTTAATAGAAAATGTAGCGCTTGTTAAGACGTACCATTTTTGTCACATTCATTTTTTTCGTGGAGTTGATCATTTTTGAGATTATCCTTGCTTTTCGCTTCAGCTTTGAAAAACTTATACTTTTCTCTTTTCAACTCCTGTCCATACAAACAAATGAACTTAAGTCACATAGCAACCAGCTTTTGACTATCACTTTAACCTATGGTACTCCCTTATTTCCCTTGTACTTACAAAGAAGCAAGTAATAAGGAGATTTCTGCTAAATTTTATTCAATTAGCATGAAGTTAATTGAAGAATAAGTTTTTTAACAATAATTTGTTCTAGGGATATAGAGAAAGTCATGTGAATGGAACACATGATTTTTTTTTTCTGTGTGTGTTTGTGGGCAGCATAGCTTAAAGACAAAAAGTCCGTTAAATACCAAACTTGGTATTTGAGTTTAGTTTCTTCCAAGGATGCGAACGAAGATTTTTGAGTAAAACTTTTAAAGAAAATGTATTCCATTTATAAGGTAGTTTAGAATGAGGTATTTACTTATCAATTTTGGTATTCTATCTTTGCAAGATCCCGAATCTAAATATCTACATTTATATTTCTCTTTTAAGTTATGCTTCTCACAGACACATACACTATCCTTATTACTTTCTCTACTATATATGTTTGTAGTAGATAGATGAGATTCAAAAATTCGAAACCGAGATTTCATCTAAAAAACATGCTTTTTAGGTTCGATGAAAAAAGTGTTTTTTTAAAATGACGTGTGTTGTATGAGAGAGAGAGAGAGAGAGAGAGAGAGAGAGAGAGAGAGAGTGAGTCTGTGAATAGGGTGACTCAAAATCGAAAGGTCCGTTAAATACCAATCAATATCTTCCAAGAATGTGACACAAATATTTTCAAATAACTCCTTCCACCTAAAACTACGCTTTTTATGCAACATATTTCGAAAAAATTTTATTTATTTAAAAATGGCAGGAACGAGTTCAATTAAATGCCACATGTATTTAGATATTTACATGAAGAACAATATGTATATTTTTCGTAACTTAACACCTTTTAACCTGGTTGGTCATATCGAACAATGAATGAAATTGGTGAAATGATGCTCAAATGATCTCGGGGTCCATGCAGCTTAAAGTACTTTAACCTGGTTGGTCATATCGGACGATAAATGAAATTGGTGAAATGATACTCAATTGATCTCGGGGTCCATGGAGCTTAAAGTACCTAAACCTGGTTGGTCAAATCGGACGATAAATGAAATTGGTGAAATGGTGGTCAAATGATCTCGGGGTCCATGGAGCTTAAAGTTACTTTAACCCGGTTGGTCATATCGAACGATGAATGAAATTGGTGAAATGATACTCAAATGATCTTGGGGTCCATGCAGCTTAAAGTTACTTTAACCCGGTTGGTCATATCGAAGATGAATGAAATTGGTGAAATGATACTCAAATGATCTCGGGGTCCATGTAGCTTAAAGTTACTTTAACCCGGTTGGTCATATCGAAGATGAATGAAATTGGTGAAATGGTGCTCAAATGACCTCGGGGTCCATGCAGCTTAAAGTACTTTAACCTGATTGGTCATATCGAACAATGAATGAAATTGGTGAAATGATACTCAAATGACCTCGGGGTCCATGCAGCTTAAAGTACTTTAACCTGGTTGGTCATATCGAACAATGAATGAAATTGGTGAAATGATGCTCAAATGATCTCGGGGTCCATGCAGCTTAAAGTACTTTAACCTGGTTGGTAATATCGAACAATGAATGAAATTGGTGAAATGGTGCTCAAATGATTTCTGGGTCCATGCAGCTTAAAGTACTTTAACCTGATTGGTCATATCGAACAATGAATGACATTGGTGAAATGATACTCAAATGATCTCGGGGTCCATGGAGCTTAAAGTACTTTAACCTGATTGGTCATATCGAACAATGAATGACATTGGTGAAATGATACTCAAATGATCTCGGGGTCCATGCAGCTTAAAGTACTTTAACCTGATTGGTCATATCGAACAATGAATGACATTGGTGAAATGATACTCAAATGATCTCGGGGTCCATGGAGCTTAAAGTACTTTAACCTGGTTGGTCATATCGAACAATGAATGAAATTGGTGAAATGATGCTCAAATGATCTCGGGGTCCATGCAGCTTAAAGTACTTTAACCTGGTTGGTCATATCGAACAATGAATGAAATTGGTGAAATGATGCTCAAATGATCTCGACGTCCATGGAGCTTAAAGTACTTTAACCTGGTTGGTCATATCGAACAATGAATGAAATTGGTGAAATGATGCTCAAATGATCTCGGGGTCCATGCAGCTTAAAGTACTTTAACCTGGTTGGTCATATCGAACAATGAATGAAATTGGTGAAATGATGCTCAAATGATCTCGACGTCCATGCAGCTTAAAGTACTTTAACCTGGTTGGTCATATCGAACAATGAATGAAATTGGTGAAATGATGCTCAAATGATCTCGACGTCCATGGAGCTTAAAGTACTTTAACCTGGTTGGTCATATCGAACAATGAATGAAATTGGTGAAATGATGCTCAAATGATCTCGGGGTCCATGCAGCTTAAAGTACTTTAACCTGGTTGGTCATATCGAACAATGAATGAAATTGGTGAAATGATGCTCAAATGATCTCGACATCCATGCAGCTTAAAGTTACTCGACATTTGTCTTCTCAGGATAAGGGAAAACCCCGAAAAAAACGATATCGGCGTAACTCACCCTTTTAAAAAAAGTATAAACCATATTAGTTTTTTATTGTTTAATATAAGACTAAAGCACCATTCTAGTCTGCCATATTGGAATTACTTAATAATAACAGTTAATTCATTAGCAGGAATATATTCATTCCATAGATGTATTTATTTGCAATGAATATAGAACTGGTCGATTAGGAATTATACTTTCTCATAAAATTAGAATGAATGTAAGAACTGCGATTAATGAAGCTGTTGATTGTATGATGAAACTACATTTCACGAGGTATCTGGATAACCTGAGTATGGTATAAACTTTCGAACTCGGGACCTCTTAAATGTAACGCATGTTTATCATGATTAACAAAAATAATGTGAATGCAGTACATTAGATATGAGGGTCGTCCAGAATGTGACAGACAATTTGGCATAACTAACTAATACACAAAACTTTATTTACAATGTTGCAGTACCTTACTCTATTTCTCAACGTAACCGTCATTGCCATCAAGGTATTTACTGTCACGTGGTACCGGTTTTTCAATGCAGATGTTATACTCTTCCATCGCTAAAGATCAGAGTCAAGATGTGAAACACCGGTTGTTTTTTTTAATTGTTTTATCAACAGTTACTTTCAACTGCTCCATAAGTTCCACTCCGGTCTTTATCGTACACACTTATGTTTTTCCTTGATTACTTGCAAATTATGCGCCATTTCTCACTGAGGACTCGTTTACTATACACTTACCTATAAAATTCGATTGGCGGAATATTTTGTGCAATTCAAAAGTATAACATTTGCTCTGAAAAATTGATAGCACATGATCATAAATGTATTAACAGAATGGAGATTACGTTGCGAAATAGAGGAGGTACTGTAACTTTGTAAATAAAGTTTTGAGTTGAATAACTTCCGTCGTCTATCACCTTCTGGATGGTGTAATACTAGATTAAAAGTTTGAAGGTGGTCGTTATGTCACTAGGATAAATTAAGACGTTTAACGACCGTATTGTTTAAGTTGGTAGGCGTGCCAAACGTAACATGGCCATTAACAAAGAACTCGATAGTTGTGCCAACTCCTGCATCACGATCAATATCAGACGCTTTCTTTGTAATCAACACGGCAGAGAAACTTTCTTTATCCAGGTAATTTCTTGCTTCTGGTCTCCAAACCTCTCATTATTATGTGTCGAGATCAAACTTCATGTTCAGCTCGTGGCTTTCTATAAGAAAATATTCTTACAAAGATTGTTCCTTGTAGGAAATAAGTACATGTCTAAGGTAACATGGCAATGATGTCTTTTAAAAGTTGGACATTTCTTTCTATTTGCATGGCCAATAGAGAAAAAAGGAAAACTTCCTATTTGAGAAGGAATATCTATTTTAAATGTAAACCACAACAATGAATATTTTAGAAATAGTTTACAAAAAAACCTAATGTGTTTCATTCACATTCTAGCAAAGAAAACTTTTAAGCTAAAGCATATTCTTTTATCCACATCATGCTAATCAATCTAAACGTTAGTCTTATTGCTAGCTCCTTGTAAGTAGAAGAGAAATAAGAAAATGCATAGGCTAAAGCGACAGTTTCGTCCTTTAGAAGCCGGTTGCTATGTGAAATAATTGAAATTTAATTTTCTTTTCTTGGCAGGAGTAAAAAAAAAAAAAAAAAAAAAAACCCAGAAACAAGATAAAAGATGTCTTACCGTTCCAGGAAACTTAAATGGCTTAAAAGTGGAACCAAAAATATGGAATATGTCGAAAATTGTTAACTCTAAAATGTATATGACATAAACTGTGTGTTTTAGTGAGATCTGCTTCTTTGTGTAGTAAGTTTTTACGTGGCTCTTACGGTTTGCCAGTTATATGAAAGTCATGGTCTTCAGAGGCTATTTCTACACAAGTCAATAAATGCAGTACCTTTGTGATAAACATTTCTTACACATGAAGTATTTTTATAAAAATGGTTAGAATGATTTTTGAGAAAATCAAAATTTTCTATGTGTTCCATCTACCTAAAAGGTAGTTGGGGACGGGGATTCCATTTGAACATCTTCATGTCGCAAATTTGGGAGATACTCAACTTAAATACCAAGTTTTGTTTTCAACCCACTTTTCGTGTTTGAGCCATGCTATTTACAAACACACACAAACACGGACATGTTTCTAAAATATATTTTTGGAATCACAGACTCCCAAAATATGTAATATTTCGGTATCAAATTTTTGGGTGCATTACAACACTTTCTCTATACATTGTACGTTTAGAGAAAGTAAAAATGCAACCGATCGAGTTTTGTACTACACATTCACATGTTTTTCACGCTCTACTAGCTCTACTACAGTCATCCAGAATGAAGAGGCCTTAAATGCAACCGATGGAGTTTTGTACTACACATTCACATGTTTCTCACGCTCTACTAGTTCTACTACAGTCGTCCAGAATGAAGAGGCCTTCAGAAGCTAGTCCCAGAGAACCAAAGATATGCGGGTTGATTAAAAATACTTTTTCAAAGTTTGGGGACACGTTCTTTATATCAAAATAAGAAAAATGTTCATATAAACATAACCCCCAAAACCCTTCATTCTCGAGTTATTGAAATTCTAAATGTTATTAATCAAAACGTTTGAAAATGACAATTTATTCTATTTTTGAGTTGTCAGCTAATTAGGAGGTGTTCCACACAAACAACGCTTATAGAATATGATCCACAAGTATTCCTCTTGCGTCTAGACACATATGTACACGTCTAATCATGGAATGGCAAATATTCCCAGTCAGAGTTGTATGATTTCCATGACATTTACATTAAGAATTTCTTCATTCGGGATATCTGCTGCATAAACCAATAGTTTAAGGTGCCCCTAAAGATAGAAATCCGTAGGATTCGGGTCAGGGCAACGTGCAGGCCATGGAACTGGTCCCACTCTACCTATCCATTTGCCATGCTAGATACCAGTCAGTGAGACTAAAATGTGCTAGAGCCACATCATGTTTCACATTTTCTAATAAGTCTGGGAGAGTGTTCTGAATGAAGACAGCCCTTGTAAGGGAATGTATTACACAAGTAGCCATGGCAACACAAGACCAACTGAGCAGGGTAAGATGGGTTAAAGCCTTCAATGAATGAATACATAAATAAATGAAGTTATTAGGTTGGACCCGGAAAGCCGCTGAATAAATTGATTAATAATTTCATAAATAAATAGATAAGGCGGAAACGAAGAGTTTTAGTGCATACACTTACATGTGTCACAATCACACTATACACTAGTTATATAAATATCTAACACTTGTCTCCAAATATGGTAGTCCAATAAAAATCGGTTAAGCAGTTTTAGATAAAATTACATTTTCCATGCAATGAATAGTTTGCGGTGCGGGATTTTCTTGAAAATCCACGTATCGCATTCTTGAAAGATGCTGAACTCAAATATAAACTTTGATATTCAACCGACTTTTCATTTTAGTTATACTATTCACAGACACACACGGACCCTTTTCTAAAAATCTGATGTGTTCCATTCACATGACTTTCTCTACATCTCCGCAACAAATTATTGTTAAAAAATAATGCTTCTATTTACTTCATGTTAGTCAAGAAAAAATTAGCAGAAATAGTCTTATTACTTGCTTCCTTGTAAGTAGAAACAAAATAAGGGAATACCATAGGTTAAAGTGATAGTCAACAGCTGGTTGCTATATAACTGAAGTTTATTTGTTTGTATGGACACGAGTTCAAAAATTCCCATATGAGAAAAGTATAAATTTTTCAAAGCTGAAACTAAAAACAAGGAATATCTTAAAAACGACCAACTCCACGAAAAATCGTATACAACTTGAACCGTGTGATTTAATGTGCTCTACATTTTTATGTGAAAAGTTTTTCTCCATCTCTTACGGTTTAGCAGTTATGCAAAATTCCATAAAATGTATCCAGAATAAAGTAGTCTTCAGACACTATTCTCAGAAAATTCAAGATATACATTTTATTTGCCGTGTAAATCTCTTTAATATATTACATTTTAATCATAATCATTGGAGCTTTGAAAAACTTATACTTTTCTCATACAGGAATTTGTCAACTGCTGTCCATACAAACAAAGGAACTTCAGTCACATAGCAACCAGCTTTTGATTATCAGTTTAACCTATGGTACTCTCTTTTTTCGGTTCTGCTTACAAGGAAGCAAGTAATAACACAATTTCTGCTAATTTTTTTCTGATTAGCATGAAGTAAATAGAAGCATAAGCTTTTTAGCAATAATTTGTTACAGAGATGTAGAGAAAGTCATGTGAATGGAACATAGCAAATTTTTTTTCTAATATTCGAATTTTTTCAAAATGGCTCCAAAGGTTCTGATTAAAACGGCGTATATTAAAAAGCTATTTAATTAAGTTCCTGGTCTCTGAAGTGCTCTTCATTCTGAATGATTTTTTCAAAACATGTAAACCGCCAGAACTAGACAAAAACTTACTATATAATAATGTAGATCTAATTAAAATACAAAATTTAAATCATACACATTTTCTGCAGAGTTAACCATTTCTGAGATATTTTTTATTGTTGGTTTCAATCTTGCAAACAGAAGTTACCACTCGTTTCAGGTATCTTCTGCTTTACTCCTAACCATGCAAGGAAGTGAATTTTAACCACTTAGAACCAGCTTTTAAAAATTTGACTGTCAATTTATCATTGCGTATTCCCTTATTTCCTTTCTACTTACAAGGAAGCAAATAATTAAGACTATTTCTGATAATGTTTATTTCGATTATCATGATGTGGTTAGAAGAATAATGTGACAGCATCCTGCGACAGTAAATGCCGAACGTGTGTGAAAGCTTGTTTCTTAAATCATAGCTAATTGTTGCCATCCATTGTTGTATGTGTGTTAGTGGACGCTTGTGCCGGGGAAAGTTCTTTGTCGCCGAAGTTGCCCATTATTACATCTGAGATGGTTTTGCACGTGTGACTATTTCTAAAAGCTTCCTGTTACGTGATCCAGAGGTACAAAGAATCGTTTGTGTTCCATTCACATGACTTTCTCTGCATCTCTGTAACAAAGTATTATTAAAAAACTTATTCTTCTATGTGCTTTATGATAATCAAGATAAACATTAACAAAAATTCTCTTATTACTTTCTTCCTTTTAAGTAGAAGCGAAATAAGGGAATACACCAGGATAAAGCACAGTCAAATGTTTTAAAAGCGGGTTGCCATGTGGTTGAAATCCGTTTCTCAGCAGGGCCAGGGTTTACATTTTTCCGCGTGTAAAAGGTTTAAATATTTTCAATCTGAAACAAATAACTAGAAATGTTTCAGAAATGGTCAATTCCACGAGAAAAAAAACGTATATGACATTAATTGTTTTAGCGTGATCTATATTTTTTCTGTTGTCGGTTTTTGACTATCTCTTACGGTTTAGCAGTTACAGTAAATTCAGCAAAATTCATTCAGAATAGAGAGTATTTGGAGACTATCCCCAGATCTACATTTTATTTGCCATATGAATGTCTTTGATATATATATTTTTAATCAAAGTCGTTAGAGCCATTTTTGAAAAAATCAAAATTTCCGAAATTGTTTCCAGGTATCAGTTTGGAGAGAGGGGATTTTTCTCAAAATCTTCGTGTCACATCCTTCGAAGATACTAAACCTAAATACCAAGTTTGGTATTTTACTGAATTTTCTTTTTCAATTATTATGTTCACAGACACACGGACATACACACAACCAAACACACACAGACGGACATTTTTCTGAAAATACTTTTTTTTTTGGATACAAAGGACCCTAAAACGTCTATATCCGGTGAAATATCGGTATCGAATTTTTTGGTACAATACAACACCTTCTCTATTAACTAGTACATAGTATGTGTAGAGAAAGTAAAAAGAAACAAATCCCTGGCCAGAGTTCAGTTTCACCTGGGAAAGCAAAGTGAGGTTCGTAATGTTTAGTTTTAGTCACTGCCGCAGCGAACGTCAAAAGTAAAGTATACGACCGAAATTGTCGCTCAAGAATTGAAGAAAGTTTTGTGTGAACAGATCAGTTATTGGAAGAAATAGTACCATGTTGCGATGAAAAGAGACTTTGTAAGAATAGTGGGTAGAGAAGGTGATGTGAATGGAACACATGAACTTGACTTTTCTATCAATAGATGGAGTTGCTAAAAAGAGCGTTTATCCTCGGTTTTGATTCATGTTGGCTAAACTGGTAACGGAGAGGGACTCATTGTCATCATAAAAGTTGGTGTTGCTGTATAACGATACCCAGCTGAAAAATGTTGCCAGCTGGATGTCAACAGTAAATACATCTCTGCTCATGTTGCTGTATAACGATACCCAGTTGAGAAATATTGCCACCTGGATGTCAACAGTAAATATCACATCTCTGCTCATATTGCTGTATAACGATACCCAGTTGAGAAATGTTGCCAGCTGGATGTCAACAGTAAATATCACATCTCTGCTCATATTGCTGTATAACGATACCCAGTTGAGAAATGTTGCCAGCTGGATGTCAACAGTAAATATCACATCTCTGCTCATATTGCTGTATAACGATACCCAGTTGAGAAATGTTGCCAGCTGGATGTCAACAGTAAATATCACATCTCTGCTCACGTTGCTGTATAACGATACCCAGCTGAGAAATGTTGCCAGCTGGATGTCAACAGTAAATATCACATCTCTGCTCACGTTGCTGTATAACGATACCCAGCTGAGAAATGTTGCCAGCTGGATGTCAACAGTAAATATCACATCTCTGCTCATGTTGCTGTATAACGATACCCAGTTGAGAAATGTTGCCAGCTGGATGTCAACAGTAAATATCACATCTCTGCTCATATTGCTGTATAACGATACCCAGCTGAGAAATGTTGCCACCTGGATGTCAACAGCAAGGATCACATCTCTGCTCATGTTGCTGTATAACGATACCCAGCTGAGAAATGTTGCCACCTGGATGCCATCAGTAAATATCACATCTCTGCTCATGTTGCTGTATAACGATACCCAGTTGAGAAATGTTGCCAGCTGGATGTCAACAGTAAATATCACATCTCTGCTCATATTGCTGTATAACGATACCCAGCTGAGAAATGTTGCCACCTGGATGTCAACAGTAAATATCACATCTCTGCTCATGTTGGTGTATAACGATACCCAGTTGAGAAATGTTGCCAGCTGGATATCAACAGCAAGGATCACATCTCTGCTCATGTTGGTGTATAACGATACCCAGTTGAGAAATGTTGCCAGCTGGATGTCAACAGCAAGGATCACATCTCTGCTCATGTTGCTGTATAACGATACCCAGCTGAGAAATGTTGCCACCTGGATGTCAACAGCAAGGATCACATCTCTGCTCATGTTGCTGTATAACGATACCCAGCTGAGAAATGTTGCCACCTGGATGTCAACAGCAAGGATCACATCTCTGCTCATGTTGCTGTATAACGATACCCAGCTGAGAAATGTTGTCTGCTGGATGTCAACAGTAAATATGACATCTCTGCTCATGTTGCTGTATAACGATACCCGGTTGAGAAATGTTGCCAGCTGGATGTCAACAGTAAATATCACATCTCTGCTCATGTTGCTGTATAACGATACCCAGTTGAGAAATGTTGCCAGCTGGATGTCAACAGTAAATATCACATCTCTGCTCATGTTGCTGTATAACGATACCCAGCTGAGAAATGTTGCCAGCTGGATGTCAACAGTAAATATCACATCTCTGCTCATGTTGCTGTATAACGATACCCAGTTGAGAAATGTTGCCAGCTGGATGTCAACAGCAAGGATCACATCTCTGCTCATGTTGCTGTATAACGATACCCGGTTGAGAAATGTTGCCACCTGGATGTCAACAGTAATTATCACATCTCTGCTCATGTTGCTGTATAACGATACCCAGTTGAGAAATGTTGCCAGCTGGATGTCAACAGCAAGGATCACATCTCTGCTCATGTTGCTGTATAACGATACCCAGCTGAGAAATGTTGCCAGCTGGATGTCAACAGTAAATATCACATCTCTGCTCATGTTGCTGTATAACGATACCCAGCTGAGAAATGTTGCCACCTGGATGTCAACAGCAAGGATCACATCTCTGCTCATGTTGCTGTATAACGATACCCAGTTGAGAAATGTTGCCAGCTGGATGTCAACAGTAAATATGACATCTCTGCTCATGTTGCTGTATAACGATACCCAGTTGAGAAATGTTGCCAGCTGGATGTCAACAGTAAATATCACATCTCTGCTCACGTTGCTGTATAACGATACCCAGTTGAGAAATGTTGTCTGCTGGATGTCAACAGCAAGGATCACATCTCTGCTCATGTTGCTGTATAACGATACCCAGTTGAGAAATGTTGCCAGCTGGATGTCAACAGTAAATATCACATCTCTGCTCACGTTGCTGTATAACGATACCCAGTTGAGAAATGTTGCCAGCTGGATGTCAACAGTAAATATCACATCTCTGCTCATATTGCTGTATAACGATACCCAGTTGAGAAATGTTGCCAGCTGGATGTCAACAGTAAATATCACATCTCTGCTCATGTTGGTGTATAACGATACCCAGCTGAGAAATGTTGCCAGCTGGATGTCAGCAGCAAGGATCACATCTCTGCTCATGTTGGTGTATAACGATACCCAGTTGAGAAATGTTGCCAGCTGGATGTCAGCAGCAATGATCACATCTCTGCTCATGTTGCTGTATAACGATACCCAGCTGAGAAATGTTGCCAGCTGGATGTCAACAGTAAATATGACATCTCTGCTCATGTTGCTGTATAACGATACCCAGCTGAGAAATGTTGTCTGCTGGATGTCAACAGTAAATATGACATCTCTGCTCATGTTGCTGTATAACGATACCCAGTTGAGAAATGTTGCCAGCTGGATGTCAACAGTAAATATGACATCTCTGCTCATGTTGCTGTATAACGATACCCAGTTGAGAAATGTTGCCAGCTGGATGTCAACAGTAAATATCACATCTCTGCTCACGTTGCTGTATAACGATACCCAGTTGAGAAATGTTGCCACCTGGATGTCAGCAGCAAGGATCACATCTCTGCTCACGTTGCTGTATAACGATACCCAGTTGAGAAATGTTGCCAGCTGGATGTCAACAGTAAATATCACATCTCTGCTAATGTTGCTGTATAACGATACCCAGCTGAGAAATGTTGCCAGCTGGATGTCAACAGTAAATATCACATATCTGCTCATGTTGCTGTATAACGATACCCAGTTGAGAAATGTTGCCAGCTGGATGTCAACAGCAAGGATCACATCTCTGCTCATGTTGCTGTATAACGATACCCGGTTGAGAAATGTTGCCACCTGGATGTCAACAGTAATTATCACATCTCTGCTCATGTTGCTGTATAACGATACCCAGTTGAGAAATGTTGCCAGCTGGATGTCAACAGCAAGGATCACATCTCTGCTCATGTTGCTGTATAACGATACCCATTAGAGAAATGTTGCCAGCTGGATGTCAACAGTAACTATCACATCTCTGCTCATGTTGCTGTATAACGATACCCAGCTGAGAAATGTTGCCACCTGGATGTCAACAGCAAGGATCACATCTCTGCTCATGTTGCTGTATAACGATACCCAGTTGAGAAATGTTGCCAGCTGGATGTCAACAGTAAATATGACATCTCTGCTCATGTTGCTGTATAACGATACCCAGTTGAGAAATGTTGCCAGCTGGATGTCAACAGTAAATATCACATCTCTGCTCACGTTGCTGTATAACGATACCCAGTTGAGAAATGTTGTCTGCTGGATGTCAACAGCAAGGATCACATCTCTGCTTATGTTGCTGTATAACGATACATAGTTGAGAAATTTTGCCAGCTGGATGTCAACAGCAAGGATCACATCTCTGCTCATGTTGCTGTATAACGATACCCAGTTGAGAAATGTTGCTAGCTGGATGTCAACAGTAAATATCACATCTCTGCTCACGTTGCTGTATAACGATACCCAGTTGAGAAATGTTGCCAGCTGGATGTCAACAGTAAATATCACATCTCTGCTCATGTTGCTGTATAACGATACCCAGTTGAGAAATGTTGCCAGCTGGATGTCAACAGTAAATATCACATCTCTGCTCACGTTGCTGTATAACGATACCCAGCTGAGAAATGTTGCCAGCTGGATGTCAACAGTAAATATCACATCTCTGCTCATGTTGCTGTATAACGATACCCAGTTGAGAAATGTTGCCAGCTGGATGTCAACAGTAATTATCACATCTCTGCTCATGTTGCTGTATAACGATACCCAGTTGAGAAATGTTGCCAGCTGGATGTCAACAGCAAGGATCACATCTCTGCTCATGTTGCTGTATAACGATACCAAGTTGAGAAATGTTGCCAGCTGGATGTCAACAGTAAATATCACATCTCTGCTCATGTTGCTGTATAACGATACCCAGCTGAGAAATGTTGCCACCTGGATGTCAACAGCAAGGATCACATCTCTGCTCATGTTGCAAGATGGTAATGTACTAGCTGTTGTTTAATTATTGTATGCAATAATCTTGTTATTTTCAAGTAACAGAACTTTGCTTTAGTGATATTCTTATACAATGCTTACGTGTATTTCACTTAAAACTCTCTCCTAGTTTGTAAGAATGTGCGATATACATGTTTCATATTTACATATATTAACCAAGTTTAATATAAATTATGAATTCTATATCGGCTAGGTGCCTTGTTCAATTGACCGTATCAAGAAACGATTTGCTGAGGCCTTGGGGATTTTTTGGGGTGAAGTTTTAAATCAAGGCTGCCTGCCTGACGTTATGATAGGGTATTCGGGTCTTAAGATTACCCATTCAAATTTCTTGAGTATAATTATGTAATTTCCAACTCCATCTACTGACGGTATCACAGCTTTTATAATTATCTCTAAATTATCCCATTTACTCATAAAAATTGCGGAATGTCACTTAGTCAGGTGGACTGGCACTGTTGTAGCATTAACAATTAAATAATTCTTCCTCTCCATCTACGAAATTCAAAACTATACTGTTTAACTTTTTCTTCTGCGAAACTGTTGATTCTGCCTTCCTTGCTATGATGGCAAATAAAATGAAAACACGAATTTGCATTTACATATTACATACAGTAAAACCTAATAAAAATTACATTAATAAAGGTTATTTACCATTTCAGTTTATTTACTGCTTTTTGCACTCTGTTACTTCTCATTGGTTGTAATTTTGTCGCGTGAGAAGGCATTTTCCCTTTAGGTTACATTTCCTTGTACATTTATAATTGCTTTATTCACAAATGTTTAGTGACAATTCATGTAAAATACATACAAATACAATATAATTGTGTTTTCGAAACACAAATATATGCATTAAAGCCTATATATACACACAGGGTTATTCAAAAAGAAAGAACAGATTTCAAATTTTTATTGCTTCCAAACTACAAAAGATAGAAACTTGATTCCAACGTTCATGGAGACAGAAAAGTGTACATTTTTATAATATGCATTCAATATGAGCACCGTGTGTTACACGACATATGTCAAAACGGTGGCACATTTCTTGCCACACACGAAACATCTGGTCTCCAGTTATCGAATTTACAGCTTCAACAATTCGATCGCGTAGATCTTCAAGAGTGTCAGGCATAGGAGGGATAAAAACACGATCTTCTACGTAACCTCATAGATAAAAATCACATGGAGTGAGATCTGGAGACCTGGGAGGCCACTGGCGATAAAGTTGATCTGCTCCTCCTCTCGCAATCCAACGTCCTGCAAACGTGTTATTCAAGTAACGTCGGACGTGGTAAGAGAAATGAGGCGAGGCACCATCTTGCATGAAAAAAATCATTGGAAAACATTAATTGTCTTCTTCCACATCTTCTAACATGCCAATGTACAATTCGTACCGTTTGTTGTGGTCGTCAGGATTCAATGTAGTTTGTATGTCTTCAGGTGCAGACCGTTGGTTGGTTGCACGTGATGTGGATTTCTTTGGGATCCTTTCCTTGAACTGCAACAATGGACTCTAGCTTTGCTAATTGCAGCACACAAAATGATTTCTCTTGAGGTGTCACCGCCATTTCACTACGTACAACAAGCAACAGTGCCAATGCGGCCGTGATGGGAACTTAAACTTTTCTCTTTCCATGAACGTTGGAATCACACTTCTATCTTTTGTAGTTCGGAAGCAATAAAAGTTTGAAATGTGTTCTTTCTTTTTGAATAACCCTGTATATATATTAATGAAATGACTTGTATTTTAATTTCTTGTGACGTCATCTTCTAACATAAAACACTATATATAGATGTAAGCGTCCGCCATTTAGGCTCAAGAAGAGGATTAACAGCAAGATGAAACTTCAGATTCTCCTTGCATAGCATATGGTGGTAATTGGAAGCTGTCGCTTACTTTTCGAAGTTTTAATTTTGAATTTATTTTCGATATGGTGGGCTGTTCGGCACCAAAATGCTCCAGTGGATCTCATAAAGGACACCGTCATGTAGTAATGAGCCAATCATATCATTACATTTAGCGTATTGTAATTCATTTGCTATACCCTTATTAAAATCTGTGAGAGGTTTGTAGCCCAGAAGAAGTTTAATAATTGCTGTTTTTATTTTGTTTCATTTTTTGATTTGATGTTTAAGAATAGGTAACGGAAATCTTAGATGTGTAAACAAATTGTTAAATTTAAGGAAATTGCTACAGAGAAGCATAACATTAAATACAGAAATAGATCTAACGGAAATGTTAATACGCTGCTCTTTTGATTTTGGTTCAAATAGTTAGTTGTGAAGCATGTGGTAAGTGCTAAAAGAAACCCTGCAAACTTAACGGGAAGCAAGATATAAAACGGTAGCTTCTTACATGTTAGCTCAAATAGTTATGAAATCCCAAAGAAAGCTGTTAAAAATTAATTTTGTCACGGGATTCCCATTCTGCTGCCAAAAAAAAATGATGTGCTCCATTCACATGGCTTTCTCTACATCTCTACAACAAATTATTGTTAAAAAGCTAGTGCTTCTTTATACTTAATGCTAATCGAGAAAAAAGGAAGTATGTGTAGTAAGTTTTTATCTATCTCTTACGGTTTAGGAGCTGTGCAATATTCCGTAAACTTCATCCAGAATAAAAAGACTGTTCCCAGAAAATTCAAGACATATATTTTATTTGTCAGGTAAATATTTTAATATACAATATTTTAATCAAAATCCTTAGAGCCATTTTTAAGAAAATCAACATTTTCGAAATAAGTTCCATGTAAAGGGTAGTTTGGGGTGGGGAGATTTTTCTCAAAATCTTCGTGTCGCATCCCTGGAGGATACTGAACTTAAATACCAAGGTTGGTATTTTACCGACTTTTTGTTTTTGAGTTATTTTGTTCACAGACACACGGACACACTGAAACAGGGACACACGGACACACACACATGCACACACGGACCTTTTTTTGAAAATGCTCTTTTTGGATACAGGGGACCCTAAAGCATATATTTCGGATGAAATCTCGGAATCGATTTTTGGGTGGAGTGCAATACCTTCTCCATACACTATGTACATAGTACGTGTAGAGAAAGTAATACACGTATTTATCACGGGTCAGCTATACCAATCGGAGCAACTTGTGGCAAAAATGGCGGTCGGTTATATCTGGTGTTTAGAGCGCCCTATTCCAACATCTTGCGTAACTTTAATTGTCATGCATTTACGTACTTTTATTCTTCTTATACTTGTACAACATGTTTGCCACGGTAACTTAATTGAATGTACATGTACATAAAACGGTGCACACTTTGCAAGATACCAGGATACATTAAAGATTCTTTGCACGAGCGCTGTGCAGTTGATGTTTTGTAAGATTTATCGGGTGCAGAGAGTGATGAATCATCTTGCTGCTCGTATCTGTCGCAAGAATCATTAACGCTGCACTCCTCCCCCCTCGCCTAATTTAACGAGCCCGTAATCTTCCCGCCAAAATGTTTTCTCTTCTGTATTCCCTGAAATTAATCCTTGTTATGCGCCCCACTTCTTCATCCGGAACACTCCAAATTTTGGGTTTAGTGCCCACTTTGTACATTGGTGTTTTACATAATATCACACAAACTTAACACATAAAGATAATGCAAACTGAAAAATCTTATGTGTTTCATTCGCATGACTTTCTCTACATCTCTGCAACAAATTATTGTTAAAAAGTATATTCTTCTATTTACTTCATGCAATCGAGAAAAAATTAGCAGAAATAGTCTTATTACTTGCTTCCTTGTAAGTAGAAGCGAAATATGGGAATACCATAGGTTAAAGTGATAGTCAAAAGCTGAATGCTATGTGACTGAAGTTCCTTTGTATGAACACGAGTTGACAAATTCCTGCATGAGAAAAGTATACGTTTTTCAAAGAAGTGACCAAGAACTTGATATATCTCAAAAACGATTAACTCCACGTAAAAAATGTGTATAACATAAATTGTGTGTTTTAACGTGCTCTAAATTCTCTGTGTGGTAAATTTTGTCCATCTCTTACGGTTTAGCAGTTATGCAAAATTCCGTAAAATTCATCCAAAATAAAGTATTCTTCAGAGGCTATTCCCAGAAAATTCAAGATATACATTTTATTTCTTAGATAAATATATTTAATATTTGATATTTTAATCAAAATCGTTACAGCCATTTTTGAGAAAATCGAAATTTTTAATGATTTTTCTATCGATTTAGCCTACTACATTCCATTCTACTAACAAAGCAGAAATAATAAGACCAATTCTGGTATAAATGAATCATCATAATGTAAATGAAAGAATACTTTTTGTGAGAAAAGTTATTTTTGCTACAGCTAGAGAAAGTCAATGCATATCGGACAATGAATAGAATGCTAATATCAGGAGTGTTTTCATCTTGTCAATAATTCACGACGGACGTCCTAAGAGATGAAAACACGAGTTGTATTTGACAAGACAATTCAGCGAAATAGACTATTAATAAGTTATAATATATAGGAAGGGAGATACTATCACTGTAATACTTACATTAGCTCTCGAATTGTACATGACGCATTCGACCATGCTTTATTTACCGATGTTTCTTTTTTTATTTTCTTTCTTCACTGTCTTCGGAATTATGATATGGCCGATCATGTCTACACCCAATATATGAATAATGATAGCAACAATAGAAAAAGGGAACAATTAATTTATTTCAGCTTTTAATGACTAATAAATGAAATGGAAACAAACGTTATTTTACTTGAGGTTATTGCACTCATCTCGTACATAAGAAATACAAATAATGATTATTTTCACTAAATACATTATGAACTGGATAAAACTTTAATAATCATTGTAAATAAATTAATTGTAAGTAACAATTGTGGAAGCGACAGTTACAAAAATGAACGTTGGCTGACGCGATTATCACCAATAACCAAGACAGGATATAAACAACCGAACATCAGGTGCGACAAGATTTCTAAAAAATGAACATCAGCTGTGACAATATCGCTCCAGTCAGATGGCCGCGATTGATTGAAATTGTCTAATCTCGATCATTCCATTGGCGCTCTAATAGTTGAAATCATGGTTAAATGACCTCAGGGTTCATGAAGCTTTAAGTGGTGGGAATTTTATTCCTCAGGATAAGGGAAAACCCAGAAAAATGCTCATGCGGTAACGCACCCTAAGAACTATTTTCAAAATGTTGATTACAAAATACTGGAATGGTATTCCCTGTGCAATGTGGGACTAGATACAAACGATCTGTACCTAATGGCGCAGGTTGGTACCGTTTTGTTTGGAATGCCATTTGTAACTCACCAAAATTCCATGAGCACCATTTACTTGCAGTGCAATATTGAGGCCGAGCAAAGCGATTATTGCAGCAATTATTATTATTATTATTACACGTCCTGTGTACTGTAAAGGAGGCCATGACGACCGCCAGCAAATGGAACTTCAGTACCTTCATAAATGGATTACAATATAATCTCATATTGATGTATTTATTTCATTGGCTGTGCCCCGGGTGGGATTCGATGCAATGAATCTTGTTTGGAAATAACGTACGAGGCAGTGAATGCCGCTCTGAGGTTAGCGTGCGGATGATATTATTAATAAACCATAACCACTCTGGCACCATTTCTGGAAATTGCCATCGACGTCATATTCAATCTGCAAAAGTAACGCTAATTTGTTTAACGAGGTTTTTATATCGACTGGTTTGATAAAATCGGGACTCCCCGGACCTCTGGTGACCGCTTCGTTACTAAATATCCGATACTCGTTTTTCGTTAAACGAATGGATGCAATGTGAGTGTATCAGTAAGTTATCGCGTGCCATTAAACATTTTCAGCAAATCGCATTCACACTATTTTCTAACCCCACTAACATGTCACAGTAACTGTGCAAAGATCGAGTAAAGCGTTACGATAACTGCTTGATGGTAATAAAACACAGAAACACGAACATAACCATTTTAAAACATACTTTGTGATGTATTTATATGATTGTCTCTACTCGCCCTTCTACAAAGATCGAGTAAAGCGTTACGATAACTGCTTGATGGTAATAAAACACAGAAACATGAACATAACCATTTTAAAACATACTTTGTGATGTATTTATATGAATGTCTCTACTCACCCTTCTACAAAGATCGAGTAAAGCGTTACGATAACTGCTTGATGGTAATAAAACACAGAAACACGAACATAACCATTTTAAAACATACTTTGTGATGTATTTATATGAATGTCTCTACTCACCCTTCTACAAAGATCGAGTAAAGCGTTACGATAACTGCTTGATGGTAATAAAACACAGAAACATGAACATAACCTTTTTAAAACATACTTTGTGATGTATTTATATGAATGTCTCTACTCGCCCTTCTACAAAGATCGAGTAAAGCGTTACGATAACTGCTTGATGGTAATAAAACACAGAAACATGAACATAACCTTTTTAAAACATACTTTGTGATGTATTTGTATGAATGTCTCTACTCGCCCTTCTACAAAATATTTCTTCTTCTTCGGCATGGCCCCTATTTACTATTTACTATATCTAGGACGTATCCAAAACAACAAAATCGTATAAAAAGTATGATGTGTTCCATTCACATGCATTTCTCTACATCCCTGCAGCAAATTATTGTTAAAAAGCCTATGCTGTATTTACTTCTTGCTGTTCGACAAACAATTAACAGAAATAGTCTTATTAATTCCTTCCATGTAAGTAGAAGCGAAATAAGGGAGTACCGTAGGTTAAAGTGATAGTCAAAAGCTGGTTGCTATGTGACTGAAGTTCCTTTGTTTGTATGGATAGGAGTTAACAAATTCCTGTATGAGAAAAATATAAGTTCTTAAAGCTGAAACCAAAAACAAGGAATATCTCGAAAACGATCAACACCACAAAAAAAAATTATTATGACATAAATTGTGTGTTTTAACGTGCTCTGCTTTTTTATGCGGTAAGATTTGGCCCATCTTTTACGGTTTAGCAGTTATGCAAAATTCTGTAAAATTCATCTAGAAAAAAGTAGTCTTCAGAGGCTATTCACAGAGAATTTAACACATACATTTTATTTTTCAGATTAATATCTTTAATACACGATATTTTAATCAAGATCGTTAGAGCGATTTTTAAGGAAATCAAAATTTTCGAAAAAAGTTCCATATACATGGTAATTGGTGTGGGAGGAGTTTTTCCTCAACATCTTCGTGTCGTATCCCTGGAAGATACTAAACATAAATACCAACTTTGGCATTTTACAGACTTTTCGTTTTTGACTTATCACGTTCACAGACGCACGGACACACAGACACACGGACACACAGAGACACAAACAAACAGACACACAGACGCACGGACACACAGACACACAGACACACAGACACACAGTCACACAGACACGGACACACAAACAAACAGACACACAGACACACGGACACAGAGACACAAACACATAGACAAACGGACACACAAACAGACACACAAACAGACACACAGACACACAGACACACGGACACACAGACACACGGACACACAGACGCACGGACACACAGACACTGACGCACGGACACACAGACACACTGACGCACAGACACACAGACACACGGACACACAGACGCACGGACACACAAACGGACACACAAACAGACACACAAACAGACACACAGACACACAGACACACAGACACACGGACACACAGACACACGGACACACAGATGCACGGACACGCAGACAAACGGACACACAGACACACAGACACGCGGACACAGAGACACAAACACATAGACAAACGGACACACAAACAGACACACAAACAGACACACAGACACACAGACACACGGACACACAGACACACGGACACACAGACGCACGGACACGCAGACAAACGGACACACAGACACACAGACACGCGGACACACAGACGCACGGACATACAGACGCACGGACACACAGAGGCCACAAACAAACAGACGCACGGACACACAGACACACGGACACACAGACAAACGGACACACAGAGACACAGACACACGGACACACAGACACACGGACACACAGACGCACGGACACACAGACACACGGACACACAGACACACAGACACACGGACACACATACGCACGGACATACAGTCGCATGGACACACAGACACACAGACACACGGACACACAGACGGAAGGACACACAGATACTGACGCACGGACACACAGACACACGGACACACATACGCACGGACATACAGTCGCATGGACACACAGACACACAGACACACGGACACACAGACGGAAGGACACACAGATACTGACGCACGGACACACAGACACACGGACACACAGACGCACGGACACACAGACACTGACGCACGGACACACAGACACACTGACGCACAGACGCACGGACACACAGATGCACGGACTCACAGATGCACGGACACACAGACACACGGACACACAGATACACAGACACACAGACACACGGACACACAGATACACAGACACACAGACACACGGACACACAGACGCACGGACACACAGAGGCACGGACTCACAGATGCACGGACTCACAGATGCACGGACACACAGACACACGGACACACAGATACACAGACACACAGACACACAGACGCACGGACACACAGAGGCACGGACACACAGAGGCACGGACTCACAGATGCACGGACTCACAGATACACAGACACACAGACACACAGACGCACGGACACACAGAGGCACGGACACACAGAGGCACGGACTCACAGACACACGGACACACAGACGCACGGACACACAGAGGCACGGACACACAGAGGCACGGACACACAGACACACGGACACACAGACACACGGACACACAGATACACAGACACACAGACACACAGACGCACGGACACACAGAGGCACGGACACACAGAGGCACGGACTCACAGATGCACGGACTCACAGATACACAGACACACAGACACACGGACACACAGATACACAGACACACAGACACACGGACACACAGACGCACGGACACACAGAGGCACGGACTCACAGATGCACGGACACTCTGACGCACGGACACACAGACACACGGACACACAGACACACGGACACACAGATACACGGACACACAGACACACGGACACACAGATGCACGGACACACAGACGCGTGGACACACAGACACACAGACATACGGACACAAGACGCACGGACACACTGACGCACAGATACACAGACACACAGACACACAGACGCACGGACACACAGAGGCACGGACACACAGATGCACGGACTCACAGATGCACGGACACACAGACGCGTGGACACACAGACACACAGACATACGGACACAAGACACACAGACACACGGACACACAGATACACAGACACACAGACACACAGACGCACGGACACACAGAGGCACGGACACACAGAGGCACGGACTCACAGATGCACGGACTCACAGATACACAGACACACAGACACACGGACACACAGATACACAGACACACAGACACACAGACGCACGGACACACAGAGGCACGGACTCACAGATGCACGGACACTCTGACGCACGGACACACAGACACACGGACACACAGACACACGGACACACAGATACACGGACACACAGACACACGGACACACAGATGCACGGACACACAGACGCGTGGACACACAGACACACAGACATACGGACACAAGACGCACGGACACACAGAGGCACGGACACACAGACGCACGGACACACATACACACGGACACACAGACACACGGACACACAGAGGCACGGACATACAGACGCACGGACACACAGACACACGGACACACAGACAAATGGACACACAGACGCACGGACACACAGATACACAGACACACAGACGCACGGACACACAGACGCACGGACACACAGAGGCACGGACTCACAGATGCACGGACACACAGACGCGTGGACACACAGACACACAGACATACGGACACAAGACGCACGGACACACAGAGGCACGGACACACAGACGCACGGACACACAGATACACAGACACACTGACGCACGGACACACAGACGCGTGGACACACATACACACAGACATACGGACACAAGACGCACGGACACACTGACGCACGGACACACAGACACACGGACACACAGATACACAGACACACTGACGCACGGACACACAGACGCGTGGACACACAGACACACAGACATACGGACACAAGACGCACGGACACACAGAGGCACGGACACACAGACGCACGGACACACAGACACACGGACAAACAGACAAACGGACACACAGACGCACGGACAAACAGACGCACGGATACACATACACACGGATCTTTTTCAGAAAATGCTTTTTTTTGGATAAAGGGGACCCTAAAACATGTATTTCCGATGCAATCTCGGTGTCGACTTTTTGTGCGGAGTGCAATAGCTTCTTTATACACTATGTAAATAGTACGTTTAGAGAAAGTAAAAATCTGATGTGTTCCATTCACATGAATTTCTCCCAAAGATGATAATACTCTCATCTTTCGAACAGTAGAAAGTTTGTTTCAGGACAGGGTTATTAATAGAGATTTGTGGCCCCCTCGATCCCCCGACCTATCTCCCTGCTATTTTTATTTCTGGGGTAATTTAAAGCATAAAGACAAACCCACTCACCCTGGAAGAATTAAAACAAAATATTGACCAGGAAATTGCCAGCATTTCTCAACGTAAACTACGGCGAGTGTTGGATAGTTTCCTAAAGAGCTGCCAAAAATGTATGTGGCCTGTTTCAGCATCTCCTTTAATAAAATTGGTAAATAAAGCCTATAAAAGTAGTTTTAAAATGTTATATGGTTTCATCCGCGCCCTTCTATGATAATGGAAGTCGGCAATGAGCGCCGAGGACGCGGACAGGCAAAACACCGCGCAGCCGGTTCGACCGTTTTTGGATCACCCGGTACTGTGTACATTGTACATACGTGATAGAGACAATAAGATTATTTATATCCAGGAGCGCTCAAAACATGTATTACCAGTGAATTCCTTTATCAATTTTTGGCATAATACAATATCTTCTCTACCTATATGCACATACAAGCACAATAATTGTAGGTAGAGAAATTCAAGAGACTGGAACACAACGGAACAGCTGGAACCTTTGAGGAACTTTTAAAGAATCATTCTATTTGGGATAGGTTCAAGAAATAAACGGGAGATGACGCAAATGTTCCAATAATATAATCAGTGCTTGCATGACAAAGATGGCGAGTGAATGGAATCCTTGAAGCGAGAAACAGAGTCAACATTGGAGGACTTGAAGAAGAGTTGCTCAAAGTAAACGTGATCGTACACGAAAATGCCCTTTGGTTTACCCTTCTCTATGGTTATAAAATATGCACTCCCCCCCAGGAAAAGGTTTTACGAGCTTTGCATGAAGCGAATTTACTTTCCACTCGAGTTTAAAGGAAAATTAGTAGCCTCTAACATGCTAACTATGGTCATCGTGCGCCGTTCAACCGTGAATTAGAGATTTGCCCCGAACACAAGCAAGCTCTTTCATCTTTATTTTCTGCCTATCCTATATTCAGGGATCGAGGAATAATTTAAGATGCGTTCAGGACCCGGTTGTTAAATCCACTACCTTAGATAGAACTGTGCCAAGTAACTGGGTTCCACGGCAATGTGCATTTGGGAGGTCCCGGGTTCGAATCATGGTGCCCGTAGTTCTGACAATAGGCTTTTATGTGGTATTGTACCAAGGCGGTTAGAAAAATAACGCAAAGTAATTTTTTACAAACAGTTATATAATAAAACACAAATAAACTTACACCTTTTACCTATTTTCGATAGTATCACCAGCTTTCTCAACACATTTGTGCCATCAATATGCCCTGGCACCTAGCGAGCACTAATACGAAATTCCAACGTGTCATGAACAGTATTGCACCCTGCACCATAGGAAATATTGAACTGTTGCGATAAGATTAGCAGTTGCACACGCCGGTCGTTCAAAGCTGTTAATTCATTAAATACCTCTGCGGGGTTGCAACTGTTACCGGCTTCTTGGAGCATGGCGGATCACTAAGCTTTACACGCCATCTGGAGACATTGCTACGGAACATACAATCATCCCCATACACGCCACGCATGTCGCTGTAAATTTCATTGGGTTTATGCCCTTTAGCCCTCAGATATTGAACCACACCTCTCTGCTCTTTACGCGTGGACAGCAGTAACATCCACGCCATCTTTGTTGCGTAGTTCACGCTTCTCTAGCTAAAGATACACATGAAACAAAAATACCTTCTGAGTGAAAACTTCAAACTACATCTGTGTGAATTTGCAACATTCCAGATGTAAATCCAACGCAGAAAAAATTATTGTAAGTTACTTTTCGATCCGCCCCTGAATATAGCAAATATTTTTTATTTCAACAAACAACTCTGTTTTTTTCCAGAAAGTGATTACAATCTATTCACAAATAACCGTCTTCCGAAACAAATCTACCATCTTTCGATGTTCTCTGCAGCGACGATATAGCGCTACGGAATTCTGCTGAAACTCGCTCAACAGTTGCATGCTATGCATTTCCGGTGAAAACCTGGCGCCGGGAAATGATTCGTTGCGCTTTTTATTTATTTTGTTAGCGTACTGCAAATTTCTATAAGCAGCCACAAATGCAGTACACCATAGGTAGTTTATAAACTCACTCGGGCTTAACAAAGAGCGTTCTAAAAGGATACCTGTCCATACACATAAAAGAACCTCAAGTCCTGTAAAAAGGCTTTGAGCAAAATAAACGATCTTTCAGCCTAGAATGTTGGCACACTGAGAACTGTAGCAGAGAAAGTAAACTCAATTTTAAATGTTGTTAACTTGCGCAGGTGTTACAATGGATGGCAACAAGAAGGAAACCCTTCAGACATGTTGTAAAAACTCCACGAAAGAAATGTATATAACATTAATTGTGTGTTTTAATGTGCTCTACATTTTCTGCGTGGTAAGTTTTTGTCCATCTCTTGTGGTTTAGCCCTTATGCAAAATTCCGTAAAATGTATCGAAAATAAAGTAATCTTCAGAGGCCATTTCCATAGAATTCAAAATATAGATTTTATTTGTAACTTAAATATCTTTAATATACGGTATTTTAATGAAAATCGTTAGAGCCATTTTTGAGAACATCAAAATGTTCAAAAAAGTTCCATGTAAAGGGTATTTTAGGGTGGGGGAATTTTTCTCAAAATCTTCGTTGCGCACCTCTGGAAGATACTAAACTTAAATACCAAGTTTGGTATTTTAACGACTTTTCGTTTTCGAGTTATCGTGTTCAGAGACACACGGACACAGGGACACATATGGAAGTTTTCCTGAAAATGCTTTTTTTGGTTACAGGGGACCCTAAAGCACATATTTCCGGTGAAATCTCGGCATCGAATTTTTTGATGGAGTGCAATACCTTCTCTATACACTATATACATAGTACGTGTAGAGAAAGTAAAAACATTCGGTAAATAAACACGGTGGAATGTGTCATGTACCATTTGAGAACTAATGTAAGTATTACAATGATAAAATCTCCCTTCCTATATATTATAAATTATTTCGCTGAACTTTCTTATCAAATACAACTCGTGTTTTCGTCTCTTAGGACGTCCGGAATTATCAACAAGATGAAGACACTCCTGGCACTACTTGCGAATATCTACTCAGAGATTCTGCACATCTGGACCTTTTCCCTTCACAAAATAAATCGTGAAGCCGGTATCCAATTGGTATCAGAAAGTAATATCCCCCCCTTTTCTCGCTTTAATTCTTCATAATTTCCTACATCATTTTCGTCTTTGTCTACCCTACTCCATGACATCATTAATCTTTTCCTTTTCCAAGTAAGTTCCCCTTTGTCTATTTTAATTCCTTTCCCCACCATTCAAATTCATTTCTGTCGCAGACAGGCTTTGTACCTCACAAGAAACATATATTTTCCTTTCCGCAAGTTTAATCAACGCTAAAAGTCTTTGTAGCTGGAGGGTAATTTTGGAAAGGTTAGAGTAATTATTTTTATAAAGTTTTATATTACTTCAACTTGAGAGACAAGACCACATTAACTTAAAACTCATTCTGGGGTCTTCTTTTTCGGGGAAATATATGAATTTACAGAGAAGTGACTTTAAAATATAATGACCCAGTTAATTATTTCGTTGATAATATATATGGTTATGTAGATCCTCATTTCGTTCCAATTCCGAGAGTTAAAGAAAAACGTTGATATTTCTATACCTTTATATCAGGTATGTACAAGACTAAGTATAATAAGATTTTTACTTTCTCTGCAGGTATTATGTAATAGTGTATAGAGAAGGTATTGTATTACACCCAAAAATTTGATACCTACATTTCACTAGAAATATACGTTTTAGGGTCCCTAACTCCAAAAAACCTTAGATATGATGTACATCACTCTAACATTTTATTGTTAATGAGCTCATTCCTCTATCGATTTCATTCTATCTCAGATAAACATTAACAAACCGGTCGTACTACTTTGCTCTTTAATAAGTAGAAGCGGAATAAGGGAGTACACTGAGTAACCCGATAGTAAAATATTTCAAAAAGTGGTTGCCAAGGGATAGAAATGCGTTTCTTTGCATAAACAGGAGTTGAAAACATGCCGTATGATAAAAGTTTAAGTATTTTAAAACTGAAATAAATAACAAGGAAATCTCAGAAAGTGTGTACTCTAGAAAAAAAAAAAGAAAAAAGCTTATACGACATACATAGTGTATTTTAACGAGATTTGCCCTTTTAGTGTAGTACACTTTTGTCTATCTCTTACGGTTACCAGTTGCACAAAATTCATCCAAAATAAACAGGTCTTTAGCAGCTGTTCCCAGAGAATTGAAGATATGCATTTTATTTCCCAGGTACATATCTTTAATACAGGATGTTTCAAAAATGCGGAGCATAATTTCAGGTATGTATTTCCCACATGAAGACAATCAAAATAGTTCATTTTAACATGTGTCCGGAAATGCTTCATTTCCGAGTTATGGCCTTCAGAACATTGAAAGTCCCACCTGTAGACAATCAAAATAGTTCATGTCCGGAAATGCTTCATTTCCGAGTTATGGCCTTTACAACATTGAAAGTCCCACCTGTACACAATCAAAATAGTTCATGTCCGGAAATGCTTCATTTCCGAGTTATGGCCTTCACAACATTGGAATTCACTGGAACGTTTTTCTTTCCGCAGGTCTTTGCCGTCAAAGGAGACATTAGGAGGGCGCTCTGATAGTTCATTCTGAGGAAGGTTACATTCAGTGTTCTTTAGGCTTTAAGACTGTGCGACATGTATTCAAATAAAGAGCTGGCAGAGATACACTTCATATACGGTAAGGCGGACGGCAATGCTGCGCTGGCTCGTCGTTTGTACCAGGAGAGGTACCCACAGCGACAATGTCCAGATCGGAAGACATTTGTACGTCTCCATTCCCGTCTGTGCGAGTATGGAACATTCACCTCTCCTGGTTTGGGAAGGGGACGACCAAGATCTACAGCTCCAGAAGTGCAGGAGGAGATTCTGGAGGCTGTGGACAGGACTCCTTCTATCATCAGCACACGTCGGTTAGCGTTGCAA
This sequence comes from Hymenopus coronatus, assembly GCA_030762935.1. Taxonomy (NCBI): domain Eukaryota; kingdom Metazoa; phylum Arthropoda; class Insecta; order Mantodea; family Hymenopodidae; genus Hymenopus; species Hymenopus coronatus. The sequence continues at coordinate 5,267,933 of CM060882.1, read as the reverse complement.
GTCAATGTTCCTCATACGACTGTCTGGAGACTGTTGAACGAGTATCAATTGTATCCTTATCATTTGCAACGTGTACAGGCCCTGTCACCAGCAGATTACCCTGCACGAATTAGGTTCTGTCAGTGGTTCTTGCAGCAGTGTGGTGTAAATCCGAACTTTTTTGCCGTCGTATTATTTACAGACGAAGCACAGTTCACAAGAGATGGCATAACAAATTTCCACAATCAGCATGTATGGTCGCATGAAAATCCACGTGCAACTGTTGTATCTCATCACCAGGGGCGGTTCTCCCTCAACATGTGGGTAATCGATTAGTGACATGTGGTGATCGATTAGTTGGACCCCATGTACTTGTAAACAGACTTACGGGGCAGGCGTACACAAACTTCCTGGAAAACACCATACCTGACGTTTTCGAAGACACTCCACTGATCAATCATCAACACATTCACTTCTTGCATGATGGCGCTCCAGCACACTTCAGTCTTACGGCTCGCCGGTTCTTGGATCGAAGGTTTCCTGATCGATGGATAGGTAGAGGTGGCCCAATTGCTTGACCTACACGCTCACTTGATCTGAACCCTCTCGATTTCTACTTGTGGGACCATTTAAAATTATTGGTTTATTCGTCTCCGGTGCCGGATTTGGAATCCCTTCGGAATCGAATTGTGGCAGGTTGTGAGGACATACGCAATACTCCTGGAGTTTGGGATCGTGTTCGCAGATCAATGAGACATCGATGTGAGGTCTGTATTCAAGCAGGAGGTGGACATTTTGAACAACTTCTTTAATGTCAACAACCTGCGGAAAGAAAAACGTTCCAGTGAATTTCAATGTTGTGAAGGCCCTTAACTCGGAAATGAAGCATTTTCGGACACATGTTATAATGAGCTAATTTGATTGTCTACATGTGGGAAATACTTACCTGAAATTATGCCCATATTTTTGAAACACCCTGTATACAGTATTTTAATCAAAATCTTTAGAGCCATTTGCATTTGTTTCCATTTAAAGGGCAGTTTGGGATACGAGGATGTTTCTCAGAATATTTATGTCGCATCTCTGGAAGATACTCAACTTAAACACCAAGTTTGGTATTTTACAGACTTTTCGTTTTTGAGTTGTTATCTTTTCAGATACTCGCAACATAGACACACCCTCCGAACTTTTTCTAAAAATTTTGTTTTTAAACACAGGGGACCGTAAAACGTGTATTCCGGTGAAATCTCCATATTGAATGTAATGCAATACTTTCTTTATACACTAAGTACATTGTATATGTAAAAATGTTGATATTTATGTATCGGGTATAAGAAGTATATATGAGTATAAAGCATAGTCATATTTTCAATTTCTCCACATGTATTATGTACTTGGTGTATAGAGAAGGTATTGCATAGCACATAAAAATTCGATAGCGTGATTTAACCGAAAATACACGTTTTAGGGTCCCCTATATCCAAAAAGCATGTTTAGAAAAAGGCCTGAGTATGTGTCTGTGTATACGATATCTCAAAAACAAAACATTTGTAGAAAACCTAACTTGGTATTTATGCTTACTATTATTCAATGATGGACTTTGAGAAAAATTCCCCCTCCTCTGATTTTCTCATAAATGACTTTGACAATTTGGATTAAAATACTGTATATTAAAGATATTTACATGAAAAATAAATCACCGTTTTTAAGATTATCCATTTTATTAGTTTCATTTTTAAAATACCTAACCTTTTATCAACTTATCAGCTCCCGATCGAGCAAAGAAATGGATTTCAATCTCATAGTAACCACATTTTTAAACCACTTAGTAACCACCTTTAGTAACCACTTTAGCCTAGTGTACTGCCCCCTTATTTCCCTTTTACTTACAAGGAAGCAAGTAATAAGACAATTTCTACTAATGGACTAATCTGAAATAGAAGAGTAAGGTTTTTAACAATGATTTGTTACAGAGATGTAGAGAAAGTCATGTGAATGGAACACGTCAGATTTTTGAAATTGTATGTTTTTCATTTACACGGCTTTCTGAACCGAGGCATTTCTTGTGGGACAGGTATTCGGGTGGCTGTGTGACTGGTTCCTCGCGGCCGATCTTTGACCCATGGGTTTTTCGGGGGTTTTCCTGGTCACTAGACGAATGTCCGGGAGGATTGCCCATTCCCCAAAATTTCTCTCCCTTCATTTCATCCCAACCGGACACTTCCAGGGCTATAAATGTGGACGAGGACTGCGGTAGAGGCGTCATTTGGTGGAGGTGACTGCGCTCAGAAAATACAGTTCTCAGCGGTGGGATGGCGCTGGTGGTTGTCTGCGGACTTAGCTGGTCTATCTGGTACTGATTCAGAGGTCCTGACGCTCCACGCGTCGAGACGAAGAACTTTTAGGGACCCTCCACGACAGTTCTCTCAATTTATATCATATTCATCTTTTTTTTTTTTTTTTTTTTTTTTTTTTTTGTGAAATTGATCGCTTTTGAGATATTTCTTGTTACTGGCTCCAAATTGAAATTATTTATACTTTTCTCAAATGGAACGTCGTTATTAGGTTTTCTTGCTCTTGGTCAAGTAAATAGAACAGAGTTTCAAAGCCATCACAGAGCGATCACCCCTTAAAAGATACCTTTTTGTGAAAATGATTTCTTTTTTATATTGGGGACCCTAAAACCTATATTTCCGGTGAAATCTCGATATCGAATTTTTTGGTGGAGTGCAATACCTTCTCTAGTCACTATGTACATAGTGCGTATGGAGAAAGTAAAAAAGCATTTTCACAAAAAGGTCCGTGTGTGTGTATGTGTGCGTGTGTGTGTGTGTGTGTGTGTGTCCGTCTGTCCGTGTGTCTGTGAATACGATAACTCAAAAACAAAAAGTCGGTAAAATACCAAACTTGGTATTTAAGTTTAGTATCTTCCAGGGATGCGACACGAAGATTTTGAGAAAAATCCCCCCACCCCCAACTATCCTTTACATGGAACTTTTTCGACAATTTTGATTTTCTCAAAAATGGCTCTAACGCTTTTGATTAAAATTTCGTATATTAAACATATTTACCTGATAAATAAAATGTATATCTTGAATTGTTTGGGAATAGCTTCTGAAGAGTAGTTTATTATGGATGAATTTTACTAAATTTTGAATAACTGCTAAACCGTAAGAGATGGATAAACTCGTACTACACAAAACATGTAGAGCACATTAAAACACACAATTTATGCTGTATACATTTTTTTCCTGGAGTTCGTCGTTTTTGTGACTTTCCTTATTTTTGGTTTCTGCTATGAAAAACGTATACTTTTCTCATATTTTAACTTGGCAACTCCTATCTATATAAACAAAGGAACTTCATTGATATAGCAACCAGCTTTTGACTATCACTTTAACCTACGGTTGTCCCTTATTTCGCTCCTACTTACAAGGAAACGAGTAATTAGATTATTTCTGTCATTTTTTTCTGATTAGCATAAAGTAAATAGAAGTATAAGCTTTTTAAGAATTACTTGTTGCAGGGATATGGAGAAAGTCATGTGAATGGTACACGTCAGATTTTTCTATAAGTAATCAAAGTAGATGATTCCACATGTCGCAGATTTCACCAACTTGGCCTTCTTCGGCAACTGTTTCGACTCTACTTTTGTCTGTGGGGTGAAGCAGTGTACCCATGTTTCCTCGACAGTTATGTATCGACGCAGAAACTTGTTGGGATTGCAAGGGAAAGCTTCTCAATCAGTCAGACAGTTGCGTTTTTTCTCCACTGAGAGCAAACGAGGCACCCATTTTGCCGATTCCTTTGTCAGACTTAATTTTTGGTGAAAAATTGAGAAAACTGTACCTGTGACCTCTACTACTTCGTGAACTTTGATTCGTTGATCATTCAAAACCATATCCTCAATTTCGGAGGAAGTCACTTCTACTGGACGACCGCTACGAAATTAATCATTTGTGTATATGCGTCACGTTTAAATTCATTTATAAAATTGTAAATTGTTGCAAACGCAGGAGCAGATGTGCCATAAACTTGATCCAACTCGGCTTTTATCTCTTTTGGTGATAAGCATTTTAAATAGAAGTGTTTAATCACGGCTGATTTTTACCATCTTTCTAAGGAAGCACAATATTGTTGATTCAATCGCCTAGGGCAACGAAACCACGTGATGCATATAGCTGAAACGTTTAACTGCCATCTAGTAAGAGACGGCGGTTACTAAATACACATTTTTACTTTCTCTATACGTGCTATGTACATAGTGTATAGAGAAGATATTGCAATGCACCCAAAAATTCGATACCGAGATTTCATGTTTGAGATCTACTGAACCCAAAAAAAGCATTTTTAGAAAAATGTCCGAGTGTGTGTCTGTCTGTCTGTATGTGTGTGTCTATATCTATGTGTGTGTCTGTGGGCAGCATAGCTCAAAAACGAAAAGTCCGTTAAAAACCAAACTTGGTATTAAGGTTTGATATCTTCCAAGACTGCGACACGAAGATTTTCAAGAAAATCCCCTTACTCCCAACTACCCTTTACATGGAACTTTTTACGAAAATTTGATTTTCTAAAAAATGACTCTAACGATTTTGATTAAAATATAGTATATTAAAGATATTTACCTGACAAATAAAGTGTACATCTTGAATTTTCTGGGAATAACCTCTGAAGACTACTTTATTCTGGATGAATTTTGTATAACTACTAAACCGTAAGAGATGGACAAAAACTTAACACACAAAAAACGTAGAGCACGTTAAAACACACCATTTATGTTATATACATTTTTTTCGTGGAGTCGGTCATTTTTGAGACATTCCTTGTTTTTGGTTTCAGCTTTAAAAAGCTTACGTTTCTCATATAGGAATTTGCCAACTCGTGCTCATACAAACAAAGGAACATCAGTCACATAGCAACCAGCTTTTGTCTTTCACATTAACCTATGGTACTCCCTTATTTCGCTTCTACTTACAATAAAGCAAGAATAAAGACTATTTCTGCTAATTTTTCTCAATTAGCATAAAATAAATAAAAGAATAAGCTTATTAACAATAATTTGTTACAGAGTTATAGAGAAAGTTATGTGAATGGAACAAATCAGATGTTTTTTGGATGCGGCGTGTGCAATTTCTTGGATTTTCTGGGAGTTATGGAGCGTCCCTCGCAACTAATTAGCTAACAGTTTTAAGCTAACAGCACGAGTGTTTTATTACCGTCGTTAGTTCATGACCGGGGCGAAGCGACGTCCTAAGAGATGAAACCACAAGTTGTATTTGATAAGACAATTCAGCGAAATAATTTATAATATATAGGAAGGGATATTTTATCATTGTAATACTTACATTTTTTCTCAAATGATAGATGACGCATTTCACCATATTTATTTACCATTTTTTCTTTCTTTCTTCACTGCCTCCTGAATTATGATAAGGCCAACCGTGCCTACACCCAATGTACGAATATCGATAGCAAGAGTAGAAATAGGAAACAAATATTTTATTGCATCTTTTAATAACAAGTACATGAAATGGAATTTGAGGTTAATGCACTCGTCTCATACGTAAGAAATACAAATAATGATTATTTTAACTCCCTATTATGAACTGTATAAAACGTTAAGTAAACATTGTAACTGAATTGGGGAACAGACAGTTACTAAAATTGATGGTTGGCTGCCTGGATTGTCACCTTGTTACCAATAACTAAGACAGGATATTAAACAAACGAACATCAGGTGCGACAAGATTTCAAAGAAATGAACATCAGCTACGATAAGATGTTTTGACAATATCGCTCCTGTCAGATGACAGCGATTGGCTGAAATTGCGTAATCTCGGCCATTCCATTGGCGCTTTAATTGTTGAGATGAATTGTTGGTGAAATTTCGGCATCGTATAGTTGTGTGGGATAATTATGTTCCCTTCTTGATACATTTACAGTATACTTACAGTATAGATATACTTACAGTTTGGCATTCAAGTTTGAGAATGTAAGAGATTTCCCAGCATGCTTTGCGCAGATGAAACAGGAAATTATAAACTCATTTGTATAGCCCTTTGTTATCTTTGTATTAATATACTGGAAGGGGCCTGAAACAGCAAATACCTGCTTGTAAAACTACCTACCCACTTTCACCCCACCTCATCAAACGCAGGGTTGGGGCCAGTGTGTGTTTTTCTTTTGTTTTTGAAAGCTATTTTTGTTCTTTGTGGAGACTAAACGTTCAGGTACCCCGGTGTTTTCAAAACGAACCCTGCCTTAGTACGACAGATTAACATTTTTCATTCCGGTAGGAAAAATGTATGAGAAGTTCGTTAAACTCATATATCATTCTCTACTCTCTCTTTCTCTGATACAAACCATTGTTATTGAATCATTTTTTTCACACAAACATGTGCAGGACAGGAGTTGGATTGGTAGAGTCAGAATAACAAATGCAACGTCATAGCCGGGAGTTGAACCACGGATCTCCCGATCTCTAGCCGGTTGCTCTGCCACTGAACTACCATGGCAACACGCCGGCATAGCATTGAATTTCTCACCTGACTCGCATGTTTCCCGGTAAACCACAAGGTGATCTCAAATTATTTTGAGATGACAACCCCAATGGTGACTTGCAATGTTGTAAGTATTTTAAGTCCCAGGATTCATAGTATAGTTAACTATTATGGAAAACATGCGAGTCAGTTCAACGACTCAATGCTATGCCGGCAAGCTGCCATGGCAACTCAGTAGCAGAGCAACCGGGAGAGCCATGATTCAAATCCCGGGTGTGACATTGAAGTTTTCAGTCTGACTCTACCTAACCAACTCCTGTCCTACACGCGGCTAGAGACCGGGAGATCCATGGTTCAAATCCCGGCTGACTATGAAGTTTTCAGTCTGACTCTACCTATCCAACTCCTGTCCTACACGCGGCTACAAACCGGGAGATCCATGGTTCAAATCCAGGCTATGACATTGAAGTTTTCAGTCTGACTCTACCTAACCAACTCCTGTCCTACACGCGGCTAGAGACCGGCAGATCCATGGTTCAAATCCCGGCTATGACATTGAAGTTTTCATTCTGACTCTACCTATCCAACTGCTGTCCTACACACGGCTAGAGGCCGGCAGATCCATGGTTCAAATCCCAGCTATGACATTGAAGTTTTCAGTCTGACACTACCTATGCAACTCCTGTCCTACACGCGGCTAAAGACAGGGAGATCCGTGGTTCAAATCCCGGCTATGACATTGAAGTTTTCAGTCTGACTCTTCCTATCCAACTCCTGTCCTACACGTGGCTAGAGGCCGGCAGATCCATGGTTCAAATCCCAGCTATGACATTGAAGTTTTCAGTCTGACACTACCTATGCAACTCCTGTCCTACACGCGGCTAAAGACAGGGAGATCCGTGGTTCAAATCCCGGCTATGACATTAAAGTTTTCAGTCTGACTCTTCCTATCCAACTCCTGTCCTAAACACGGATAGAGAACGGGAGATCCATGGTTCAAATCCCGGCTATGACATTGACGTTTTCAGTGTGACTCTCCCTATCCAATTCCTGTCCTACACGCGGCTAGAGACCAGGAGATCCATGGTTCAAATCCCGGCTATGACACTGACGTTTTCAGTCTCACTCTATCTATCCAACTCCTGTCCTCACGCGGCTAGAGACGGGGAGATCCGTGGTTCAAATTCCGGCTATGACATTGACGTTTTCAGTCTCTTACAGGCGGATACGGGCAGATCCGTGGTTCACATACCGACTATGACATTGAAGTTTTCAGTCTGACTCTATATATCCAATTCCTGTCCTACACGCGGGTAGAGACGAGCAGATCCGTGGTTCAAATCCCGGCTATGACATTGAAGTTGTCTGTCTCACTCTACCTATCCAACTCCTGTCCTACACGCGGCTAGAGACGGGGAGATCCGTGGTTCAAATCTCGGCTATGACATTGACGTTTTCAGTCCGATTCTACCTATCCCACTCCTAACCTACACGCGGATAGAGACCGGGAGATCCATGGTTCAAATCCTGGCTATGACATTGACGTTTTCAGTCTGACTCTACCTATCCAACTCCTGTCCTAATCGCGGCTAGAGACCGGGAGATCCATGGTTCAAATAGCGGCTATGACATTGTAGTTTTCATTCCTACTCTACCTATCCAACTCCTTTCCTACCCGCGGATAGAAACCCGGAGATCCATGGTTCATATCGCGGCTATGACATTGAAGTTTTCAGTCTGACTCTACCTATCCAACTCCTGTGCTACACGCGGCTAGAGAACGGGAGATCCATGATTCAAATCCCGGCTGACATTGAATTTTTCAGTCTGACGCAAACTATCCAACGCCTGTCCTACTAGCGGCTAGAGACCGGCAGATCCAGGGTTCAAATCCCGGCTATGACATTGTAGTTTTCAGTCTGATGCTACCTATCCAACTACTGTCCTACACACGGCTAGAGTCCGGGAGATCCATGGTTCAAATCCCGGCTATGGCATTGAATTTTCCAGTCTAACTACCTATCCAAGTCCTGTCCTATACGCGGCTAGAGACCAGGAGATCCATGGTTCAAATTCCGGCTATGACATTGACGTTTTCAGTCTGATTCTACCTATCCAACTCCTGTCCTACACACGGATAGAGAACGGGAGATCCATGGTTCAAATTCCGGCTATGACATTGACGTTTTCAGTGTGACTGTACCTATCCAACTCCTGTCCTACACGCGGCTAGAGACCGGGAGATCCATGGTTCAAATCTCGGCTATGACATTGACGTTTTCAGTCTGACGCTACCTATCCAACTCCTGTCCTACATGCGGCTAGAGACCGCGAGATCCAGGGTTCAAATCCCAGCTATGACATTGAAGTTTTCAGTCTGACTTTACCTATCCTACACACGGCTAGTGTCCGGGAGATCCATGGTTCAAAGCCCGGCTATGGTAGTGTATTTTCCAGTCTGACTACCTATCCAACTCCTGTCTCACACGCGGCTAGAGACCGGGTGATCCATGGTTCAAATCCCGGATATGGCATTGTATTTTCCAGTCTAACTACCTATCTAACTCCTGTCCTATACGCGACTAGAGAGCGGGAAATCCATGGTTCAAATCCCGGCTATGACATTGAAGTTGTCAGTCTGACTCTACCTATCCAACACCGGTCCTACACGCGGCTAGAGACGGGGAGATCCGTGATTCAAATCCCGGATATTACATTGACGTTTTCAGTTTGACTCTACCTATCCAACTCCTGTCCTACACGCGGCTAGAGACGGGGAGATCCGAGGTTCAAATCCCGGCTATGGCATTGAAGTTTTCAGTCTGACTCTACCTATCCAACTCCTGTCCTACACGCGGCTACAAACCGGGAAATCCATGGTTCAAATCCCGGCTATGACATTGAAGTTTTGAGTCTGACTCTACCTATCCAACTCCTGTCCTACACGCGGATAGAGACCGGGAGATCCGTGGTTCAAATCCCGGCTATGACATTGAAGTTTTCAGTCTGATTCTACCTATCCAGCTCCTGTCCTTCACGCGAAAAACAATTCAATTAATACCTTCTTCTATATATGTTGAGTGTATAGTAGGTAGAGGTAATTCGATAACGAGATTTCGCCGGAAATACAAGTTTGATGACCCCTGAATAAAAAAGTATTTTAAACAAATATCCATGTGTGTATATCTCAGAACAGCCTAACTAAAAGGCAAAGTCGGTTAAATACGAAATTTAGTAATTAAATTCAATATCTCTAAGTATTCAAAACGAAAATTTTCAAGCAAAGTACCCCATACAAAACTATCCTTTATATAGAATTTTTTTGAAATTTTGGAGTCCTAAAATTACTATCTATTACAGAATACTATGGATATGAAATGATACAAAAACTTTTTTTTTTATATAAGAAATGTCTTTATTGACTCAAAAGTTTTGTACAAATAAAGTCTAAAACTCACTGCTTCAAATAATTCACTCGATGTTTCTACGCGTAGACAGTTTACTGCTGCACGTCATCCAAGTCTCTTGCTAATACTTCAGTCTCTCACGACTCAGTGCAGTTCACAACACAACACTGGTTGCAATTCTTACTCTTATATAGCTAGATAATGGTATCAGAAACCCTCTGGGAACTTGTCGAAGATACCGGAAGCCGAAGCTTGGAGAGGAATGGAGAATCGCGTTCCCGAAGGTTCGCGCCGCTCTTCTGTGTTGTTTATTTATCCCTTCTGGGATGACTCACATACCAAGGTGAACGTGAGAACCATTGCATAAGACGGCTCTGCCATACTATCTTAAATTTATTGGGTACAGCCGCTGAAGTCTTTTCATTCGGAATGATTTTTTTACGAGTGGTAACAAGTAAGAGACACAAAACTATACAAAAATGTAGATATCGTTAAAGCTCAAAATATATGTCATTTACAGTTTCTTAAAACGTTTCTCAAACGGAAGTTCTCATCAGTTTCGTAGCTCTGTTGTTTTATTCCTGGCCTTGGAAAGAGAAGCGAATTCCAACAATGATCACACAACGGCTGTCTTTAAAACATTTGACTGTCGTTTTAGTCTAGTGCATTCCCTTGTTTCTCTTCTGCTTACAAGGAAGCAAGTAATAAGACAGTTTCTGGTAATGTTCATCTCGATTAGGATTATGTAGATAGAAGAATTATGTTTTGTAAGAAATGTTTTTACTATTAGAACAATTCAGTTGAAAAATTTAAAGTCACAGCCGGGATTCGAATACAAGTGCCCCGCTCTCTGTGCAGTTTCTCTAACCATAGAGCTACTGTGACAATATGTCCGGTATGCGATTCAATCTTTCTACTCATCATATGTATTTTACCCGGTTCAACCAACCAGGATGTCTTCTACCTTAATGGCGACTTACCCTCGCAAGTACTGAGTATCCGGGTAATATTAACATTTTATCACCAACTATCCAAACTATTTTATTATAATGAATGGTAATACTCCTCTCTCTCATATATACTAGGGTTGAGGCAAAAGTCATGGCAACTAGCTTTTTTCTTGTAGATATGTGAACGGATCACAAACGTATATGAGTCATGTGGAATTTCTGCAGGCATAGTGTGTATGCAGAACAACAGATCAACTCTGTGATAGCTGGTAGTAGTGCAGCGAGGGTTGTGAAGTCAGTCAGTTGGTGAGTGTCGTGCGAGATGGAGGTAACCCGTGTCGAGCAGTGCGCTTACATTAAAATAGCCGTTCTCCGAGGGAGAAATGAAATATCACAGTGAATTAGTGGAAGCCCTTGGGAATAGGTGGGTAGGAAAGTTTCAGCAAGAGCATGCGTCAACCAGTGATGAGCAACGTTCGGGACGACGAGGCAGGATGTGGTGACAGTAGCAGGGGACTACTTGAGGGTCTTAAGACCAGGTTTGTCATGTCAACTGTATGTTTACTGTGTTGTCATTCTTTTGCACCGTGAGGGCCACATTGCCCTGTATACTACCGTTATAAATTAGTGTGCTACGATATTCATTGTCTATACATGTTGTTAACACCTTGTCCTTTCGTCTGTATTTGTCACATTTTCCAACCGGACTGTTATCTTCAAGAAAATAAATAGTTGCCATGATTTTTGCCCCAACCCTTGTATGTTAGTGTGAGTGTGTGTATGTATGCATACGGGGGCTATCCCAGAAGTATCCGACCAAACAAATAACATCTTCATTTCTCTACACAGTCTCCTTTCAGCTCGATACACTTTTCCCAGCGAAGTTCAATAGCTTCGATATCCTGTTTATAGTGAGAACTATCGAGCTCTGCAAAATGGCCCTCAACTGCAGACTCCACCTCTTCATTGTTCGCAAATCTACCACCAAGTCATTTTTTTCAAGTTTGGAAACAGAAAATAATCAGAGAGATTTAAATATGGGGAATAGGATGCATAAGAAAGCAAATGCACTTTAAATAATTGATTTTGGCCATGGTGAGAATGCACGTGTGAACTGGTCTATTGTCTTGATGAAACAAAACTTTCTTTTTTGCTAACTGCAGCCGTTTTAGTTTGACTTCATCACTCAAACGCTATAAAAAGTTCGCATAATATTCGCCATTGATTACTTTTCCTTTTTTGAGATAATTATTAAAAATTATCCCACGTGCGTACCAGAAAATTGATGACATGGCTTTGCCCGCAGATGGAACTGTCTTCGCCTTCTTTGGAGCCGATTCTCTCCTTCCAATTCACTGTTTTGATTGTTCCTTCATCATAGGTGTGTAATAGACTAGGGTTTCATTCATTGTTATGAATCGACGCAAAAACTCAGCTTTATTGCGCCAAACACTCGACTGAAGCATCCTCACGACGCTGTTTTTGTTATTGTGAGCAAACACGGCAATCTCCTTGCACACAACTTTCTCATATCCAAATTCATCAGTATGCAATTTATTCTGAAATGCCTGAAATGTCTGCTAGCTCGCGCAATTTCATTCGACGGTCATCCAATACCATTTTGTGAAATTTCTTAAAACTTCTGGACTGATAACTTAATTTGGTCGACCACTGCGATGTTCGTCTTGGCCTCGTACGGCCACGCTTAAACTCTGCCACCCAATGTTTGCAGACTCCCCCAAAGTAGAATCTAGCTCAGCTTTAATATTAGTTGGAATAAGGCCTTTCAAATGAAAGTATTGTATCACATAACGATGACCAGTTTTATCCATGTTTACAAATTCGTTCAGAGCATTTACTAATGATGGCTGCCAAACAAATGCTAAACAATGTAAAATAGCTTAAGCTTTCTAAGATTGGTACTTTTTACCATTGTTGTTGTTGTTTGAAACAGCAACCGCTATCTATACGTCAGCTCGGGTACTTTTGGGACGGCCACTGTTTATATGAACATTACACAGGGTAATGACAGTATTGTATTGCTCCGAAAAATTCGATACCGAGATTTCACCGGAAAATGTATGTTATGGAAAAAACATTTTTAGAAAGATGTCCATGTGATTGTCTGGGTCTGTGGGTAGGGCAGCTCTGAAAAACAAATTTGCGTTAAATACTTGGTATCTTGCAATAATGTGACACGAAGCTTTTCAAGAAAATCTTCCTATTCCAACTATCCTTTAAATGCAGAAAATTTCGTTAATTTTGATTTTCTGAAAATTGACTGTAGTAGTTATGATAAAAATACCGTATATTAAAGATATTTGCATGACAAACAAAATGTAAATCTGGAATTTTCTAGGAATAGCCTCTAAAGACCCCTTTATTGCGGATGAATTTTGCTGAATTTTTTATAACTAGAAAACGGTCAGAGATAGACAAAAACTTAATACACTAGATCTGACTAAAACATATAGTTATGTCATACACATTTTTTTCGTAGAGTTGACTATTGCTAACATATTCCTTGTTAATGTTTTCAGTTGTAAAATACTTTTCTCATACGGAAATTTGTTTAACTCCTAGTTATGCAAAGAAACAGATTTCAACCACATGGCAAAAAGCCTTTAAAATATTTGACTATCAGTTTCACCTAGTGTACTCCCTTATTTCCTTTCTTCTTACAAGAAAGCAAGTAATAAGACAATTAAAGCAAAGTACATGAAAAAATGTGGAAAATTTTGATTTTCTCAAAAGTGGCTTTAATGATTTTGATAAAATACCGTGTAATAAATATATTTATATGGCAAATAAGATCTAGAGTTTTCTGGGAATATCCTCTGAAGACCACTTTATTCTGAATAAATTTTGCTGAATTTTGCGTAACTGTTAAACCGTGAGAGATAGACAAAAACTTACTAAACAAAAAATGTAGATCTCGTCAAAAGACACAAACTTATAGCATACACATTTTTTTCGTGCAATTGACCGTTTTCGAGATATTCCTTGTTATTGATATGTTTTAAAATAGTCATACGGGGATTAACGAAGCTTTGGTAATGCAAAGAACGGATTTTAATGCGATAGCAACCAGTTTTTAAAATCTTTATCCTAGTGTATTCCTCTTCTGCTTACAAGAAAGCAAGACAGCAAGCTTACTAATTAATTAGGATGAAATAAACAGAAGAATAACCTTTTTAACAGCAATTTTTAGAGAGACGTAGAGAATGTGAATGGAGTTTTTTTGTTTAAATTAATTGGTGTGTTTTTGAGTTCGCCACTAAGACAGCGAATCCAGCAAAGAAGGATCTCGGGTAAGTATGCAAATGCAGAGAGGATGGGATTAAAGCAGAACGGAGGGAAGTTACTGTGTCTATGAGGGAAGTTTGTGAAACAACATGACTCTTCGAGATGAGATGAGAAGAATTAACAAGAGCTAAGAAATCGAGGAGACAGAAGCTTAAGTGCGTCTCAAACTTTTTTCCCTACACTTAAAACTGAACAAAGTACACATAAAGAAGTTAACACACTCCTCCTTTATTCCCTTACTTCCTCTTCTAATATCCTCTTTTTTATTCTTATTCTCCTACCTTTTCCTTCCTCATATTTCCTTCTTACGCGATAAACGACCCGTGTACATTCAACCAAGTGCTGCAAAAATGCAGCGCTCACTTGGGAATTACTTTTACTAAGTAAACAAAAGAAAATCTCAAATTTGGTGTTCATACACGTGTCCTTCTCAACCTACCAACCTCTAGTTAATTTCTCTATACGTGCTATATATATAGTGTATAGAGAAGGTATTGCACTCCACCAAAAAATTCGATACCGAGATTTCAACGGAAATATATGTTTTATAGTCCCCTGTATCCAAAAAAAAAAAGTATTTTCAGAAAAAGGTCCGTGTGTCCGTGTGTTTGTGAACACGATAACTCAGAAACGAAAAGTCGGTAAAATACCAAACTTGGTATTTAAGTTTAGTATCTTCCAAAGATGCGACACGAAAATTTTGAGAAAAATCACCCCCACCCCAAACTACCCTTTACATGGAACTTTATTCGAAAAGTTTGATTTTCTAAAAGATGGCTCTAACGATTTTGATTAAAATATCGTATATTAAAGATATTTACCTGACAAATAAAATGTATATCTTGAATTTTCTGGGAATAGCCTCTGAAGACTACTTTATTCTGGGTCAATTTCACGGAATTTTGCATAACTGCTAAACCGTAAGAGATGGATAAAAACTTACCATACAACAAATGTAGAGCACATTAAAACACATAATTTATGTTATATACATTTTTTTCGTGGAGTTGATTGTTTTTAAGATATTCCTTATTTTTTTTTCAGCTATAAAGACATAATTTTCTCATACAGGACTTTGTGAACTCGTGTGCATACAAACAAAGGAACTTCAGTCACATAGCAACCAACTTTTGACTATCACTTTAACCTATGGTACTCCCTTATTTCGCTTCTACTAACAAGGAAGCTAGTAATAATACTATTTCTGCTAATTTATGCTCCATTAGATGAAGTAAATAGAATAATTGTTTCCAGTGATATAGAGAAAGTCATGTGAATGGAACACATAAGATTTTTTTTATCTATTCTCTATACTTAATCTGCGCGTGTGCACAATAAAAAAAATCTGATTTGTTCCATTCACATGACTTTCTCTACATCTCTGCAACACATTATACTTCTATTTACTTTAAGCTAATTGAGAAAAAATTAGCAGAAATAGCTTTGCTTCCTTGTAAGTAGACGCGAAATAAGGGAGTACCATAGGTTAAAGTGATAGCTGGTTGCTATGCGACTGAAGTTCCTTTGTTTGAATGGACAGGAATTGACAAATTCCTGTATGAAAAAAGTATAGGTTTTTCAAAACTGAAACCAAAAACAAAGAATATATAAAATGATCAACTCCACAAAAAAAAAAAACAAAAAAAAACGTATATAACATAAATTGTGTGTTTTAACGTGCTGTACATTTTTTCTGTGGTATGTTTTTGTCCGTCTCTTACGGCTTGCAGTTGTGCAAAATTCCGTGAAATTCATTCAGATTAAAGTAGTCTTCAGAGGATATTTCTAGAAAAGTCAAGATATACATTTGGCAAGTTAATATCTTGAATATAAGAGATTATACTCAAAATCGTTAGAGCTGTTTTTTGAGAAAATCAAAAATTTCGAAAAAAGTTCCATGCAAAGTGTAGTTCGTGTCGCATCTGTGGAAGATACCAAACTTAAATACCAATTTTGGTACTTAAGGGACTTTTAGTTTTTAGCTGTGCTGTTCACAGACCATACACATACAGGCACAAACACGCACGCACACACATGGCCCTTTTCCCAAAAATTCCTTTTTTTGGATTCAGGGGGACCCAAAAATATATTTCCTGTGAAATCTCGGTACCTAATTTTTGGGTGCTTTACAATACCTTCTCAATACACTATGTACATAGTACGTGCAGCGAAAGTAATAAAATAAAATAAAAAGCTATACAATAAGCCTGGTACCTTATTAAACCCGGCCAGTTTTTTAATATTTAATAAACTTCACATTTATACATACATTACAATTTGCAGATAGATATAAACTACCATAATTATAAATATAAAAATAAAAGAATAACTTTAAAGAAATAAAATAAAAAATACTAATAAAATTCATAAAATATAATAAATAATAACAATCAAACAGATGTCATAGATACATTCATAATGAACACCAACAATTACTGTTATTACTTCTAAACAACAATAACAAATATAAAACATCAAATTAACAAATTTATTTATCTTTAAATTCTGTTTACTAAAATATAGTAAATTATAATTAATCTATTACCTTTTATTTATTATTTATATATTTATATAATTATTATCTATATTAAAATGTACACATTTTTACATATTTAATTATCAACTTATATATGTACGACGTACTATGTACATAGTGTATAGAGAAGGTATTGTATTACACCAAATATTCCATGCCTAGGTCTCACGTGAAATACATGTTTTAGGATCCCCTAAATTAACGAGCATTTTAAAAAAAAATGTTCGTATGTCTGTGTGTCTTCTCTGTCTGTCTGTCTCTCTCTCTCTCTCTCTCTCTCTCTCTCTCTCTCTCTCTCTCTGTCTCTCTCTGTGTCCGTGGGCAACACAGATCAAAACGAAAGGTCAGCTAAATAGGAAACTTGGTAGTTAAGTTGAGCATATTTCATAGAAGCGATACAAAGGTGTTTAAGATATCCCCCAAATACCCTTTACATGGAACATTTTTTCGAAACTTATTTCCTCAAAAATTGTCACTAACATTTTCGATTAAAGTACTATACATTAAAGATATCTACAATTTAATGTATATATTCAATGTTCTGAGAACAGCCTCTGAAGACCACTTTATTCTGGATGACTTTTTTTGAATGCTACATAACTAGTTAACCGTCAGAAATAGACAAAAATGTTCAGTTCATTTGGATAGGTAGAGTCACACTGAAAAATTCAATGCCCTAGCCGGGATTTGAACCACGGACTGCCGGTCTCCAGCCGGTTGCTCTACCACTGAGATACCGTGGTAACATTTTGGCAGTCTGACTCTCCCTATCCAACGGTTTCTGTGAGAACACAACTAAAATTATCGCAGTTGTCCACACTAGGAATCCTGGGACTTTAAGTACTTACGGCATTGTAAGTCGCTATTGGGGTTGTCATCTCAAAATAATTTGAGATCACTTTCTATGGCTTACCGGGAAACACGCGAGTCAGTTGAGAAATTTAATGCTATGCCGGTATGTTGCCATAGTAGCTCAGTGGTAGAGCAACCGGCTAGAAACGGGAGATCCGTGGTTCAAATCCCGGTTATAGTATTGACTTGTTCAGTCTGACTCTACCTATCCAACTCCTGGCCTACACACGGCTAGAGACCGGGATATCCGTGGTTCAAATCCCGGCTATAGTATTGAATTGATCAGTCTGACTCTACCTATCCAACTCCTGGCCTACACACGGCTAGAGACCGGGATATCCGTGGTTCAAATCCCGGCTATGGTATTGAATTGTTCAGTCTGACTCTACCTATCCAACTCCTGGCCTACACACGACTAGAGACCAGGAGATCCTGGTTCAAATCCCGGCTATAGTATTGAATTTTTCAGTCTGACTCTACCTATCCAACTCCTGGCCTACACACGACTAGAGACCAGGAGATCTGTGGTTCAAATCCCGGCTATAGTATTGAATTGTTCAGTCTGACTCTACCTATCCAACTCCTGTCCTACACACGGCTAGAGATCGGGAGATCTGTGGTTCAAATCCCGGCTATAGTATTGAATTTTTCAGTCTGACTCTACCTATCCAACTCCTGGCCTACACACGACTAGAGACCAGGAGATCTGTGGTTCAAATCCCGGCTATAGTATTGAATTGTTCAGTCTGACTCTACCTATCCAACTCCTGTCCTACACACGGCTAGAGATCGGGAGATCTGTGGTTCAAATCCCGGCTATGGTATTGAATTGTTCAGTCTGACTCTACCTATCCAACTCCTGTCCTACACACGGCTAGAGATCGGGAGATCTGTGGTTCAAATCCCGGCTATAGTATTGAATTGTTCAGTCTGACTCTACCTATCCAACTCCTGTCCTACACACGGCTAGAGATCGGGAGATCTGTGGTTCAAATCCCGGCTATAGTATTGAATTGTTCAGTCTGACTCTACCTATCCAACTCCTGTCCTACACACGGCTAGAGATCGGGAGATCTGTGGTTCAAATCCCGGCTATGGTATTGAATTGTTCAGTCTGACTCTACCTATCCAACTCCTGTCCTACACACGGCTAGAGATCGGGAGATCTGTGGTTCAAATCCCGGCTATAGTGTTGAATTGTTCAGTCTGACTCTACCTATCCAACACCTGTCCTACACATGGTTTGTGTGAGAGGAAAATTAAAATTATTAGAGTACGTTTCTTAGAAAACTTGGTCGCGCTGAGCACCGCCCTGTGACCTTCACTACATTTCCCTGCGCGCGCGTCCTACATCCGTCAGTCTTATTTCTGTTCCAGTTCAGTTCACACGTGAACAACATTAGGAATGTTTATCAGTGTTTAGTTTTGCTTGAAGTGCTTTCAAAATGTAGTATACAGTACCACAAAGAATGTTTATATGTGCTTACGTCATCTTGTAGGGATGAATCTTAATTTCCTGACATGTGTGTTCCGTTCGTTTGCTTGTAAATAAATTCAGGATTACGCGATCAATTTGTGAGGGCAAAAGAAAGATAAACAGGCGTGTGCTTATGGAGCAGAAACTCTTTTTAATCAGAGGAAGGTTAGAACGGTCATCTCGAAAATCACTTGGGCGTCTTGCACAAGAAACGGACATTTCAAAAGATTCAGCATGGAAAGCAACGAAACTTTTAAAACTCGAACCATGCTAGATTACTGTTCTTCTGTAATATCCAACTTCTCCTGTGATACGGTATCTTTATTTTGATAATTGCAAATGTGATTTGATATTATATTTTACGTTCATGCATGTGTGACTGGGTGACGGGCCGTGCAACTGTCAAGCAAGTGTACAGCACGTGACCGGGAGATGGACCTTACGCCTTACGGCCAAGTTGTGTAGCATACTTGCTGTGAAACTCGATCAAACATGCAATTTACATCACATATTTTTTTTTCTTTTTTTTATTGTTTCATTTATATAGCCCCCTTTAACATGTAAGGTCATATCGGGGGCTTTGTACTTGAAGCAACTCGTATTTTGTAGGTTCTTAATGTTGAGTTCTTAAATAGTTTTTGTTTTCCTCAAACACACACTTTCACTCTCACATACATACTTCCAGACTCTGTAGGGGATAGGGAATAACTCTGGTTAAAGAAACATTCCCCACCCGAGCCGGGAATCGAACCCGCGACCTCCGAGTTAGAAATCAGCTCGCTGACCACTCGACCACGAAGGCAATCAATATAACTTTTTGCGGAGTGCTAATGTTTTAGATATTTCTTGTTATTGATATCAGTTGCTCGTCCTTGTTATTAGTTGTGACCTTAAGGTAAATGAACACTATCTCGATTAAATTAAAGTTATGCCCAATCCAGAAACTAACTCTTCATGCTAATTGAGACAAATGTTAGCTTATTACTTAGTTCCTTGTAAGGGAACACACTAGGCTAAAGTGATAGGTCAAATCCCTTAAAAGCTGTCGCTAGAGAATCAGTTGAAACTCGGCAGTGCTAGGAGTAAAACAAGAGAAATATAAAACGGATGAGGACTTGTCGTTTAAGAAAAGTTAAAGTATTTTAAAATGAAACAAAAAATAAGGAATACTTCGGAAATCGTTAACTCTAACGCCATACATTCTTTGTTGTAAGGAGGTGTACATTTTTGTGTATCTAGTTTTTGTGTATACCTTACGATTTGTCATAATGAAGAGTCTTCAGATGTAGTCTCAGAACATCCAGGATATACATTTTATTTTAATCAGAGTCGTTAGAGGAGTCTTTTAGAAATTCTAAATTTTTGAAAATTGTTCCATGTGAACGTTCGTTTGGGGTGGAGTTCTTTTTTCTTGGAAATCTTTGTGTCGCATCGTTAGAAGATATTGAACTTTAATATTAAGTTTGGTATTTAACTGAACTTTGGTTTTTTAGTTATGTTGCTCTGACACACACGCCTGTGGAGCTTTTTTTAATCTATTTTTTTTATTATTCACGATTTCACAAAACCTGTATTTCCGGTGAAATCAAGGTATCGAATTTTTTGGGTGGAAAACAATGCCTTCTTTATCCTCTATGTACATGGCATATTGGCAGGGAAATAAAAACAAGCATAAATCCAAAAATCCAAGGCACAGGTAGTGGTTTTTAAGTATTTTAAGCCAAAATTCACAAAGGCAAGGTGTCTTCTAGTCAGTTTCTCTAGCTTGTGTATAGAATTTACATTCTGAAAGAGAAGGTAGGTATTGTATTTCGTCCAACATTTCGATGGCGAAATTCACCTCAAATATTTGTTTTGAGGTCCCCTGAGTCCTAAAAATCATTTTTAGAAAAAAGACCGTGTGTTCGGACAGCATAGCTCAAAAACTGAAAGACCGTTAAATACCAAACTTAGATTTAGGTTTAGTATCTTACAAACAGCGACACGAAGATTTTCCAGAAAATCCCCCCACCACAAACTACCCTTTACATAAAAAAAAATCAAAATTTTGATTTTCTCAAAAATAGTTCTGACGATATTGCTTAAAATTTCTTATATTTAAGATATTTACAGGCCAAATAAAATATATATCTTAAATTTTCTGAGAATAGCCTCTAAAGACCTCTTTATTCTGGCTGATTTTTATTAGATTTTGCATAATTAGTAAATCGTAAGAGATAGACAAAAACTTACTATACCAAAAATTTAGATCATGATAAAACACATAATTTAAGATACGTACTTATTTTCGTGGAGTTGATCGTTTTGGAGATATTTCTTGTTTTTGGTTTCAGCTGTGAAAAACTATATTTTTCTCATACAGGAATTTGTCAACTCCTGTCCATACAAACAAAGGAACTTCAGTCACATAGACACCAGGTTTTGACTATCACTTTAACTTAAGGTACTCCCTTGTTTCGCTTCTACTTACAAGGAAGCAAGTAATATGATTATTTCTGCTAATTTTTTCTTGATTAGCATGAAGTAAATAGAAGCATAAATGTTTAACAATGATTTGTTGCACAGATGGAGAGAAAGTCATGTGAGTGGAACACATCACATTTGTTTTTATATTGTATTTGTTGGTTATGAAGTAATACTCAACGAGAACACGCTCTAAAGTAATACACATTCAGAGTTTATATAATTCCCACTTTTGGAATATTCTGCGTGAGTAAGCGTTTTGTAGATGACCTACATGTTTTTGAAGCAGAAGAGGATAAGCGACGTGATAATTTATACGAGCAAGAGGAGATAATGCAGGTGGAAGAGGAAATGAAGTGGAGCACTTCCCAGCAGCAGTAGATGCTAGTTACAAACCAACCCTTGTTCTCATTACCACCCCAAACTTTCACAACCCATCGTCACACAACAGCAGGGGAAGTTTGTGGTGCTGCATCGCCGTTTTAGAACCGCCGGACAACGTTACAACTCTGACGTGGGCGCTCTAACTACTTGAGCTACCGTGTACCTATTACATGAAACTCCACCACTTTCCCAAACTGTTCTTGCAAAGGCTTATATTTACTTTCTCTAATACGTACAGTAAGAAGCATTCCATACAAATATTTCAGATCGAAATTGTAAATGTAGCACGGTTTGAGACCTCCATAATAAAAATAAGGGGTAAAAAAGCTAAGAAAGGAAAAACTCTGAAGTGTTCTGTAAGAGCACATTCCACATGCTCACAAAATATATAAAAAGAGAAAATGTATATAATATCATTAGCTTATAGAAAACAAGGTAAACTAATTGTGAATATTTAAGGGTAGAAATATGTATAAATGCAAGTTGTTGTAACTTAGCTAATTAAGGCAAAGTGAGCTAGTGGAATTCCAGGTAACAGTTCACCAACCACCACCTGCTAATGAGCACAGGATTTAGGCTAAAAATGTAAGATAGAAAAGAGCAGACATACAAAGAAGTGAGGCAGGAATAGTGACTTCTCTTCCAAGTAGAACAGGGAATTGCAAAAACAGACACAGCAAGCATAAAGCTAAAATGAGAGGAAACATTGGGTTTTCCAAACGCGTCATGTGTACGCTATGACGTCAGAACTTGGCATAATTTATTCTCATAACTTGTGAGGTGATGCTAACTAAGAACCAATAAGAGATACTGTTACATTTTATGGCGCGAAAGCTGGCGTCACCCAGGAGCAGTATTTAAGGCAAGGTCTTATATGGTTACGCTCTCGCTTAAGCTTGTGTTCACGTCACACTGAGTCGCGCGCAAGTTCACGTGCTTGAGTGGGGGGGGGGCGATGTGCAGATGGTTAGATTAGGCTCCTGATTAATAATGTAAGTGGCGATAAGATATTTATTTTTAACACATTTGTAATGAAACAAGCTAGCCGCCCGTTTATATCCAATAATACAATAAATGCAAGTCGTATGGGAAGTGCAGTGTTTTTAATATTCGCCTCACCCACAAATCCCGGAGATAAACTTAATTAGGAGATTCTTCGACGCCGGAGCTGAGCACTCTGCTGGAACGAGACTGATTGTCGCCGCAGTTCCATTCACATTAATTTCTATATATCTCCTTAACAACGCTTGTGCTTCCATCGAGATAAACAAAAGCAGAAATGCTTCCTTATAAGCAGAAGGTAAATAATGGAACACACTAAGTTAAAACGATAGAAAAATCTGGTTGTCATGTGGTTGAAATCCACAAGATCATTTTAAGTCTGAAACCCATAAAAAGGAATATCTCAAAAATGGTCAACTTCTCGAATAAAAAGGTGTATCACTAAATTGTGTGTTTTAACATAATATACATTTTTTGTGAAGTAAGCTTCTGTCTATCTCACGGTTTAGCGGTTACACAAAATTCAACCTGAATAATGAGATCTTCAGAGGCTATTCCCAGCAAATCCAATATTCCACCTGAATAATGAGATCTTCAGAGGCTATTCCCAGCAAATCCAGAATTCCACCTGAATAATGAGATCTTCAGAGGCTATTCCCAGCAAATCCAAAATTCCACCTGAATAATGAGATCTTCAGAGGCTATTCCCAGCAAATCCAAAATTCAACCTGAATAATGAGATCTTCAGAGGATATTCCCAGTAAATCCAAAATTCAACCTGAATAATGAGATCTTCAGAGGCTATTCCCAGTAAATCCAAAATTCAACCTGAATAATGAGATCTTCAGAGGCTATTCCCAGCAAATCCAAAATTCCACCTGAATAATGAGATCTTCAGAGGCTATTCCCAGTAAATCCAAAATTCCACCTGAATAATGAGATCTTCAGAGGCTATTCCCAGCAAATCCAAAATTCCACCTGAATAATGAGATCTTCAGAGGCTATTCCCAGCAAATCCAAAATTCAACCTGAATAATGAGATCTTCAGAGGCTATTCCCAGCAAAGCCAATATTCGTTTTATTTCACATATAAAGATCTTATAATATAAAGTATTTTAATAAAAAAGCGTTACAACCATTTTTGAGAAAATCAAAATTTTCAAAATGTTTTCCATGTAAATGGTAGTTTGGTGTGCGGGGATTTTCGTTAAAATCTTAAAAGTATTGGAAAATACTTAAGTATCAGCTTTGGTATTTTAAAAACTTTTCGTTTTTGAGTTCCGTTCACAGACACACACACATGGACCTTTTTCTAAAAATGCTTTTTTTGGATATAGGGGCTCCTAAAACGTGCATTTTCGGTGAAATATCGGTATCGAAATTTTTGGTGGAGTGCAATACAATACCTTCTCTATGCACTCTGTGCATGTACGTGTAGAGAAAGCAAACAAAAATGTGAAAAAAATCTGTATCCCTGTGTGTGCATCTATGAACAGTTTTAGATAACGCATCCATGAATTTGAGTAAAATTCGTTAAAATTTACAAACAATATTTTTCTACAACCCAGCTTGAGTAGCTTACGAGCTCATTTCATATCGCAAAATTGATGTTTACGGAATCCACGCGTAAAGTAATTTTGTTCCAACTTTACGCTCACCAAAATAATTCACGATATTAGTGTGTATACATCACTGATCAACAGACAAACAATTAAAGTTGGTCCTGCACAATATAATGTTATGTTCAATAAGTGACAAATATTCTTTCGCAGCAGCTCTAAGGATATCATAATTCTCACAGAACAACAATAATATTGGTTTGTCACGGCCTGCTATAACCGTAGCGCCCAGCAATGCCAAATAAATAACCAACTATAATCCTTGGTGAATGGCTCAAACTTAACCTCAAATTTATTTCATCTTTCGTTGATTTTCTTTTAATATCAGAAAATTCTCGTAGAAAAAGCACGCGAGCGTAAAGTTTGTTTTTGATTTTCGACAATATTCCCGCTCGAATCAAAAACCATGATTTTATGCGCTTACATCATAAATAACTATTTTTCGACTACCTCTGCGTTAGCGTTCTGGCTTCTCACTGAGAGGTGCAGGGTTTGATTTCCGACTGGAGCAGGGAATGTTTATTTACCTAGAATCATTCCGTGTCTCTTACAAAGTGTATGTGTGTGAGTGTATGTGTTTGTATTACGAAAAAGCTAACATCAATAAACCCTGCTGTGCAACGGGAAAACACAAACGATTTTTTCTAAAGCAAATCCTCCGATATGGGCACCAAAGTTAAGGAGGTATATAAATAAAATAATTACTTTTAATTTCTCTAGTACGTATGTACAATGCACATAGTTTATAGAGAAAAGTATTGTATTCCAGCCAAAAGTTCCATACCGAGGTTTCGCCGGAAATACATGTTTTGAGGCACCCTCAATTAAAACAAACCTTTATAAACAAATATCCGTGTGTGCGCGTGCGCGTGTGTGTGTGTATGTGTCTCTGTAGGTAGCATTACTCAAAAACGAAAATAAACAGAATTTTCAAGAAAATCTCGCCAACCAAACTACTATATATGGAAACATTTTCGAAAGTTTTGATTTTCTCAAAAATAACTTTAACAATGTTGATTAGAGTACCGTGTGTTATATGATATTTACACGACGAATATCTTGAATTTATGGGAATAGCCTCTGAATACCTGTTCATTTTGCATAAGTGATAAACCGTAAGAGACACACAAAGACTGCAGATCTCGTTAAAAGACACGTTTTGTGTGCTACTCATATTATGTAGACTTAACCGTTTGTGGGATTTTCCTCGATATTGGATTCAGTTTTAAACTATTTAAAGTTTTCTCGAATAAAATAACTTTAATACTAATAACACAATAAAATACTCGTAGTCTCTTCATGGTTTTTGTTAAATCACCTTAATGTTTAGAAATAACTCGATATTTTCTAATGTTCAATAAGGACAACTAGTTATTGGCGGATATTGAGACAAGAAGTACACGTTTTAGTTGCATGTGAATTTAAAAGTTGACTCTCTTCTCTAACATGTTTGATGTGCTACTTACTCTAGCTGTTTCATACGCAAACTATTTGTACTAGGATTTTTATTTTGTGTACTACAAACTAATGGAGATAAACATTTGCGCAATAGTTCTCTTTACTTGCTTTCATGTAAGTACGACGGCCGTTTTTTTCAACCTCCGACAGGCTATAATTAAAAGACGCGTTAATAGAAAACAATTATTATATTATTAAAAGTTTTGTACACTTACGGTGACTTTTCAACAAAGCACCGAAAAGATTGACACGTTTATCGTACCTGCGCACAAGCTTCAAAAACTGTTGCCGCCAATGATTTCAAATGAGAATTGACGTTGTTTTGAAGATCTTCGAACTTAACGACGATTGCGGAGAGCCATTCAAAACAAACGAAGAGGAATGCTGACTTGAGGAATTGTGTTGATCCATGACAACGCTCGTCCACACAACCCATCGGCTCCTTGAACAATTTCAATGGGTCATTTTCGATCATCCGCCGTACAGTCCTGACCTGGCACCCACCGAATTTCACCTTTTCCCTGAACTGAAGACGTGGCTAGGAGGGCAGCACTCTCAAACCAACAAAGATCTTCATAACAACGTCAATGCTCATTTGAAATCATTGGCGGCAACATTTTTTGAAGCGGATATTGTGCACAGGTACGATAAATGTCTAAATCTTTTCGGTGATGAAGTTGAAAAGTAACCATAAGTGTACAAAACTTTTAGTAATAAAATAATTCTTTTCTATGAACTTGTCTTTTATTTATAGCCTATCGGAGGTTGAAAAAAAAAACGGCCCTCGTGAAAGGAAATAGGTGAATGCATTAGGCAAAACCGATAATCACATCATTTAAAAGCTGGATGCTATGTGATTGAAATTCCTTTATGTGTATGGCCAGGGGTTGACAAATCACTATATAAAAAAGGTATAAGTATTTTAAAGCTAAAACCAATAACAAGGAATATCTAAAAAAAAAAATGGTTATGTAAAGTTTAGCAACATTCATTCACAATAAAAACCTCTTCAAAGGCTATTCCCATAAAATTTGAAATATACATTTTTGTGATATGAATATCTTTAATATACACTATTTTAATCGAAACAGTTAGAGTCATTTTTGAGAAAATGGTAGTTTGTGTCATATCTTCGGAAGACTGTAGACTACCAAGTTTGGTATTTAAGCTACTTTTCGTTTTTGAGCTATGCTGCTCACAGAAAGACACACGAAACTTTTTTTAAAACTGTTTTCTTCGGATTTAGAGGACCTCAAAGCACACACTTCCGGTAAAATATCCGTATCGAATTTTTGGGCGGAATACAATACTTTCTATATCCACTATATACATTGCTATATGCGGGCTAGGGAAAGTAAAAATAATAGCTCTGTAGTTGAAGTGGAACTTTCTCCGTGTGCTTATACTGTTCTTGTATATCATCACGAACTCTAGTACAAGTCTGGGAACCGCCTCTCATTCCGTCAAAGTTGACGCTGATAGGCAAGAGGAGAAGTGAGAGGCACCTTCATTCTGATCGGCTTATTCTTGAATTTACGCCGGGGAGTTCTGCAATCTTTATAACGCACGAAGAGCTATCTGCACACGCGGAATACGGCGCTGTTTTTTTTTTTTTTATTTTTTTTTTTTTTAAACAGTAACGGAGTCTGATCAGGCCTCCGGTACTGTATCCCTATTTACATTTCCCCCCGTAGGTTTTACTGATTACTGGTTTAACTGTTTATTTTACAAACATCTACACATTGCACAAACATATAACATCCATGCCCAAGGCGGGACTCGAACCCACGATCCCCTGCCCACGAAGCACCTAAGCGAGACGCTTTAGCGAGCGTGGCCATGTTGGGCCACAAGCTCTGTAGAAGGGAGTACACTAGTCAGGCCTTTTAGAAGCTCGTTGCTATGAGATTGAAATTCGTTACTTTGCATGGTCACAAGTTGGCAAATTACCACATGAGAAAACCTTAAGTTATTTTATTTTTTAAATTTACATCTCTTACGGTTTAATAATAATAATGCAAAAGTCATCCAAAATGAAGATATCCGCGGCTATTTCTATAACATTTAAAACATGCATTTCATTTGTCATTTGAATATCTTTAATACCTATACGGTAGTTTAATCAATAGAGCCAGTTTTGAGAAAATCAAAAATTTCGAAACCTTTTTCTCAAAATATTAGAAGAGTTTGCAGTGGGAGATTTTCTCAAAAATGTTGTGTGTTATCCTTGGACAATGCTTAACTTAAACACAAAGGTCAATGTTTTACGACTTTCGTTTTGGAGTTATCGTGCTCACATGCTCACGGACACAGACACACACGGACGTTTTTCTAAAAATGCTCTGTTAATACAGGACGAAAACGTGTATTTCCTGTAAAATATCGGTATTGAATTTTTAGGTGGAATACAAGACCTTTATATATGTAATAAGTATTGAAAGTAATAAGTACTTTCTATTTGGTGATTAAAATATGACGAACTCAGTCAAGCTAAATAACTCGTTCTATAAAACCTAAAGGGCAAAAGATACGAACTTACACTCCCTCTTGTCCCCGTTTCTCTCTTTCAACAGTCACGGGGAGCCAAAGAAACGGGTATTAGCCCCATGGCAGCCTTATCAGTGTAGTTGTGAAATACATGTTACACACGTAACCTCTCCGCTTCTCTGTCAGGTGGAAGGGATGATAGTAGAGGTAGAGCATTTCACATTGCAGGTGTTTATCTTACCGGCTCTGCTATAGTAACAACCGCCACTGTTACACACGTAACCTCTCCGCTTCTCTGTCAGGTGGAATTGATGATAGTAGAGGTAGAGCATTTCACATTGCAGGTGTTTATCTTACCGGCTCTGCTATAGTAACAACCGCCACTGTTACACACGTAACCTCTCCACTTCTCTGTGATGTGAAGGAAAAAGGAAGGGATGATTGTAGAGGTCGAGCATTTCACAATGCGGTTGTTTATCTTCCCGGCGCTGGCCTAGAGCATAGAAAAAAATGAAGGGTTGCTACTAACACTGAGAAAGGCAGAAAGCACTTACCTATAACGGTGAGGTTGATCTGGAAGTTCCGAGTGGGTGAGTTCTTGAAGTCGACTCTACACCGATAGATGCCCTCATCGTCGAGTTGTACCGATTCAAGAGTTAGGCCGGCAGGTTTGGAACCTGTTACGAAATAGGCTCGTGGTCCGAATGCGTTCGTGTCGGACCAGTACAGGGCCTTGGTGAACGGTCTGCCTCGAACATCGAAACTGCAACACAGAAAGTAATACATCAATATCAACATTAATTACATCATAATTTTCAATTTTAATTTTCTAACTATACTGCCTTTATTGACTGGTCACAAATAATGTACTGCTAATATTGGCACAGGTATCCCGCTCCTGACACCACAGTAATAAACTACAGTATTGACTAAAAAAATCCGATGTGCTACATTCAGGTAATTTTTTCTACATCTCTTTAAAAACAAGTTATTACTAATAAATAAGCTTATTCTTCTATTTACTTGATACTAATTGAGATAAACATTAACAGAAACGGTCTTACTACTTAGTTCCTTGTAAGTAGAAGTGAAATTAGGGAATAAACTAGTCTAAAGTGATAGTCAAAAGATATGAAATATGTTTGCTATGGGTTCAAAATGTATTTCCTGGCGTTCTTCTTACTTTTCAAAGTAGTTTAAAACAGAAATCAATAACAAAGAATATCTCAGAAACGGTCGATCTCACGCAAAAAATGTATGTGACATAAATTGTGTGTTTTAACAAGATCTACATGCTTAGTGAATAAAATCATCCAGAATGAGAAGATTTGGTGCTTCACAGACTGCCTATAGGCACAGACAAACACACACAGACACACATTAATACACACCTACTGACATACAGACACACACACACGAATATGGTTCTAAAATATTTTTTGGATTCAGGGGATCCCAAAACTTGTATTTCGGTGACATCGCGGTAACGAATTTTGGGTGAAATACTATGTCTTCTTTACGCACTAGGCGCATATAATATATAGAGAAAGTAAAAACTGGTAGCAAATAAATTCGTTAACTCTCTACTCAAATAATTCACTCAAGGCTTCGACGCCTAGAAGTTGACGGCTTGCACAGCACTGCGCGCTAACACTCTAGTCCCCCACGATTGACAACAATTGAGACAGTACAGGTCTTGTCCCGGAGCAAAATTATATTCTTAGAAGAGAAAATATAAATGTACAATTAAAATGGGAAGGGTAGAAAGACTTTTAACACGTATAAGTCACGAGCTCGGGGTACAAGATCCCATTATCTGCCCTGCGTTGACCCGAGGGAAGGGGTGAATATGCCCTACCCGAGGGAACTAACGGAACACTAGCAATGCTCTCCGCTGGTCAAGGGGGACGCTTTCTGAGGCACTTGGTGAAGGACCTCCGGACCAGTAAGATGTGACATTTAGAATCCGTGGTGGAGTCGAACAGGACCGTTTAATTGTAAGGCACTTGGTGAAGGACGTCCGCACAACCAAGATGTGATTTTAGAGTCCGCATTGGATCCGAACAGGCTACCTGGGAAAGAGGGAAATAGTTGTTTTAATACTGACCAGAAGATGTAATAAATCACGGCATCAACATTAATGAACAATAACATTCGTGGGCGAGTAAAGTGTGTCGTCACAGTAGAAAATGAAGTATACGCGTGTGTTCTACGGCGGAAAAAGGCCTGACTCAGTTAATAAATCACTTGTGTCTTACCACAACCTGAAAGAGTTTCCATGCTAATAAAAACCCTGAGCTTAGCTAACCATTAATCCACACCATCTCAATACCAATAACGTGCAACCCGAGACGAACCCAGTACCGCCCCACAATTAACCAAACACACACACATTCGATTGTCTTGCAATTCTTTCTCCGCTTATAACTGGAAAATGCTATTACAGAACTTTTTGTAAACTTGTGGAAGTCGAATCTTCTGGACGCTTCTGGTCTCGTATACCAAGACTTCTGTTTACCAGTGCTTCGCTTCCGTGTTTGTGCATTCCGAGGTTCTCAACTCCGTCGATTCACATGCCAAAGTGAACGTGAGAACGGCCGCATATGATACTGTCACGGTACTTATGTGCATGCAGATATAGGATATATTTATGTGGTTCAAGGGTTAAAAGATATTTCTAATCCTACGAGTAAAATAAAATATCTGTTTATCAAATGTGTATTTTCCATTTTTATAATCAGCACTCTAAATGGAAACAACGTTATTTCATTTGAGGTTATTGCACTCATCTCATACATAAGAAATACTAATAGTGATTATTTTCACTCCTTTTTTTAACTAAATGCATTATGAACTGGATAAAACTTTAAATAAACATTGTAACATTAAAGTACCATTGTGGAACTGACAGTTATTAAAGGTGAGGGTTGGATCGTCACCTTGATACCAATAACTAAGACAGGAGATTAGACAAAGGAGCGCCAGGTGCGACAAGATTTCTACGAAGTGAACATCAGCTGCGATAAGATGTTTCCACAATATTGCTCCAGTCAGATGACCACCATTGGTTGAAATTGCCTAATTTCGGCCATTTAATAGTTGAGCTAAATTGTGGAAACATTTAAGCAGTACACTGAAACCAGCCTAGGAATTCTTAACAAACACGGACGGCTGTGTCAGTGTTGCGTGTCAGATAGTAATATACCCAGGGAAGGTGTTTTGCAGGCGTGGGTTGACGTGTTTGGACCGTGTTCTGTATTCCGGGAACTGCTTCGTGTCATGTAATTAGCAAATTTCACAGTGATGTTTGTGTTGATGAAGTGTCAGTTATGTGGTGATAAGAGCGGCCAGCGGGAAGTTATTTTCCGCTGTATTTGATACGTTTGCCTTTCCTTTACTCACTGATACATCTCCTGGGTCGTATTCTAAAGGTAAACAAGATGTTTGAGCTTGGATAAACAACTGGCATGTTTCAAAATGTAGGGTGAGTTGGTTATGCTACCATCATTCTTAATACATCCTCTACACGTACTATAAAAATAACACAAAAAAACATGCAAATCTGTTTATACAAACCCTGGTATCTAATTACCTAAACCAGGACTAATATGCCACTATATTAATAAACATTGTTAATATTTATTACACTTCACATTTATACATACATAATCATTTACAGATTAATTTAAACTAACATAATTATAAATAAAAATATAAATTTAAACACATGTAAATAAAAATACCAATAACATATCTAAAATATAGTAAATAAAACCTAAAACGTCAAACAAGCATCATAAATACACTCATAATTAGGATAACCACTTCTAAACATCAATAACAAATATATAAAGTGAAATTACCAAATTTGTTTAGATTTAAATTTCTTTTTTATTAAAATATATTAAAGTAAAATTAATCTATTACATTTTATTTATTTAACAATTATATGAGTAATTAATATTAAAATGTATTTATTAATTTATTAATTATTTTATTTACACATTTAGTTAATAATTTATTACATTTTACTATTTAATTAATTGATATATACTTCATAAATTATTTATTAATTATACATATCTTATTCTTTACATACTATTATTTAAATATTTTTCAATTTTTATTTATTTATCTACAAACAATTTAACTTCACATACCTGTTACTATTAATTACTAACCCCAATTTATTGGTATCCAATTCTCTATACGTACTATATACATAGTGTATAGAGAAGGTGTTGTATTGCACCCAAAAATTCAATACCGAGATTTCACGGAAATCCACATTTTAGGTAAAATACCAAACTTGTTATTTGAGTTTAGTATATTTCAAGGATGCTACACAAAACTTTTGAGAAAACTCCCTACAACCAAAACTACCCTTCTGTTCCAGGAAAGTCGTCCTCCATGATGTAATGGTTACCATGCTAACTTCATATACCCAAGGTCGCGGGTTCAAACCCGGGAGGACGATGGATTTTTTCGGGCGTAAAAATCCTTAGCATGACTTCCTTCGGAAGGGAAGTTAAGCCGTGGGTCCCGTGTCGTATATCTACGGCACGTAAAAGAACCTCAAGCCTGATTGAGAGGCCTCTGAGCAAAATTAAGCGGTCTTTCTCGCCTAGTATAGAATGGGACGCTGAGAACCACAGCAGTTAAAGAGCGTCCATAAATAACACGCCATTTCCCATTTTTGTTCCATGAAAAGGGTAGTTGGGAGATTTTTCTTGAAAACGTTTATGTACATCCTTGAAAAATACTGGATTTATATATCAAGTTTGGTATTGAACCGACATTTTATTTTTAATTGCGCTATCCACAGTCACACACACGCACACGCCATGGATTTTTTCTAAAGGTGCTATATGTAGTTAACGTAACTCCATGGCACGACAGTCCACAAGGGATCTTGGTCTACCGCCCGGCCGCTGCATCCTCCATCTCGGCCCGAGAGTGTCATGAATGGGGTGCAGTGCTGGAGGGTGAGCGTGATCAGCGCCACGGCCGGTTGATGCGGTCTTCCGATCTGGAGCGGTTACCAGTTGGACCTTACGAGGCTGAATGCACCCGAACCACGTCTCCCAGCGGTGGAAAAGTCCCCACGCCGGTACCGGGTATCAAACCCACGTCTGCTGCTTGGCAAGCAGCCACGCTAGCACCTTCGGAAACGGATAACTCTACAATATGGCATGAATCCTTGTCAGCTTTTGTTTACGGTTTAAAAGTTACACTTTTCTCTTGTCACAAAAATATGTCTTAAACATATGGCATTAGAATAAAATCGTTAAAGCCATTTTTTTTAGAAAACCAAAGTTTTTGAAAAAGATTTTATATAAGGGCTAGTTGGCGATGGGGGAAATTTCTTGAAAGTTTTCGTGTCGCATGCATATCAGATACTGAACACAAATATCAAGTTTGGTATTTAACAGTCTTTAAGAGTGATGCTGTACACGGTCACATACACACACGCACCTTTTTCTAAAAATGTGTTTTGAACTTTAAATTATGTATTTCTTGTGAAATCTGAGAATGAATTTCTGGATGGAATACTATATTTTCTTCATAGTTAAAATTTCTGTCTTCATTTGGATACTTATTGAACTGATCTCATGGTATAAATTCTTGTAAACTGGTGAGATTTCTGATAATAATTATAAATTAAATGGTGAATTTTTACTTTCTCTACACGTACTATGTACATAATGTATAGAGAAGGTATTGTGATGTACCCAAAAATTGGATACCGAGATTTCACCGGAAATACATGTTTTAGGACCCCCTGAATCCAGAAAAAGCCTATATAGAAAACGGTGCGTGTGTGAGTGTGTGTTTGTGTGTGTGTGTGTGTGTGTGTGTCTGTGGACTGTATAGCTCAAAAAGGAAAATACCCTTAAGTACCAAAGTTGGTATTTAAGTTTGGTATCTTCCAAGAATGCGACATGAAGATTTTCACGAGCATTCCATCATCCCAAACTACCCTTTACATGGAAAAATTTTCTAATATTTTGTTTTTCTTAAATATAACTCTAACAATTTTGATTAAAATACCACATATTCAAGCGTGTTTATTCTGCATGAATTTTGCATAACTAATAAATCCTAAGAAATGAACAAAAACTCACTACATAAAAAATGTGGACATCGTTAACATGCACACTTTATATCATATACATTTTTTCGTGAAGTTCACCGTTTTTGAGATATTCCTTGTTGTCGGTTTCTCATACGGGAACTTGTCAACTCCTGGCTAGGCAAAGAAACGGATTTAAATTCCATAGCAACCACTTTGTGTATCACTTTGGCCTAGTGTATTCTCATATTTCCCTTATACTTACTATATAATGAAACCGTTTCTGGTAAAGTTTATTCAATTAGCATGAAATAGAACAATAAGCTTACAAACAATAGTTTGTTACAGAGATGTAGAGAAAGACAAGTGAATGGAACACATCAATTTCGTTTTGTTTTGTAGCTTATCGTCCTTTGCCCTGGTTGGTCATAATGGAAGATGAATGAAATTGGTGAAATGATGCTGAAATGATCTCGGGGTCCATGGAGCTTAAAGTTATTCTGCATTCGTCTTCTCAGGATAAGGGAAAACCCCGATAAAACCTTATCCGGCTAACTCTCTCTAAGCGAGATTCGCACTCACGACCTGTGGAATGTGAGGCAGACACGCTGCCACCACACTACCCAGACGGGCTTCTCAATTTTGTCAAGTTCGGCAGATTTACTGTTGGACTCAGAGAAACAGCAAGAGGCGAACACTGAATCATACATGCCAAAGTACCATGCGCTCTCTCTCCAGCCAGATATCCTTTGATCTGCTAATAACACAGATGTCTGCTACATTCTAGAGAATTCACGAAATTCCAACAATTTCCATGGAAACCGCAAGAATTTAACA
The DNA here is from genome assembly GCA_030762935.1 of Hymenopus coronatus. Lineage (NCBI taxonomy): Eukaryota > Metazoa > Arthropoda > Insecta > Mantodea > Hymenopodidae > Hymenopus > Hymenopus coronatus. The sequence continues at coordinate 5,232,603 of CM060882.1, read as the reverse complement.
CACGAAAAAATCTGATGTGCTCTATTCACATGATTCCCTCTGCTTCTCTGTAACAAATTATTGTTAAATAGCTTATTCTTCTGTGTACTTCATGCTAGTTGAGAAAACATTATGAGAAATCGTCTTATTACTTTCTTCTTTGTAAGTAGAAGGGAAATAAAGAAGTACCATAGGTTAAAGTGATAGTCAATAGCTGGTTGCTATGTGACTGAAGTTCCTTTGTTTGTGTGTACAGAAGTTGACAAGGTCTTGTATGAGAAAAGTAAGTTTTTCAAGGCTGAAACCAAAAACAAGGAACATCTAAAAAACGATCAACTCCACCAAAAAAACGCATATAACATAAACTGTGTGTTTTAATGTGCTCTACATTTTTTGTTTGCTAAGCTTAGATGTTTCAATCAAAATCGTTAGACCAATTTTTTAGAAAATTAAAATTTTTGAAAATGTTTCAAGGTGAAGGGTAGTTGGGGGTGGGGGGATTTTCTTGAAAATCTTCGTGTCACATCCTTGGAAGATACTGAACTTAAATACCAAGTTTGGTATTTAACGGTCTTTTCGTTTTTGAGCAATGCTGCCCACAGACAAACACACATACACACAGACAGACAGACACACACACACACACGGATATTTTTCTAAAAATGCTTTTTTTTGGATGCAGGAGGTCTCAAAGCATGCGTTTCCGGTGAGATCTCGGTATCCAATTTTTGGGTGCAATGCAATACATTCTCTATACACTATGTACATACTACGTATAGGGAAAGCAAAAATGTATATTACATAATTTTTGTGTTTTAACGTGCTCTACATTTTTGTGTGGTAAGTTTTTGTCCATCTCTTACGATTTGTCAGCTATGCAAAATCTCCTAAATGTCATCAAGAATAAAGTTGTCTTCAGAGGCTATTTCCAGAAAATTCAACATATACATTTTGTTTGTCAGGTAAATATCTTTAATGTACGATATTTTAATCAATATTGTTAGTCATTTTTGAGAAAATCACAATTTTTGAAAAAAGTTCCATATGAAAGGTAGTTTGGGGTGGAGGATGTTTCTAAAATCTTCGTGTCGCATCCCTGGAAAGTACTGAACTTAAATACCAAAATTTTACCCATTTTTCGCTTTTGAGTTATAGTGTTCACGACACATGGATACACGGACACACTCACGCAGTGTCACATGCACACACACGGACCTTTTTCTGAAAATGCTTTTTTTGGATACAGGGGACCCTAAAACATATATTTCCGTTGAAATCTCGGCATCGAATTTCTGGGTGGAGTGCAATACCTTCTCTATACGTGTGGTGGTCGAGTTTCTCGACTATGACAGTAATAAAGCGAACATTTAGATAGTTTCGGATGCGAGAATGAAGCAGTTGATGGGGAACATACGGATATATAGGACACTATAAATCTATCAGCAATCGATACTACCTCTCGCCCACACTGTATGTTGGACGCAAATAACTTTTTCTACCACGGAGCGGAATTGAGTAGTTTACGAGCTCATTTCAGATAGCAAACTTGACTTTCACGGAATTCACGCGCAAAGAAGTGCTGCAAGCGTAAAGTAATTTTGTTCCTACTTTACGGTCGCCAAAATAATACATAATATTAGTGTGTATACATCACTGATCAAAAGACACCACTTCATATTGTGCCACATAAACTTTTCGGGATTTTGTAGGTACTAAAATTGATTCTGCTTCTTTCGCAGCAGCAGCTAATTCTCACAGATTAACAATTATATTAGTTTGCCATGGCCTGCTATAACCGTACCGTCATCGCGTCCAGCAATGCCAAATAAATAACCAACTATAAACTTTGCTGAATAGCTCAAATTTATTTCATTTTTTTTCTTGTTTAAAATGCGCTGATTACCAGTAGTGTACAGTTAGTTTTGTTAATAATTTACAGGATAATTTTATACACAAATGTTTGGCTACCAGTAAACTGTGTTACTGCGTTCCAGTAGTTAATAATGAGTGATTTAGTGTGGGGGAAAAGTTGTGTAGGATTGCAATTTACTTTACTTATTTCTTTTATGTTAATTTGCTTCAATTTGTGTTAATTAAATACTTTCCCTACACGTAATATAATCATAGTGTATAGATAAGGTATTACATTACACCCAAAATTCAATACCGAGATTTCACCGGAAATGGACTTTTAATAAAGTATTTTCAGAAAAAGTTCCGCGGCACGCGTGTGTGTGTCGTCTGTCCGTATGTCTGTGAACACGATAACTCAAAAACGAAAAGTCGGCAAAATACCAAATTTGTTATTTAAATTTAATATCTTTCATGCGACACGAAGATTTTGAGAAAAATTTCCCCACCCAAAATTACCCTTTACGAGGAAAAAAATTCGAACATTTTGATTTTCTCAAAAATGACTCTTAGCAATTATGATTAAAATGCGTTATATTAAATATATGTATATGGTAAATAAAGTGTATATCTTGAATTTTCTGGGAATAGTCTCTAGGGTCCTCTTTATTCTCAATGAATTTTGTTAAATTTTGTGTAACTGGTAAACCGTAAGAGATAGACAATATTTTACTACACAAAACATATGTATAAGGTAAAACACACAAATTACGTTATGTACATTATTTTTGTAAAATTGACTATTTCTGAGATATTCCTTGTTATTTTTTCAGATTTAAAATACTTTATAACCTTTCACATACGGGAATTTGTGAACTCCTTGCAATGCATAGAAACGGGTTTATCTTTTTAGCCTAACGTATTCCATTATTTCCTTTCTATTTATAAGCAAATATTTCTGCTAAGGTTTATGTCGATTAGCATGAAGTGGATAGAAGAAGAAGAATTTGTTACGGAGATGTAGAGAAAGTCATGTGAATGAAACTCATCAGATGTTTAGTTATTGGTATATAAGTAATATCTGTAAAATAATTATGTAAGCCAAGAATTTAAAAGTGGGAAATAAATACAAAGTTTGCAATATATATCTTGGTATAGGGAAATAGATGCTAGGATGTTGAATTATAGATTCTATTTTATTTTATTTTGTGCACACGGACTAGAGAAAGTAAAATAACTTTTCAGTTCCAGATTAACAAATATACACAGAACGCAAGGCCTGTGAATAGAATAACCTCATCGATTTCAAATTTACAGGAGATGCACTGCAAATGGGATTTAAATTGTTCATATATTATTCCTTTTTAATTGCAAACAACCTTCAGGTCCTCCTCGCTTGTGAAATTAAACCAACCAAATAGAAATAAAGTAGCCATTTCAGCGAGAGAACAGCATGAAAATTCGAAACCCCAATGTTTAAAAACAGTGCGGGATTTAATAAAAGTCGAAGTAATTGGCTGCGGAATTAGAGTACGCGAAGCTGGCGCGCGGATCTCACAAAGTAACAGTTGAATGAACTGCCTGCAACTGACATTTATGGCGTTCTATATTTCGTGCACAAGAAACGCTTTTTTTTTTTATTCTCTCTTCATCAAAATAGCCGTTTGACAAGGTCATATAGGTTCTTAGATACGCCATTTTATTACCACGCGCCTTAATGCGTAGCAAAACAGGTCGATTACGTATTTATTAGTTCTTTAATACTACACACGCAATAAAACCATCTGATGTGTTCCAATCACATGACTTTCTCTACATCTCTGTACCACATTATTGTTAGAAAGCTTATGCTTCTATTTGCTTAATGTCAAGAAAAAAATTAGCAGAAATAGACTTATTACTTGCTTCCTTGTAAGTAGAAGCGTAATAAAGGAATACCATAGGTTAAAGTGATAGTCAAATGCTGGTTGCTATGTGACTGAAGTTCTTTGTTTGTATGGACAGGAGTTGACAAATTCCTATTTGAGAAAATATTAGTTTTTCAAAGCTGAAACCTACAACAAAGAATATATCAAAAACGATCAACTCCACGAAAAAAAAAGTATACAGCATAAATTGTGTGTCTTACCGTGATCTAAACTTTTTGTGCAGTAACTTTTTGTTTACCCCTTACGGTTTGCCAGTTATAAAAAATCCATAAAATTCATCCAGAATAGAATAGTTTTCAAAGGCTGTTCTCGGAGAATTCAACATATTCATTTTACTTGTTAGGTAAATATCTTTAATATAGGATATTTTAATTAAAATCCTTAGTGTCAGTTTTGAGAAAATTAAAGTTTTCGAAAATATTCCATGTAAAGAATAGCTTGGGGTGGGTGGATTTTCTTGAAAATCTTCGTGTCGCATCCTTGGAAAATACTAAGTTTAGTGTTTATTGGGCTTTTCGTTTTTGAGCTATGCTATCCACAGAACCACACACACGCACACACAGACACACACACAGAACCACACACACGCACACACAGACACACACAGAACCACACACAGACACACACACAGAATTTTTTTTGGATTAGGGGGTCCCAAAGCATGTATTTCCAGTGAAATTTCGGTAACTAACTTTTGGGTGCAATACAATACCTACCTTCTCTATACTATGTACATAGTACGTACAGAGAAAGTAAAAATAATGAATCAAAATTACTTTACAATAGTTTATTGAACACTAAGAAAAAATGAATTGTCGATGTAAACAGATGAAGGGTTATACCTAAATTATATAAAAAATCTGATGTGTTCCATTCACATGACTTTCTCTATCTCTCTGTAACAAATTATTTTTAATAAGCTTATCTTTTATTTATTTCATGTTAATCGAGGAAAATTAGCAGAAATAGTCTTATTCCTTGCTTTATTGTAAATATAAGCGAAATAAGGGAGTACCATAGGTTAAAGTGAAAGCCAAAAGCTGGTTGCTATGTGACTGATGTTCCTTTGTTTGTGTGGACAGGAGTTTACAAATTCCTGTATGAGAAAAAATAAGTTTTTCAAAGCTGAAACCAAGAAAAAGAAATATCTCAAAAACGCTCAACTCCACGAAAAAAATGTATATAACATAAATTGTGTGTTTTAACGAGCTCTACATTTTTGTGTGGTAAGTTTTTGTCCATCTTTTACGGTTTAGTAGTTATGCTAAAGTCATCCAGAATAAAGTAGTCTTCAGAGGCTATTCCCAGAAAATTCAAAATATACATTTTATTTGTCAGGTAAATATCTTTAATATATGATATTTTAATCAAAATCGTTAGAGCCATTTTTTAGAAAATAATAATTTTCGAAAAAAGTTCCATGTAAAGGGTAGTTTCAGGTGGGGGGATTTTTCTCAAAATCTTCGTGTCGCATCCCTGGAAGGTACTAAACTTAAATACCAAGTTTGGTATTTTACCGACTTTTAACTTTTGAGTTATCGTGTTCACAGACACACGGACACACGGACCTTCTTGTGAAAATGCTTTTTTTGGATAAAGGGGACCCTAAAACATTTATTTCCGGTGAAATCTCTGTATCGAATTTTTTGGTGGAGTGCAATGCTTTCTCTATTCACTATGTACATAGTGCGTATAGAGAAAGTAAAAAATACCTTCTTATACACTCTTTTGTTAATGAATTTTGCAATAAACTCTTTACTTGAAGTAGCACATGTTTTGAGTGTTACGTCATTTTGTAATTGTACTGTAAGTATTAATGACCTCTCAAACTGTTACAGTGCTTGTTGCCATGGCAATTAATAAATGAACTATAAAATTAGCTTACATTACTATATGTGTTCAGAATGATTAAGTTACCTATCAAGTACTTCAAAACATGATTACATATTTTGGGTCCCCCTAAATTCAAAAAAGAGCATTTTTGGAAAAAGGTCCTTGTTTGCGTGTATATGTGTGTGTGTGTGTGTGTGTGTGTGTGTGTAGACAGCATAGCTCAAAAACGAAAAGTCTGTTAAATACCAAACTTAGTATTTAAGTATCTTCCAAGGATGGTCGTCTCCTTAGCGCGGCTGCTTACCAAGCGGGAGACCTGTGTTCGATCCCCAGTACCGGCGTGGGGATTTTTCCCCGCTGGGAGACCTGACCCGGGTTGCACTCAGCCTCGTAAGGTCCGTGGGGGGCCAATTGAGGAGCTACTTGATGGAGAAGTAGCGGCTCCAGGTCATGAGGACCACATTAACCGGCCGGGGGGCTCGAGGCGCTGACCACGTCTCACCCTCCAATTCTGCACCCCATCCATGACGTCTGTAATGGACCGAGATGGGGGACGCAGCGGCCGGGCGGTAGGTCAAGTTTCCCCGTGAGCTGTCGTGTCATGCAGTTATTGTATTCTTCTCCCAAGGATGTGAACGGAGATTTTCAAGAAAATTCCCTCACCACCAACTTTTTTCGAAAAGTTTTATTTTCTCAAAAATAGTTCTAACGATTTTGATTAAAATATCGTATATTAAAGATATTTACCTCAGATACAAAATGTATACCTAGTGTTTTCTAGGAATACCCTCTGAAGACTACTTTGTTCTGTATATTTATACTTTATTACGGAATATTGCATAACTGCTAAACCATAAAAGATGGACACAAAGCTACCACACAGAAATGTACCGCCGTTAAAGCACACAATTTATGTCATACATTTTTTTCGTGCAGCTGATCGTTTTTGACATATTCCTTGTAATTGGTTTTGGGTTTTACAAACTCACAGTTTTCTCATACAGCAATTTGTCAACTCCTGTCCATACAAAGAAAGAAACTTCAGTCACATAGCAACCAGCTTTTGACTATCACTTTAGCCTTTGGTACTCCCTTATATTGCTTCTACTTACAAGGAAGCAAGTAATAAGACTATTTTATTTTTCTATAAGCATGAAGTAAATAGAATCATTAGCTTTTTAACAATAATTTGTTGCAAAGATGTAGAGAAAATCATGTGAATGGAACACATCAGATTTTTACCACTTGTATTTTTGAGTGTATATTTGTTCTGCGTGCTGAAAAAGAGCAGCGTGGCAGGTAGCATACGTCTGAGGGAAGTTCTGCTTAACGCAGCCTGCAGAGGTTCTCATTACGGGCGAACAGATAACACGGACCAGAAAGTATAGCATCATGGGATGCTGCGATATCAAAAGGCGGTCGGCGGCCGATATTATCGATAAGCCGTCGGTCGGTCCCTTGGCACCACCTACACTAGAGCTGAAGCCAAATGAACGCCAGCGGATTATAACGGAATCCGCCTCTGCATCATTCCATTCAGATAGGTATGTGCTTATTAGCTTCACGTCTTAATAAAGGAATACCAAAATACATGTTTATGGAAACTCAAAATATTTCTCGGTAAATAAATACCTTTCAGAAAATCTCTTTCACACGATTTTCTTTGCTAATTTCAAACTCACCAAATGTTTACTTTCTCTATACGTACTATGTACATAGTGTATAGAAGTATTGTATTCCACCCAAAATTTCGATATCGAGATTTGATCGGAAATACATGTTTTATGACCACCTGAAACTAAAAAGGCATTTTCAGAAAAAAGGTCCGTGTGTGTCTGTGGACAGCATGGCTCAAAAACGAAAAGACCGTTAAATACTAAACTTGGTATTTAGGTTTGGTATCTTCCAAGGATGCGACATGAAAATTTTCAAGAAAATCTCCCCACATCCAACTACCCTTTACATAGAAAAATTTTCGAAAATTTGATTTTCTAAAAAATGACTGTAAAGGTTTTGATTAAAATACCCTACATTAAAAATATTTACATACCAAATAAAATGTATACCTTGAATTTTCTAGGAATAGCCTCTGAAGACCTCTTTATTCTGGATGCATTTTGCTAAATTTTTCTTAACTGCTGAACGGTAAGAGATAGACACAAACTTACTCCACAGAAAATGTTGATCTGATCAAAACACACACTTTATGTGCTTTACATTTTTATTGTGGAGGTAACCGTTTCCGAGATATTCCTTGTTTTTGGTTTCAGTTGTAAATACTTATACCTTTTTGGGACAGAAAGTGTCCGGTTTTCTTTTGTTCTACTCCTGCACAAGCAAAGAAGCGATTTGCAATGACATTCGAATAACGACAGCTTTTAAAACATTTGACTATCGATTTAGCATAGTGTATTCCCTTATTTTCTTTCTACTTCTACGGAACTAAGTAGTAAGAACATTCTGCTAATGATTATCTCGATTAGCAAGGTGCTGAAAGAAGAGTAATCTTATGTAAGAAGTTTGTAGAAGAGCTAGAGAAAGTCATGTGAGTGTATCACATCAGATTTTTCGTTTTGTAGTCGGCTTAGCTTAACTCCATTCCCCATCTCGGCATGAAGGCGTCATGATTGGGGTGCAGTGCTGGAGGGTGCTGCGGTCTTCTCGATCCGGGTGCCTAGGAGTTACAAACCCGTCGAGGAACCATTCGGAACGAAACAACAGAATGGAGAACCTGGAACGAGTGGTCGGCCCGCAGCCAGGCATCGGCGTGAGGAAGTGGACGATATGAGAAATGTGGCGGTAACTGGTTACGGGTTTGTATCCCGGGTGCAGGTTCTGGTTAGTAGGAATGGTGTGGATATGTGGGTGCCCTAGCTACGGGCAATGTTCAACATCCTACCCTGTTAAGGGCTCGTGACCACTCGGGCTACTTAGACGTGTTTGAAATCTTTCTTCCCTTCCCATTTATGTAGTATATGCCTTCTTGGTATAATTTATATTATTAGCTATGATTTATCTTTCCCTTCTGAATTACTCTTAGCCCCGTGACAAGATATTTACTGTCTCATAATTCAAGTGAAATAGATGATAGGAAAGGTGAAGATGCAGAATTTGGTGAAATGAATGACTAGAGAAACTGGAGGATTTGGAGAAAACCTTTGGTGCGTTAAAGGAGTTGAACAACTCATTTTCTTTCTTTGTTCTTTTCATAGTCGACTTACCCTTTGTATTTAGGACTTACAAGCGGATGTCTTGGGGTCAGAAGCCTGTCGGGGAGCCAACGGCACGAAACCACAGAATGGAGAACCTGGCTCGTACGCAGACATGAGTGTGAGGAAGGGGATGATGTGTAGGACTAACACTCTCCTAGGACTTACAAGCGGATGTCTATGGGTCAGAAGCCTGTCGGGGAGCCAACGGCACGAAACCACAGAATGGAGAACCTGGCTCGTACGCAGACATGAGTGTGAGGAAGTGGATGATGTGTAGGACTAACACTCTCCTAGGACTTACAAGCGGATGTCTATGGGTCAGAAGCCTGTCGGGGAGCCAACGGCACGAAACCACAGAATGGAGAACCTGGTGCGTAGCCAGGCATGAGTGTGAGGAAGCGGATGTTATGTAGGACTGACTTACAAGCGGATGTCTATGGGTCAGAAGCCTGTCGGGGAGCCAACGGCACGAAACCACAGAATGGAGAACCTGGTGCGTAGCCAGGCATGAGTGTGAGGAAGCGGGTGTTATGTAGGATTGACTTACAAGCGGATGTCTATGGGTCTGAAGCCTGTCGGGGAGACAACGGCACGAAACCACAGAATGGAGAGCCCGGAACGAATGGTTGGCCGTAGCCAGGCATGAGGATGAGGAAATGGATTATATGAAAATGAAAGCGTGATGGATGATAGGAAAGATGATGATGAAGTGAGTGGCGGAGGAAACTGGAGGACACGGAGAAAAGGCGCCCATACGCCGCTTCGTTAACTACAAGTTCCACATGCGGCGCTTGGGATTGAACCCGGGCCGCCTAGATGAGAGGCGAGGGGTCTAACCACTTATAAAATGTATACCTACATATCAGGTGACCTTACTGTGTAGATATCGCTTCGTGTGTTAAAGGAGTTGCAGAACTCAACGGCGCTATTCCAAATTAAAACCAGACAGTACCGCATTTACAGTTTTAACATGAAATAAAGCCGCGCCGCGAGTGCTTAGACCACTTGCTCTTTGTGTTGCATCTTTAGAAGATAAAGAGCTTAAATACCAAGTTATATTATATTATATCGAAATCTCTATGTGTAATGGTCCCCTGAGGCCGAAAAAAATAGAGAAAGGTCCATGTGTATGTATACGTGTGTATTTGAGGACAGCATGACCCAAAAACGAAAATAACATTGAATATCACATATTGGAATTTTATTTAAATACTTTCAAAAATGCGACATGAAGAATTTCAACACAACACCCCCCCCCCCTCATCTCCAGAAATACCGTTTACATAGACATTGTTTGACAATTTTGTTTTTCTCAAAAATGGTTCTGATATCATTTTTGGTAAAATATAACATGTCCGGTCTTGTAGGCCGTGGTCGAATATTAAAATTATTAGAACTTGACGTTTCGTCCTTGTCTGTGAAGGACATCCCCAGAAGCGAAGCTTGGAGCAGTGGATGGCAATATATACTGTTGGACTAGTGGAAGGGGAGTAACTGGAGCGCTGTTGTGCTGACTGGTGTGAGGCAGGAATCCAGGTCTGCTTTAGTGTAATCCGTCTTCTCTATTAAAACTCTTGGGATATTTCCATAGATCCTCTAGGGTAGTAGTTACGAGGACCTCTGTTTTTACTTTCTCTACACGTACTATGTACATACTGAGAAGGTATTGTAATGCACCCAAAAATAATTTTCAGATAAAGGTCTTTGTGTATGTGTGTGTCCCTGTGTCCGTGTCTCTATGAACACAATAACTCAAAAACGAAAAGTCGGTAAAATACTAAACTTGGTATTTATGTTTAGTACCTTTCAGGGATGCGACACGAAGATTTTCAGAAAAATCCCCCATCCCAAGCTACCCTTTATATGGAACTTTTTTCGATTTTTTTTTTTTTTTGAAAAATGGCTCTAACATTTTTGATTAAAATGTCGTATATTAAAGATATTTACGTGACATATTAAATGTATGTCTTTAATTTTTTGAGAATATCCTCTGAAGACTACTTTATTCTGGATGAATTTTACGGAACTTTGCATAACTGCTAAACCGTAAGAGCTGGACAAAAACTTAACACACCAAAAATGTAGAGCAAATGAAAACACAATTTATGTCATATACATTTTTTTCGTGGAGTTCATCGCTTTTTAGGCATTTCTTGTTTTTGGTTTCAGCTTTAAAAACATACTTTTCTCATACAGGAATTTGTCAACTCATGTCCATACAAACAAAGGAACTTCAGTCACATAGCAACCAGCTTTTGACTATCACTTTAACCTATGGTACTCCCTTATCTCACTTCTACTTAACAAGGAAGCAAGTAATAAGACTATTTCTGCTAAGTTTTTCTCGATTAGCATGAAGTAAATAGAAGCATGACCTTTTTAATATTGTTTTACGGGGATGTAGAGAAAGTCATGTGAAAGGTACACATCAGATTATTTCTTTGTTTTCTTTCATAATCGGCTTACCCTCTCTGTATTTAGGATAAAACTGCCCTAGGACTTACAAGTGGATGTCTAGGGGTCAGAAGCCTATCGGGGAGCCAACGGCACGAAACCACAGAATGGAGAACCTGGAACGGTTCAAATAATTTCTGTATTGGTAATTATTAATGTTGTATATAGTGTTCGTATGTAATAGAAAACCAGTGGTTGAGGAAATGGATTATATGAAAATGCAAGCATGATGGATAATAGAATAGGTGATGGTGGAGTGAGTGGAGGAGGACACCGGAGATCTAACCACTTCCGCAGATATTGCTTCGTTGTTAAAAGAGTTGCAAAACTCAACGGCACTATTCGACATTAAAACCAGACTGTACGGCATTTACGGCTTTAACATGAAATAAGGCTGCGCCGCGAATGCTTAGACCAAGTCAGTGACAGGAAGACTTTAGCTCTATTTGAATTTGGATTTGTGTTTTTATTTTGAAATTTCTTAGGGTGAATTGCACGTGTAAATGCTTTTTAGAGTAGGCATTATGGGCGATAACTTGTCACGGTTTATTGAAATACATGTATATACTGCATTTTCTGGAAGCAGCTCTTGTTTAACACAGACAGACAGAAGCTTGCTGCACAGAAAATGTAGATCCCGTTAAAACACACATATATATTTATTTTTTGTAGAGTTTTCCGTTTCCAGATATTCCTTGTTATTCGTTTCAATTTTAAAATGCTTTTCTGAAACAGGAAGTCATCTGTGGTGTGATAATTGCCTTGTTTTACTCCTATCCGCACTGTTTTATATAGCGACAATTTGTTGTCCGTCGGTTTAGTCGAGTGTATTCCCATCTGCTTATAGGAAACTAAGCAATAACACAATTAGCCCGTCTGGGTAGCGTACCTGCATCACATTCAACAGGTCGCGAGTTCAAATCTTGCTTAGGGTGAGTTAGATGAATAAAGTGTTTTTTTCTTTTTCCAGAGTTTTCCCTTATCCTGAGAAGACGAACGTCGAGAAACTTCAAGCCCCATGGACCCCGAGATCATTTGAGCATGATTTCATCAATTTCATTCATTGTCCGATATGACCAAGCAGGTTAAAGGACGTTAAGTTACAATAAAGCTGATATGTTCCATTCACATGACTTTCTCTGTTACACAAACAACTTCCCTTACAAAAGACTATTCTTTTATCTATGACGTATTAATCGACATAAATATTAACATTATTACTCGCTTTCTTATAAGAAGAAGGGAGATAATGAAATACCCTAGAGTAAAACGATACGCAAATATTTAAAAAGCTGGTCGCTATGTGAAACAAGCACCTTCTCTATACACTATGTACATAGTACGTGTAGAGAGAATTAAAATAAGGCACACGTGTTAACATTGTTCGATAGGATCACGTTTCGTCAGCTTCCTACCCGCAATATGAAACTCCATTTCTAACACGTGTGTCACAAATACTAGTTGCTTTCCGGACACTGTAGAAGACTGAGCAGAGAATGCAGCACAGCATTAAGAAGGAATTGCGTGTACGGGTTGTAGAACCCCCAACCTCAGGCAAGAAATGAATATCAATCAGGGCAGTAAATCGTTAAATACGTTGCGGAAGTTTGGTGTTGTTTGGGCCCTCAAAGTTCCATTATTGGACCCCAAGGTGTCCTAGACACTCATGCATATTGCATAACTCACCAGCTATTTTCTGTAATCTAATTTGGAAATAAGGTCAGCCAGACCCGGCCTTAATTAATTTAATAGACGGGCAAGGTCACGCACCCAAATTATTTGTGTGTACGTGACCACCGCCGCAAGATGGCACAGCAGAGATACTACGAGTCGAGGCTTTTATAACTCTGACTTAGTTCAGTCTCTTTTACTTTCTCTACACGTACTATGTACATAGTGTATAGAGAAGGCATTGTATGGCACCCAAAAATTCAATACCGAGATTTCACCGGAAAAATATGTTTTGGGTCCCCCTGAATCCAAAAAAAAGTATGTTTGCAAAAAGGTTCCGTGTGTGAGTGTCTGTGGGCACCATATCTCAAAAACAAAATACCAAATATTGGTATTGCGTCGGTCACGTGTGGGCCACGCATGTACGTTCCCCACTGTGTGTACTCCCCTACCTAACTCCCCACGTACCTGTTTGTAGCGACGAATGCTATGGTTGTCTCAACTCCGCTCAAATCACATGAAATTGACTCGCTCAGGTTGGAGTAACAATGGGGTAGTTAGGAGTTATAATGTCACAACACACTTTTCACTTGTATATCTAAAAATATTTGTGACTAGAACCTTTAAATACCACGACAAGCACTTTTGCGTCTCATACTAAAGTTACTTTGTTTCCTAGCACTTCCAGCAACTTACAACATAAACATGCGGCTGTCTGACAACTATGCCTATAGCGTGTGTATCTGACGACTGATCCTTAAACTGTGCGTCCCTGCGAATATATCTTTGTATATCTCCGACAACTAAATCGCCCTCTGTGGTGTAATGGTTAACTTCATATACCTAAGGTCGCGGGTTCAAACCCGGCGGAGGACGATGGATTATTTCGGGCGTATAATCTTTAGCATGCCTTCCTTCGGAAGGGAAGTAAAGCCGCTGGTCCGTGTCGTAGATTTACGGCTCATAAAAGAACCTCAAGCCTGATAGAAAGGCCTCGGAGCAAAATTAGGCGGTCTTTCACGCCTAGTATAAAAAGGGACGCTGAGAACCACAGCAGTTAAAGAGCGTCCATAAATAAAACGCCATTTACATTTCCGACGCCATTTACTGAACATTACGTTGAGCCTCTAGCAACTCAACATTACGATCTGAGTCCCAACTGTCTTCAAGCTGCTACTTATATAGAACAATATGGCTGCTTTATTTCTTTTGGTTTAAAGGACCACGAACTTGACGTCTATGCGTGCCATAATGCGCTATAAATACCTCGTGACTACATTTATACAGTGGAGAAAAACTCATTTCTTGTACAATATAGACCTCCCACAGTTATCTTTCACTTGTTACTCTATTGCACGCACATGCATAAAAGAGTGCGTGACTTTTACCAGCTTTCTACCTTAACAAAGAATCTCCCTTTATGCAGCGACCTAGTTTCGTAAACACTCAAATCTGTGTGCTTGCTTCAAGCTAACTTTCTACATATATTGAGAAGTATTTTATTTGTACATTAAATAATAACTAATAATAATAATAATAATAATAATGACGAGGTGAACTAACGGTCTCAGTATTTAAGTTCAATATCCTCCAAGCATTCCAAACGAAGATTTTCGGGAAAATTCCCCCACCCCTAACTACCCTTTACAAGGAAGAATTTTCAATAATTTTGATTTTCTAAAAACTGGCTCTAACGATTTTGATTAGTGTATCATATATTAAACATATTTACCTGCCAAATAAAATGTATATCTTGAATTTTCTAGGAATAGCCTCTGAAAACTGCTTTATACTTCATGAATTTTACGGAATTTCATATATCTGGCAAACCGTAATATTTAGACAAAAACTTACCTAACATAAATTGTAGAGCTCGTTAAAACACACAATTTATGTCATGTACATTTTTTTTGTGTGGAGTTGATCGTTATTGAGATATTCCTTGTTATTGGTTTCAACTTTAAAAACATATTTTTTTCATAGAGGAATTTGTCAACTTCTGTTCACATAAACAAAGGCACTTCGTCACATATCAAACAGCTTTTGACTAATATTTTAGCCTATGTTACTCTCTTATTTAACTTATACTTGCATGGATACGAATAATAAGACTATTTCTGGTAATTTTTTCTCGATTAGCATAAAGTAAAAAGAAGCATAAGCTCGTTAACAATAATTAGTTGCATATCTGTTCAGAAAGTCATGTGACTGAAACAATCACATTTTTTAGACAGTTCTCAATATTTATAGACATATTATAATTATAAATAAATAGTTTTAAATATTTCACGGAGATTATGCTTAATGGCATGCGATATTCAATTGTTGCCTTGCTCAGCATCAGTGCTGACAACGTTACAACTTACTCGTACAGAACGACAACATGCTATAAAACGGAGGTAGGATAGCAGTTATAATTTTGCTCTCTATGTTGCTTGCATAACTTCGTCTAGTTCAGCAGGTTCCATGTTCATGACATCTGCCATTTTATGGATCGATACGAGCTTCAGAGTCATGGCCTACCTGAATGAGACCGTGGACGCATAAACCAAAGTTGTTATAGTTTTATAACACTGAGTGACAGAATTTTCTGCTTTTAACACTACTCACATCTGCTAAAAGACGTACTTTTAGCATTCACTGCCTAAAAAAAACATTTTAACCTCCCACAAAACATTTCACTGTCTCTGCCGCGAACATGGTTCATAGGTAGAGAAGGTATTACATTACATCCAAAAATTCGATACAGATGCCACTAGAAAGACTCGTTTTAGAGTCTCCTAAATCCCACAAAAATGCATTTTTACATCCTCTAGTCCGTATGTACAATGTAAATAGTGGATAAAGAAGGTATTGTATTCCATCCAAAAATTTATTGGGAATTTCGCCGGCAATATATGTTTTGAGGTCCCCTGAGTCCGATAAATGATTATTTTAAGAAGCTCCGACCGCATGTCTGTGAACAGCATGGCTGAAAAACGAAAAGTTCGTTAAATGACAAACTTGGTATTTAAGTTTAGTATCTTTCAAGGATACGACACGAAGATTTTCAAGAAAGTCCCCCAAACCCCCAACTACTCTTTGCATGGAACAGTTTCCGAAAATGTTGTTTTTCTCAAAAATGATTTTGATTAAAGTACTCTATATTTAAAATATTGGCATCACAAATAGAATTTATATTTTGAATTTTCTAGTAATAAGCTCTAAAGACCTCTTTATTATGGTTGAGTTTTGCAGAATTTTTCATAACAGTAAAAAGGTAAGCTATGGAGATAAGCTTACTACACAAAAGAATATAGAGCTTAAAACACAGGATATATCATGTAAGTTTTTCCTGTATCGCTTTTCAGATATTCACCGAAACTAAGCTCAACTGTTTTACACAACGGCAGGTTTTAAAATATTTGACTATCGCTTTAGTCTAGAGTATTCCCATTCTACTTACAAGGAAGCAAGTAATATGTTTATCTAGATTAGCATGACGTAAATAAAAGTTTAATCTTTTGTAAAAAAATATCTTTGTGCAAGAGCCAGGAAAAGCTATGTAAATGAAGATTTTTCAAATCTGAAATATATCCTATTGTGGTAATGTTTATATAGATTAGCATGCGTAAATAAAATTTTAATATTTTGTAAAAAAAAAAAAGCTACATAAACGAAACACTTCAGATTTTTGCAAATAGTAAATTTATCCATTTCTGATAATGTTTGTCTATGTTAGTATGAAACAGACAGAGTTTTCATTTCGTGAGTGAGGTTTCTGTTTTTACTTTCTCTACACGTACTATGTACATAGTGTAAAAAGAAGGTATTGTAATGCACCCAAAATTTGATACCGAGATTTCACCGGAAATACATGTTTTGAGACCCCCTGAAACTAAATTTCTTTTTTAGACAAATGTCCGAATGTGTGTCTGTCTGTCTGTCTATATGCGCGTGTGTCTGCGTGTATGTGTGTGTATCTGAGGGCAGCATAGCTCAAAAACGAAAAGTCCATTAAAAACCAAACTTGGTATTTAGGTTTCATATCTTCCAAAGATTCGAACATTTTCAAGAAAGTCTCACCACCCCCAACTACCCTTTACATGTAACTTTTTTTGAAAATGTTTATTTTCTCAAAATGCTTCTAACGATTTTGATTAATATCATATATTAAAAATATTTACACAACAAATAAAATACCCATATATCTGGAATTTTTCGGGAATACCTCTGAGGATACTTGATTCTGGATTAATTTTACGGAATTTTGCCTAACTGCTAAACCGTAAGACATACACAAAGAGTTACCACACAAAAAATGTAGAGCACGTTAAAACATACAATTTACGTTACATAATTTTTTTCGTGGAGTTGGTCGTTTTTGAGATATTCATTGTTATTGGTTTCAGCTTTAAAAAACTTATACTTTTCTAATACAGGAATTTGTCAACTCCTGTCCATACAAACAAAGGAACTTCAGTCACATAGCAACCAGCTTTTGACTATTACTTTAACCTATAGTACTTCCTTATTTCACTTCTACTTACAAGGAAGCAAGTAATAAGACTATTTCTACTAATTTTTTCTCGATTAACATGAAGTAAAAGGAAGCATAAGCTTTCTAACAAGAATTTGTTGCAGAGATGTAGAGAAAGTCACGTGAATGTGTTGAGTTATTAGAGCGGGTCATATAGCTGCCCTGGTCACTGCAAATGCTGAGCCAGTCCATTGTTATCCAGAAAGTTGGTTGAAGCAGTTTTTGCTCAGTTCCGAAACCGCTCGATGCGATTTAAACACATTTATCACAAAACTGGCCACTTTTTGTTCCCACGGGAGAATGTGGTCCCGATCGCACAGTGGCGAGGGAACTGCGCCTACTGTCACCCCTTCCTCGTCAATGGGCCAACATTATTAACAAGCTGCGACTCTATCCAAAGTGCTCGTGCAACAGCTCCACTATACAGCAACCCGAAATATCAGCACACAGTCTTTCATTCATCTGTGAAATTTAGAAAACTCACAATACGAGAAGCGCTCAAGAAACCGTTAGAAAAACATACAAAAACAAATTATTTGTTATATATGTTGGATTTCACAGGTCCTCAAAACATGCATGTGTTTGGGGGATGACCTCTTCGTTAGATGTCAATCGTTTTCTGGGCCACACTTTTACTTTCTCTACGCGTACTATGCACATAGTGTATAGAGAAGGTATTGCACTCCACCAAAAAAGTCGATACCGAGATTTCACCGGAAATATATGCTTTAGGGTCCCCTGTATCCCAAAAAATATGATGTATTACATTCACATGACTTTCTATACAGCTCTGCAAATAATATTATTAAAAATCTTATGCTTCTATTTACTTCATGCTGATCAAGAAAACATTAGCAGAAATAGTCTTATTACTTGCTTCCTTGTAAGTAGAAGGGAAATAAGGGAGTACTATAGATTAAAGTGATAGTCAAAAGCTGGTTGCTGTGTGACTGAAGTTTCTTTGTTTGTTGACAATTGAGTTTACAAATTCCTGTATGAGAAAATTATGTTTCTCAAAGCTGAAACCAATAACAAGGAATATCTAAAAACGAATCAACTCCACGAAAAAAATGTGTATCACATGAAATGTGTGTTTTAACGTGGTCTACATTTTTTGTGTGGTAGCTTTTTGTCTATCGTGTTTAACACACACATAGACACACACGGATCTTTTTCTGAAAATTCTTTTTTTGGATACAGGGGACCCTGAAACATAATTTCCGGTAAAATCTCGGTATCGAATTTTTGGGTGAAGTGCAATACCTTCTCTATACACTGTACACATAATATGTGTAGAGAAAGTAAACATTCAAGGTCATAGCCGGGATTTGAACCATGTTTCTCCCGGTATTTAGGCGGCTGCTCTACCATTGCGCTGCCATGGCGACATGCCAGAACAGCATTACATGTCTTATTGGTAGAGCAGCCGTCTAGAGACCGGAGATCTGTGGTTCAAATCCCGAGCATGGCATTTAATATTTCTGTGAGACTACCTATCCACAAGATTGCATATTCAATCGCCTATGGCAACGAAACCACGAGATGGATATAACTGCCATCTAGTAAGAGACGACGGTTACTAAATACAAACGTTTGCGAGTGTAGTTTCTTGGATGTTTTATGAACTTTTTGAACCACAATGAATTCATTCTAAAATGTAGATTTTTAGCATGGGATTACTTTCGTGCGCGCACTGCTACTGTGTTGTATAACGGTGGACTGGTCACGTGGTTTCGTTGTGGCGCGGATCAACCTAACAGTGAATAAGCAATGTGCTGTGTAATAATTTCTAAATGCGTCCAAAGAAACAAAAGATATTGAACTTGCGCAACCTAAAGCTGGTAATGCTGGGTACTTCATCTAGTTGCTTTATGTATCTTAAAATTAATAATCCAGGCAGGTAAAATAACAGCAAAATTATGGCGGAGATACTTTAATGGATTCATATACACGCACGAGCAAGCTGCGCGCGCATGTGTTGTATTTTATACTTTCCTTCCCTATTTTATCTCCGCAGCGCATTTTCTTTTGAAAATGTGTCGGGAAGAGTTAAGTAATGATGATTCATTGTTGAGGCCGCGGTGTAATTGAATTTTAATGGAATTTGAGACGTGAAGCGGTAAAGTCTATAAATCTGTCACCGGCTTATAAACACCACAGGGGAACAAAGGAGGTTCATGCTGCGTTACTCTGTCAATATAGCAACAACGCGAGGTCAAAACATTCCTGTACATCTACGAGCAAAAAGTTACCTCACACCGAGCTTTTTTTACACTTATATTCCTCAAAAGGAGAAAAAGCAAAACTGCATTATAAAAAGTTTAGGAAATGTCACTCTATTAGTTTATTTTAAAAATAAATCTGATGTGTTTCATTTACATGACTTTCTCTACATTTCTATATCAAGTTTTTGTTTTATTGTTTTTAGGTTAATCATTATTATATAACTAATACACACGCACATTCACTCTCACATTCATACTTTCAGACTCTGTGGGGGATAGGGAATAAATCTGGTTAAAAAAAATTCCCCGCCCCAGCCGGGACCTCCGGGTGAGAAGGCAGCTCGCTAACCACTCGACCATGGAGGCAGTCTATATGAAGTTATTCTTTGAAAGGTTATTCTTATATGTACTTCATGCTAATCGAGAAAAATATTAACAAAAATTGTCGTATTACTTGCTTCCTTGTACGTAGATGGGAAAGAAGGGAATACACTAGACTAAAGAGAGAGTCAAATGTTTTAAAATGCGGTTGCTAAGGAATTGCATTTGTTTTTGCATTACCACAAGTTGACAAATTTTTTCCTCGTATGAGAAAAGCTTTGGCAGTTTAAAATTGAAAACAATAACAAAGAATATCCCGGAAATGGTCAACTCTACGAAAAAGGAATTGATGTGTTACACTCATGTGACTTTCTCTAACTGTTCTACAGGCCGACTGCTTATAAAACATTATTATTCTTTCTACACCATACTATTCGATATAAGCATTACTAGAATGTTCTTATTACTTATGCTAAAATGATTGTCAAATGTTTTGAAAGCTGTCGTTATGCAATTGTCATTGAAATTAGCTTCTTTGTTTGGCCAGGTGTAGAACAAAAGAAAAAATCTTATATGTTCTATTCACACGACTTTCTCTACATCTCTGCAACAAATTATTGTTAAAAAGCTTATGCTTCTATTTACTTCATGATATTCGACAAAAAATTAGCAGAAATAGTCTTATTACTTGCTTCCTTGTAAGTAGAAGCGAAATAAAGGGGTACCTTCGGTAAAAGTGATAGTCAAAAGTTGGTTGCTATGTCACTGAAGTTCCTTTATTTGTATGGACAGCAGTTGACTAATTCCTGTATGAGTAAAATTACGTTTTTCAAACTGAAACCAAAAACAAGGAATATCTCAAAAACGATCAACAACACGAAAAAAATGTATGCAACATAAACTGTGTGTTTTAATGTGCTCTACATTTTTGTATGGTAAGTTTTTGTCCATGTCTTACGGTTTAGCAGTTGTGCAAAATTCCGTAAAATTCACCCAGAATAAAGTAGTCTTCAAAGACTTCCTAGAAAATTTAAAATATACGTTTTACTTGTCCGGTAAATATCATTAGTATACAATATTTTAATCAAAATCCTTAGAGCCATTTTTGAGAAAAGCAACATTTTCGAAAGAAGTTCCATATAAAGGGTAGTTTGGGGTGGGGGGATTTTTGTCAAAATTTTCGTGGCACATCCCCGGAAGATACTCAACTTAAATCCCGAGTTTGGCATTTTACCGACTTTTTGTTTTTGAGTGATCGTGTTTACAGACACACGGACACAGGGACACACACATGGACCTTTTTTCTGAAAATATAAATGTGGATACAGGGGACCCTAAAACATATATTTTCGGTAAAATCTTGGTATAGAAATTTTTGGTGGAGTGCAATACCTTCTCTATACCCTACGTACATGGTACCTGAAGAGAAAGTAAAAACGGACACTTCCTGTCTGAGAAAAGTAAAAGTAGTTTAAAATTGAATCCAGTAACCATGAATATCTTGGAAACGGTCAACTCTACAACGCAAATTGTGTGTTTTAACGATATCTACATTTGTTGTGTATTAAGTACGAGAAAGTTGGTTCCCGATGGGTTGCTGTCCAACCAACACAAGGCGAAGCCCATGGAGCTTTCCAACGGTTCTCCACGAAACGGAACAGTTTTTGCGCTGCATTGTCACCGGTGACAAAACATGTATCCATCTTTATACTCTCAGTGGCCTCTTCTCCAAGGACAAAGAAGTCTAAGGTGGCGCCATCTGCCGAGAAAGTGATGGGAACCGTATTTAGGGAAAGCTTGGGAGTCATTCTCGTGGAGTTTTTGTAAAGAGGACACACAGTGACCATACACGATTGTTCGAAGCAATCAGGAGGAAACGACCATCTGCCTTCACGACAACGCGCGACCCAACACTACTGAAGCAGTTGCACTGGGATATCATCGACCACCCTCCCTGCAGCCCTGATCTCGCTCAAAGAGGCGTTCGCCTTTTCCCTTACTTGAAGGAACACCAAGGAGGTCAGAAATTCGCTTCAGATGAGAATGTGACAAAGTGACTGAAGACGCAAGGACAGGAGTTTTACCAGGAGGGAGTATTTAAACTCATCCACGAAGCGAAGAGTGCCTCAACTGATATAGCAACAATGTGGAAAAATAACGTAATATGGTTGCATTGGTTGTACGAAAAAAAAATATACTCATTTCACTGAAATTTGGTCATCTCTCGCATTTTGTACACCCATTAAATTCCTGTAACATGCCGTCTACAAAATGTCTGCGAGAAGAGCTCGTTTACTGTGTATAAACTCAAAGAATTGCAAATTCTAATGAATTTTCGTTTTTGAGTTTTTCTGTTCATATACATACATACAAGAACACACATCAACATACAAACACTATTTTCTATTTTTGTTTATTTGTTTTGCTTTTTTATATACACGACCCAAACCTGTATTTCAAGTAAATTATCGTGGAATACAAAACCTTCTCTACCTACTCTGTACGTAGTACCTTGCAGAGAATATAATATGCTTCCATAAGTGTAGTTTTACTTTCTCTGCATGTACTATGTAAACAATGAATAGAGAAGGTATTGTATTCCGCAAAAAATTTGTATGCCGAGATTTCACGCGATTTGATGTCTCCTGCGTCCAAAAAAAGCATTTTTAGAAAAAGGTCCGCATGTTTGTGGAGAGCATACCAAATACTGTTCAACACCAAACTTGGTATTTAAGTTAAGTATCTTCCAAGGACGCGAGAAGAAGATTTTCAAGAAAATCCCCCCTGCACCGTAAACTAACCTTTACATGGAATAACCCTGGAAAATTGTGTTTCTCTCAAAAATATCTCTAACCGTTTTAATTAAAATACCCTATGTTAAAGATAATTAAATTGGAAATAAAATGTATATCTTTAATTTTCTGGGAACAGCCTCTGAGTACATGTTCATGTTAGATGAATTTTGCATAAATGGTAAATTGTAAGAGATACACAAAATATGTAGATCTCGCTAAAACACGTCATTTATGCCATATTGTAGAGTTGAGCGTTTCCGAGATATTCATTTTTATTGGTTTAATTTGTAAACTACACACCTTCTTAACGAGGTCACCCAGCGTTTCTTGTCTCTTTTGTTTTGCTTGAAATGCAAAGCGAACCGAATTTCAATTGTGCACTTATCGATCGACATTTAAAATATTTGAAATTGTCACATGCATGATTGGCGAGTGCTGTAACTTATATTATTTACAGAATATTTTATTGGGGACAGTGGAGATAATGGAATGCCACAAAAAAGTGTGTAAAACATAATTTCACTGCACATCATCGGCACCTACTAATTGTTCTTTCAGTACAGTTGTGTAGGAGCACATACCATATGCTATAAAAAGGGAAATTGTATATTATAAGCTTATAGAAAGCAATGTAAATATTTTGGGTAGAAATTTGCATAAAAGCGAGTTATTGTAACTCAGGTAACTAAGAAAATGCGAGCTAGCTTAATTCCAGGTAACAGTTCACCAACCACCACTTGCTAATGAGCACAGGGCTTAGTCTAAATAATGTAATATAGAAAAGAACAGACATAGAAATAGTGATTGGTCTTCCAAGTAGCACAGGGAATTGGAGAAACAGCCAAAGCCAGCATAAAGTTAAAGTGTGAAGGAACCACTAGGTTTTTCCAAACCCGTCATGTGGACGATATGACGTCAAAACTTGGCACAATTTATTTTCATAATTTGTGAGGTGATGCTAACAAAGAACCAATAAGATATACGTTACATTTTATGGCGCGTAAGTTGGCGTCACCCAGGATTACTATATAAGACACAGTAGATCTCTCATTGGTTACTCTCTTGATCTTGTGTTCACGTCACATTGTGTTGTGCGCACGTTCACGAGGTGGGGGAGCGATGTGCAGATGGTTAGAGTAGGTTGGGATGGTTTTTATTTATAACATCTTTTGAATGGAAAATAGCTGAGCGCCCATTAAGCCTGTGATACAATAAATTCAAGTCTTAAGGGAAAATGCAGTGTATTTAATACTAGCCTCAGCCACAAACCCCTGTGATAGTATTAGTTAGGAGATTAGGAGTGCAATCTTCTTCAATGACGGAGCTGAAGGAACAACCGACTTCCCGCGACAGTTGGCTGCTGGCTGGAGGACCACGAAAAAACCAAAATACAACGGATTATTGTTTTACGTCCTGTACTACAGGGTATATATTCAGATGGTATATTTGGAGGCGCGTAGAGAAGCTTCAATCAAGTTAAGACATTTTATTTCTTCTCACATGAAACCAAACGTCACCCCCTCTTACTAATATTAAATAACTCTCACTCGCGTTATAAAAATGTGCATAAACATTGTTTTGACATTCCGAACATGTTGCAAGAATAAACAAAAGCACATTTTTATCTGCCTGTAAGCAATTAGACCAATTATGTTACTGTTTATCTCGTTTAGCATGATGTTGATAGAAGAATAATCCTTTGTAAGAATAGTTTGTTTGCAGAACAGGTAGAGAAAGTCATGTGAATGCAACACATAAGGCTTGTTATACTCATATTATGTTATAGATGCAGAGAAAGTGATATGAACTGAATACATCAGAAATGCTGTGGTAATATACAGCCATTAGAGAGAGATATTTTATTTACACTCCCTAGAGGGTACCAGGTAGTGATGTTTGAACATGTAAATAGTTTACTTTCACAAATAAATACTCACATAAGAGGAAAGTTTGTATCTGCTTGAGGGGCTATGTGAAATGTTTGCTTCAGTTGGTTGAGTTATCGCTTTGATAATAGTTGTGTAGCGATCCAAACTAGTGACGTCGCCGTCGGTATTCTTGCCAATCTGTGTATACCTCTCGAGGAGGATGATGTGATTTTCTGCAGTGTGAGGTCAGCTCTTAGTTCGCTTGGTAACATTATAAAGGGAAGCCGCAATATCCGCGGGCTTTCTTCCTGTTATTTTCATTCTCTTTCTTCTGGGTTTCGTTTTCACCTCATCTGGTTAGCAATAGCACGCAATACGTGACACATTATGGTTACTTGGTTCGTACAGGTTATGCCAAAAGTGTAGGTAGGATATTATACAGGATGATCCAAAAATACTATTACAAAGTTTGGGGAACAGGTTCCTTACATCAAAACAAGAAAAGTGTTCTTATAAATACATTTTCCAAAAGTCTTTATTCTCGATTTATTCAGTTTCAAACAAAATATTTTAAAGTGACATAATATTCCTTTTTGACGTTTCAAACAGTACATACCGTGTCACGGGATTAAAAGGTCTCTAAACGGGAGATATAAATTATATTAAGAAGGGACAAATATAAATTGCAAATGGCCCGGGAAGAAATGTTGTAAAACATGTCTAAGAGGAAAAGGACAAAGTTTACTACCAGCTGGCACACAACGCAAGTGGAAGAGTACCATTAAGTGCAGGACAATGGACTGAAAAGTTTGGAAGTTCCACTTTCCGCGGGTTGATATAACAAATCAAATACAAAGGGTTCTCTTATTGGTCGAGTGACGCGACTTCAATTGCTATGGAAGACTCGTTGGGTTAAGACGTGATATTTGAGTCCGAGGTGGAATATATATGGCCGCGATAGAAACAGTGTTTATTTAATACACCTGAATACGGACACGAGTAATTAGAGATGATAGGCGCGGTCGCATAAAGAGTAGCTGGAAAAGGGAAAACTTAGGAAGAATGCGTGTGTGAAGGCCGAAAATAAAATAAAAATAAAATAGAAAATAATGACAGTAATTGTGAACTGAAGGGAAATCACTTGTGTCTTAACACCAACCCTGAGAAAGATTTAACACTGACATATCCTGAGCTACATATCCACACCAGTCCTTAAATATCCAAAACTGCATGTGGGATTCGAACCCGGAACCCCTATATTAGTGAACCGCCGCACGTTGAAACTTCATTAGGAGGTGTTCGACACAAACACCGCGTATAGCAAATTATCCAAATATCCTCCTCATGCGTCTAGACACGAATGCGCTCATCGAAGTATAGTACATCAAATACTCCCAGTCGGACTCGTAAGATTTTGGAAGTTTACAAGACACACAAATTAAGAATTTCTTTATCTAGGATGTCTGCTGTCCCCAAAAGATAAAAATCTAAAACATTGAGGTCGGTGAAACGTGCAGGCCGTGGAACTGGTTCCCCTCTACCTATCCATTTGTCATGCTAGATACCAGCCAGTGAGACTAAAATGTGCTAGAGCCACATCATGTTTCACATTTTCTAATAAGTCTGGGAGAGTGTTCTGGATGAAGACAGCCCTTCTAAGGGAATGCATTACACAAGTAGCCATGGCAACACAAGGCAGGGTCAAAGCCTTCTATGAATGAATACATAAACAAATGAAGTTGTTAGGTTGGACCAGGAAAGCCGTTGAAGGTGACTTTCATTAATAAATTGATAACACGAAAAGGAAGTGCTTTAGAGCAATGTTTATGTTAATCTATTTTCTTGTTTTGATACCAGAAATGCGTCCCCAGTCGTTGTAAAATTATTTTTGAATTATCCTGTATAGGGTTGCCACTAAAAACTGGCCCAAGTACTATTGGTCCCCTCAAACGAGCAGATACAAAAATATAAATACGGAACATGTAATGATTGGATAATAAACTTCTGATTATTCCTTTCACATGACTTTCCCTACCTGTTCCGCAAAACATCCCTACAGAAGATCATTATTTTATTTCTATCATGCTAAACGATTTAAACATTAACACATTGTTCATTATAAGTACAAGGCAGAGAAAGGAATGCACTAGGCTAAAGCGAGAGTCAAACCTTCTGAAAGCTTCGTAATTACAGAGAGGTAAACGAAAGGCAAACTCATTTGAGAAGATGCATAATTTAAAGTTGAATCCACTAACAAGGAATTTCTCGGAAACGGTCAACTATACAAGAAAATAAATGTGACTTAAATTTTGTGTTTTAAAGAGATCTACATTTTCACTTTCTCTACACGCACTATGTACATACTGCATAGAGAAGGTATTGTAATGCACCCAAAAATTCAATATTGAGATTTCACCGGAAATATATGTTTTCAGACCCCCAGAATAAAAAAAAAAAATGTCTGGAAAATGATTCGTGTGTGTATGTGTTTGTGTGTCTTTGGACAGCACAGCTCAAAAACGAAGAGTTTAAATTCCAAACTTAAGTTTTGTATTTTGCAAGGATGCGACACGAACATTTTGAAGAAAATACCTCCACCGCCTATTATCCTTTACATGGAACATTTTTCGAAAACTTTGATTTTCTTAAAAATGTATCTAACGATTTTGATTAAAATGTCGTATATCAAAGATATTTTACTGACAAATGATATGCTCGTATATCTTGAATATCCTAAGAATAGCCTCTGAAAATTACTTTATTCTAACGAATTTTACGGAATATTGTATAACTGCTAAACCGTAAGAGATGGACAAAAACTTACTACACAAAAAATGTAGAGCACGTTAAAACACACAATTTATGTTATATACATTTTTGTCGTGGAGTTCGTCGTTTTTGTGACATTCCTTATTTTTGGTTTCTGCTATGAAAAACTTATACATTTCTTATACAGGAATTTGTCAACTGCTGTCCATACAAACAAAGGAACTTCAGTGACATAGGAACCTGCTTTTGATCGTCACTTTAACCTATGGTACTCCCTTATTTCACCTCTACTTACAAGGAAGCAAGTAATATGGCTATTTCTGCTAATGTTTCACTGATTAGCACCAAGTTAATAGAAATATAAGCTTTTTAAGAATAATTTGTTGCAGGGATATAGAGAAATTCATGTGAATGGTACACATCAGATTTTTTGAGTATCTCTTACGGTTTACTAGTTACCTACATCCAACATGAAGGGGTCTTCAGAAACTATGCGCAGAAAAATGCAAGATATACATTTGTTATGTAAGTAACTTTAATAAAAATCGTGAGAGCTATTTTTCAGAAAAGCATTTAAAAATGTTTTCCATATAAAGTGTAATTGGAATGATTTTCTTGAAAATGTTGGTGTTGCATCCTTTGGCATTTAAGGACCTTTAGTTTTTTAGCTATTCCATCCACACACATACACTAAAATGCTTTTTGACCTCAGGGGACCTCAAAACATATTTCAAGTGAAATCTTGGTATCAAATTTTTGCCCAATAGAATACTCCCTCTGTAGACCATGTACATAGTCGAGTAGGGAAAGTAAAAATCTGATGTGTTCTTACATACGACTTTCTTTATTTGTTCTGGAAACAAGCTGTTCTTACAAAAGCTGATTTTTATATCTACTCCATGCTGATGAATATAAGCATTTCCAGAATAGTCTTATTACCTACTTAACTCCTTGTAAGGAGAAAAGTCAAGGGATGCACTCGGCTAAAGCAATACTCAAAACTTTTTTAAAAACTGGCCGCTATGTGAACAAATGAAGTTCGGTTCGATTTGCTCGATCATAATTAAAACAGATGAAACGAAAGATGACTTCCCCTTCGAGAAAAGTTACGTGGTTCAAAATTGAAACCAATGGCAAGGAATACCTCAGATACGGTTAACTCTATAAAAATATATATTTATAATATAAATAAAGTTCTTGTTGAAGATGTTCATTATTTGTGTAGTAAGCTTCTCTTATGGATTACCAGTATTACAAATGTCATTCAGAATGAATAGGCGTTCAAAAGATATTCCCATGAAATTCTGGGTTAGAGCCCTTTGTGGGAAAATCGACATTTTCAAAAACATTGCCATGTAGTGTAGTTGTGGATGGCGGGGATTCCTGCCAACCATTTTTGTCAGACACTCAACTTGAATTTAACGGAGCTTTCGATTTTGAGTTATACAGTCCACAGACAGACGTACACACAGACACACACCTACACATACTGTTTTTGTTTTTTGTTTTTTTTTTGATACAGGAAGTCTGAAAACATAAATTTCCCATTAGAATTTTCGGGTGGAATATAATAACGGTGTTTGAGTGGTTAAACCACTCGCCTGCCATCTAGGCGTCCCAGATTCGATCCCAAGTGTCTGCATGTGAGATTTGTGGTCCATAAAACGGCATCTGGGCGGGTTTTCTCCGGGTCTTCCAGTTTCCCCCGCCACTCAATCCACTAATTACTTCTTGATTACCTTTTCTATTATCCATTTCACTTACATTTCATATCATCCATTTCGTCATGCTCATGACTGGCTACGGACCAGGTTCTCCGTTTCCTGACGTTGGCTCCACGACAGACTTCTGACCCCTAGACATCCGCTTGTAAGCCCTAGGGGAGTGTCAGTCCTACATATCATCCACTTCCTCACGCTCATGCCTGGCTACGGGCCAGGTTCTCCAATCTAAGGTTTCGTGCCGTTGGCTCCCCGACAGACTTCTGACCCCTAGACATCCGCTTGAAAGTCCTAGGGGAGTGTCAGTCCTACATACGGAAGAGTTAAGGGCCATTCAATCAAACATCAAGCGTAGACGTAACGTAGACACAGAAGTTTGCAGCCAATATAAGTATAGGCTCATTCACAACGGTTACATAGATGTGGACATAACCGTAGTACGTTCACAAAGAAGCTTGCAAACGGCAGGCTTTTGCGTCAAAGTTAACATGCAACGTAGGAATCAACCAATGAGAACACCGCTTGATGTGTTATTCGCTTGATGATTCTCTCTTATTTCTTCTCCTTTAATTTTAGAACATGAATCCATCATCATCTGTGTCGAAACAACCGTTTTTTAAAATATAAGACACCAAGCAAATTTGCTACTTTAGTTTGCTGCCACACTCTTGTCTCTGCCAGCCATTTTATTTTGATATTCACTCGCATGGTGCAGTTCACCTGTTTTAATTTCTGATTGGTTATTGCTTACTTTTACGTTTGTCATTGAGAAAGCTATTGGTGCATTTAATTCTGCGTCTATATTCTAAGTCTGCGGTTAATTTCCAATGTGAATGGTCCTTTAGGCCACAACAAATATATATGAAATATCTTTTTACGATGTGCCCTGTTCATTTTCCGTAGAGAAGGTAAAAAACAACAACTAACACAAACAAAACTTTACTTACGCGGTTTTCTTTACTTTTGAGTTTATGGAAAAATTGCGCTATATATTTTTATTTAATTAGATTTAAGACATACACATTAATATAAAGTACATAACGTC
Organism: Hymenopus coronatus; assembly: GCA_030762935.1. NCBI lineage: Eukaryota > Metazoa > Arthropoda > Insecta > Mantodea > Hymenopodidae > Hymenopus > Hymenopus coronatus. The sequence continues at coordinate 5,202,412 of CM060882.1, read as the reverse complement.
ACATTTTTGGAACAAAGTCTTCAAAAGTTTAAAAGAAAGAAGGCACCAAATCCAGATGTGTGTGCTCGACGCTGTGAATAAGGTTCGTCAGGAAGCTGTGAACACACGTACAATCGCATCTCAAACTATGGATTTTTATATACAGGCAAAATAATTGGGTTACAAACGAACTACAAGAGACTGCGCCCGCCGACAAAGAGGTGCTTTAATTGTGAATTTCGCGTTGCGTGTGCGGACTGAAAATTCCAAGACAACGCTACACGCATATCCAGTACACTGTTGCCAGATTGTGTTAACCTAAGGTTGAACATCTGAAATACTTCTGTCATTTACATGTGTTAATGACATTATATCAATTGGATATACTTAATTCATTATAATAAATAATGAAATAAAGTCTCCTCTTTATTACTCAAACACTTTTTACTTTCTCTATACGTATTATGCACATAGTGTATAGAAAAGTTACTGTATTGCACCCAGAAATTCGATATCCAGATTTCTCCGGTAATAAATATTTTGGGGTCCCCTGTATCCATAAAAAGCATTTTCAGAAAAAGGTCCGTGTGAATGTGAACACGATAAACTCAAAAACGAAAAGTCGATAAAATACCAAACTTGGTATTTAAGTTAGTATCTTCCAGATATACGACACGAAGAGTTTGAGAAAAATCCCCCACCCCAAATTACTCCTTACATAGAACGTTTTTCGAAAATTTTTGATTTTCTCAGAAATGGCTATAACGATTTTGATTAAAATATCGTATATTAAAAATATCTACCTGACAAATAAAATGTATATTTTGCATATTCTGAGAATAGTCTCTGAAGACCACTTTATTCTGGATGAATTTTACGGAATTTTGCACAACTTCTAAACCTTCGAACATGGACAAAAACTTACCGCACAAAAAATGTAGAGCACGTTAAAACACACAATCTATGTAAATTACATTATTCTCGTGGAGTTGATCGTTTTTTAGTTATTCCTTGTTTTTGATTTCACCTTTAAAAAACTTATACCTTTCTCATACAGGAATTTCCGCTTAATTTTTCTCAGAGGCGTCTCTTATCAGGCTTGAGGTTCTTTTATGACACGAAACCAAAATTATTAAGCCTATTTTTGAGAAATCAAAATGTTTGTTGCTGTTTTTTTTGGTTGTGCTTAACACCCGTTTCTACTGCAAATAGCACCGCAGGCGATGACACTAGAGGTACATGGAATGAAGATGAAGCACCGGTAGAATACGATAGCGGGTGAAACCGAAGAACCCGGAGAAAACCCGCCAAAAACTCAAATGGGGTCGCTTGGGATTGAACCCGGAACGCCTAGGTGAGAGGCGATCGGCGTGGTCATGTTCAATGTAAAGGGTAGTTGGGGGTGAGGGGATTTTCTGATAATCTTTGTGTCGCATCCTTGGAAAATATCAAAATTAAATACAAAAGTTATTATTTAAAAGTCTCTTCGTTTTTAAACTATGCTGTCCACAGGCACGCATACACAAACAGACACAGGATATTTTTATAAAAATGCATTTTTGGATTTAGGGGGTCTCAAAGCATGTATTTCCAGTGAAATCTGGGTATGGGATTTTTGGTTTCAATACAATACCGTGTGTATATATTATGTACATAATATAGAAAGTAAAAATACTGTATAAGAGCATTTTGTAAAATTTATTGATATACTGCTATGACGTCACTTTGACTGGGCCTGGTGGTGATATAATTGAGTTGTGACAGGTGAATGACCGCGGCGTGAAGCAGGAACTTGTAAGGGTAGCCTGTGAGTGACGTGCTGGTCATGTTTTTGTGGTCTTCACTAATATCTTAGTGGGTAGAGGAGAGCGATTAGTATTCTCTGATGACCAGCATCGTTACCGGGATGGAACTCGCTTCCCACAGGACAGTAGTAAAACTTAATTCTCCTCGTCTCTCAGGAGTATTGTATTAAAACTAGAAAAGTCTATAATTACATTTCTCAGAAATTGAAAAATAAGTAAACGTACGTTTATAGTGTAATAATTATGACATTAACTTCGCGCAATAAACAGTGTTTATTTTAGGCTGATCAGTGGGCCGATGTCCCACCTGGAGGTCCCGGGTTCAATTCCCGGCTGGGGCGGAGATTTTTTTTTTTACTTTCTCTATAGTACTATGTACATAGTGTATAGAGAAGGTATTGCAATGCACCCAAAAATTTAATATCGAGATTTCACCGTAAATATATGTTTTGGGTCCCCCTGAATCCAAAAAAAAAAAAACATGTTTAGAAAAATGTCCGTGTACGTATGTGTGTGTGTCTGTGTGCAGAATAGCTCAAAAATGAAAAGACCGTCAAATACCAAACTTGACACGAAGATTTCCAAGAAAATCCCCATACGCCAAAATATCCTCAACATGGAAATTTGTTCCAAAATTTTTATTCTCTCAAAAATGTCTCTAACTATTTTGATTAAGATATCGTATATTCAAGATACTTACCTGGCAAATAAAATGCATATCTTGACTTTTCTGGAAATAGCCTCCAAATACCTCTTTATTCTGAATGAATTTTGCATAAATGGTAAACGGTAAGATCTAAAAAACTTACTACACAAAAATGCTCTACACGTTAAAACACACAATATGTCTAATACAGGTACGTTTTTTTGTGGAATTGACCATTTCTGAGTTATTTCTTGTCATTTGTTTCTGATTTAAAATACATAAAACTTTTTTCATACGGAAAGTTTTAAACTCCTGATTCTGCATAGAAACAGATTTCAACCACATTGCAAACAGCTTTTTAAAGATTTGACTGTCGTTTTAGTGTAGTGTACTCCCTTATGTCCCTTCTTCGCACAGGGAAGCAAGTAATAAGACAATTTCTGTTAATGTTTATCATGATTAGAGTGAAATAGATAGAAGAATAAACGTTTTAGTGTAGTGTGCTCCCTTATGTCCCTTCTTCGCACAGGGAAGCAAGTAATAAGACAATTTCTGTTAATGTTTATCATGATTAGAGTGAAATAGATAGAAGAATAAACGTTTTAGTGTAGTGTGCTCCCTTATGTCCCTTCTTCGCACAGGGAAGCAAGTAATAAGACAATTTCTGTTAATGTTTATCATGATTAGAGTGAAATAGATAGAAGAATAAACGTTTTAGTGTAGTGTGCTCCCTTATGTCCCTTCTTCGCACAGGGAAGCAAGTAATAAGACAATTTCTGTTAATGTTTATCATGATTAGAGTGAAATAGATAGAAGAATAAACGTTTTAGTGTAGTGTGCTCCCTTATGTCCCTTCTTCGCACAGGGAAGCAAGTAATAAGACAATTTCTGTTAATGTTTATCATGATTAGAGTGAAATAGATAGAAGAATAAACGTTTTAGTGTAGTGTGCTCCCTTATGTCCCTTCTTCGCACAGGGAAGCAAGTAATAAGACAATTTCTGTTAATGTTTATCATGATTAGAGTGAAATAGATAGAAGAATAAACGTTTTAGTGTAGTGTACTCCCTTATGTCCCTTCTTCGCACAGGGAAGCAAGTAATAAGACAATTTCTGTTAATGTTTATCATGATTAGAGTGAAATAGATAGAAGAATAAACGTTTTAAAAATAATACGAATTTAACATTCGTAGACTGGTACACATAAGATTTTTTGTACTAGGTTACTGCATCGCATATTAACTAGATGTTGCATTTAGAGGGCAAAATAGCTTATGTATTCCATTTATAAGATTTTCTCTGTTTGTTTTGCAAACAAGCTCTTCTGACAAAAGATAATTATCACGGTACCCACCGTGTGCGGCTTCGCCCTAGTGAGCGAGTGAGCAAAGTTTGAGACCTTGGAATGCGTGACCACAAAGGAAGTCGCGGCTTTGGATCGCTATACGTATGGATTCTTCCAGAAGTTTCGGCTTCCATAATTTTCTAGAATGTTCTCTGACGTCGTTTCTAGGTATAGAAAGTAAAGAAGAATCGCAAGCCAATACTCAGAGAGTAGTGAGTTGTGAATCTGGGTAATGGAGTGTTAGCGCACAGTGGTTTGCGATCAGTGTCTGACTACGCGTCGAAGCGTCGAGTGAATTTTTTGCAGCCGTGAATTTAACACTTTATTTGTAACCACTTTTTGGTCAATAAAATCATTTGTTAATATGTTCTTCTGTCCACTTCATGCTGATCGAGGCAAATATTAGCAGAAATTGTCTTATTTCTTGCAAATCTTGTAAATAGAGGGAAATAAGGGAATGCCCTGGACAAATCTTTTAAAAGCTGTCCCTTTGAATTTTACTTTGAAATTCGATCCCTTTGAACGGCCATGAGCAAAATGACAGTAAAAGTAGACAAATGACGGATTCCTGTTTGTCAAAACTATAAATACCTTAACATTTAAACCAATATCAAGGAACATTTTGTAAATGGTTAACTTCACTAAAAAGGTATATATAATAAATTGTGATTTAAGAAGATCTATATTTTTGGTGAAGTAACTTTTTTCTATTCCTCACGTTTTACAAGTTATTTATAATGAAGAACACTTCAGCTGTTAATTCCGGTAATTAATATACGCTTAATAAAAATCGTTTGAGCCATTTTTCAGAAATAAAAATTTTCGAAATGACACTGTTTAGCTACTCTGGTTCTCAGCGTCCCATTCTGCGAGGGTCATCCAGAAAGATTTGGCATAACTAAACAATAACGAAAGTCATCAACACATAACTTTATTTACAAAGTTACACTATTTTTACAAACTTAATCTCCATTCTGTTCAGATATTTACTGTCACGTGGTACCGGTTTTCAATGCAGATGTTATAAATTTTCTACCGCCAAAACGCTTATTTGAGATTTTTTTAATGCAGAAAATCTTCCGTCAATCGAATTCTATAGGCAAATAAGGCAAGTGTGTAGTGATAATGCAATGAACAAGTCTTCAGTGAGGAAATGACACATAATTTACGAGTAATCAAGGAAGAACATAACAGTGTGTACGATAAAGACCGGAGGGATCAATCGTTATGGAGCAGTTGAAAGCAAATGTTTAACTTTGGACACCGTACATGACTTTTTGGGTGGAAAAGATTCCCAGCCATGAAGACCTCAAAGTGACAGTGACATTTTGGCTCAGATATTTAGTGGTGGAAGAGTATAACATCTGTATAGAAAAACCTGTACCACGTGACAATAAATACCTTGATAACAATGACGATTACTTTGGGAAATAGAGTTAGGTAGTGTAACTCTGTAAATAAAGTTTCGTGTTGATAACTTTCGTTAATATTTAGTTATGTCAAATCGTCTGCTACTTTCTGGATGGACCTCGCATATTGGGCGAAAAATACTGCTTAAATTGCTGCAAGGCCTTTTGGTCTGTTTTGAGGTACTCTTACGTGACGTAAATGTACATCGTGAGACTATGGCGTTACTTCCCACCCTAAGGAAAACATGCTAACGATTTTTTACCCCCGAAAATATTCATCCCTCTCCGGCAGATTTGAACCCGCGAACCTGAGGGCAGCTTGTTACCCCCAGACAACGATGAAGGACAAATCTTCCCATGCAAAAGGCATTTTGAGGGGAGGGATTTTCTTGACGTCGTATCCTTGAAAGATGCTTAACTTAAATATCAAGTTTAGTATTTTGTCTACACAGAGAAGGAATTGTGTCACCAAAAACTCTATGTAGAGATTTCAATGGAAGTACACGTTTTGTGTCCCTGTATTTAAATAAAAGGGTCCGTGTGTCGAGTTCCCTATGTCCGTGTGTCTGTGAACACGATAACTCAAAATCAAAAATTCGGTATTCAAGTCCGACAATGCCACACAAAGATTTGGTTGAAAACACCCCGCCATAAACATCATTTACATGGTAAAATAATCTGATGTGTTCCATTCATATGACTTTCTCTGAATCTCTGTAACAAATTATTGTTAATAAGCTTATTCTTTTGTTTACTTCATGCTAATCCAGAAAAAAATAATAGAAATTGTCTATTACTTGCTCTCTTGTTCATAGAAGGGAAATAAGGGAGTACTATAGGTTAAAGTGATAGTCAAAAGCTGGTTGCTATGTAACTGAAGGTCCTTTGTTTGTATGGACAGGAGTTGACAAATTCCTGTATGAGAAAAGTATAAGTCTATTAGAGCTGAAATCAAAAACAAGGAATATCTCAAAAACGATCAACTCCACGAAAAAAATTAACTGTGTGTTTTGACGTGCTCTTCATTTTTTGTGGGATAAGTTTTCGGCTATCTCTTACGGTTCAGCAGTTATGCAAAATTCCGTAAAACTAATTCAGAATAATGTTCAAAGGCTATTTCCAGAAAATTCAAGATATACATTTTATTTGTTAGGTAAATATCTTTAATATATGATATTTTAATCAAAATTGTTAAAGCCATTTTTAAGAAAATCAAAATTTTCGAACTTTTTTCCAGCATATGATTATATTTAATCTATAGCACTCCCTAATTTCGCTTCTACTTTCAAGGAAGCAAGTGATGAAACTATTCCTGTTAATATTTATCTCGATTAGCATGAAATAAATAGAAGCATAAGCTTTTTAACAATAATTTGTTACAGAGATGTAGAGATAGTCATGTGAATTGGACACATCGGATTTTTCATAAAGTATTTCTCATAATTACTCTTAATTAGCTGTAACCTACAGGATGGTAATTATTAAATACAGACAAAATTAACCTCGGAAATTCAGTCATTCGTTTTAATTATTCTACTAGAAATATTTGGAGTGTAAAATATAGGTGTAATATTCCCTGGTTTCCAGGGATTGATGTTCATCCTGTTTTATTTTCAATATAATATCCGTTTCATCAGATAGACGGACGGACAGACAGTTATTTCATATTACAGCTTCAAAGCAATTTAGTTAACTGAGTGTTAAATGAAAATCAAAGCTAACTTAATATCGAATTGCATTACGCTATTCAAGTGCATAAAAAATCGGATGTGTTCCATTCACATGGCTTTCTCTACATCCCTGTAACAAATTATTGTTAAAAAATCTGATGTGTTCCATTCACATGGCTTTCTCTACATCCCTGTAACAAATTATTGTTAAAAAATCTGATGTGTTCCAGTCACATGGCTTTCTCTACATCCCTGTAACAAATTATTGTTCGAAAATCTGATGTGTTCCATTCACATGACTTTCTCTACATCCCTGTTACAAATTATTGTTCAAAAATCTGATGTGTTCCATTCACATGGCTTTCTCTACATCCCTGTAACAAATTATTGTTCGAAAATCTGATGTGTTCCATTCACATGGCTTTCTCTACATCCCTGTAACAAATTATTGTTAAAAAATCTGATGTGTTCCATTCACATGACTTTCTCTACATCCCTGTAACAAATTATTGTTCAAAAATCTGATGTGTTCCATTCACACGGCTTTCTCTACATCCCTGTAACAAGTTATTGCTCAAGAATCTGATGTGTTCCAGTCACATGACTTTCTTTACATCCCTGTAACAAATTATTGTTCAAAAATCTGATGTGTGCCATTCACATGACTTTGTCTACATCCCTGTAACAAATTATTGTTCAAAAATCTGATGTGCTCCATTCACATGGCTTTTTCTACATCCCTGTAACACATTATTGTTAAAAAATCTGATGTGTTCCATTCACATGACTTTCTCTGCATCCCAGTAACAAATTATTGTTCAAAAATCTGATGTGTTCCATTCACATGACTTTGTCTACATCCCTGTAACAAATTATTGTTCAAAAATCTGATGTGCTCCATTCACATGACTTTGTCTACATCCCTGTAACAAATTATTGTTCAAAAATCTGATGCGTTCCATTCACATGGCTTTTTCTACATCCCTGTAACACATTATTGTTAAAAAATATGATGTGTTCCATTCACATGACTTTGTCTACATCCCTGTAACAAATTATTGTTCAAAAATCTGATGCGTTCCATTCACATGACTTTCTCTGCATCCCAGTAACAAATTATTGTTCAAAAATCTGATGCGTTCCATTCACATGACTTTCTCTGCATCCCAGTAACAAATTATTGTTCAAAAATCTGATGTGTTCCATTCACATGACTTTCTCTGCATCCCAGTAACAAATTATTGTTCAAAAATCTGATGTGCTCCATTCACATGACTTTCTTTACATCCCTGTAACAAATTATTGTTCAAAAATCTGATGTGTTCCATTCACATGACTTTCTCTACATCTCTAACACATTATTCTTAAAAAGCTTATGCGTTTGTTTACTTCATGCTAATCCATAAAAAATAGCAGAAATAGTCTTATTGCTTGCTTCCTTGTAAGTAGAAACGCCATTAGGGAGTACCATAGGTTAAAGTGATAGTCAAAAGCTGGTTGCTATGTGACTGAAGTTCCCTTGTTTGCATGGACAGGAGTTGCGAAATTCCAGTAAGAGAATATGTTTTTCAAAGCTGAAACGAAAAACGAGGAATATCTTAAAAACGATAAACTCCACGAAAAAAATGTATATAACATAAATTGTGTGTTTTAATTTGCTCTACATTGTTTATGTTGTAAGTTTCTGTCCATGTCTTACGGTTTAGCAGTTATTCTAAATTCCGTAAAATTCATCCAGAATAAAGAAGTCTTTAGAGGCTATTCCCAGAATATTCAAGATATACATTTTATTTGTCAGGTAAATATGTTTAATATACGATATTTTAATCAAAATCGTTAGAGCTATTTTATAGAAAATCAAAATTTTCGAAATAAGTTCCGTGTAAAGGGTAGTTGGGTGGGGGGATGTTTCTCAAAATCTTCGTGCCCCACCCCTGGAAGATACTACACTTAAATACCAAGTTTGCTATTTTATCGACTTTTCGTTTTTGAGTTATCGTGTTCACAGACACACGGACCTTTTTCTCAAAATGCTTTTTTTGGATACAGGGGATACTAAAGCATTTATTTTTGGTGAAATCTCTGTATGGAAATTTGGGTGCAGTGCAATACCTCTCTATACACTATGTACTTAATACGTGTAGAGAGAGTAAAAAAAATATGCTTTTATCTACTTTATGATAATCGGCATAAGCATTAGCAGAAATTGTCCTAATTACTTGCTTCCTTTTGAATTATCATCTTGCCGCGATGTTTATTGCAATAATAACTTGTGAAAAGCCAAAAACTGTGATTGTGTTAAATATTCCTTCAGCTAGAAATACCGCCACTTACATTGTCCTTTATTCTTTTCTTCAAAAACTTGGAAAAAGAATAGTTATCAGATGCTGCGTATGGTAGTTTGTAGTTTCACAAGATGGCGGCTGGGCACTAAACGTGACTCAGAAAAACGCTAGCATTTCCGCCCTTTGGATAATACATGTCGTAGCACGGAATGCAAATATATTTATAAGGGAGATATAAATTACATTGAAAACAAACAAATATGTATTGGAAATGACCAGGGAAGATATATTGTGAAAGACGTCGAAGAGTGTAAAGACGGAGTTTACCAAATGCTGGCAAGAGACTCAGGTAGATAAGGTATCGACATGACTATGAACCGAAGTTCCATTGTCCGAGAGTGGACATAACAAAAGGGAAAACAACTTGATGATCAAGAGAAGCGACTTCACTTGCTATGGGAGACGCGATGAGTTAAGACGGGATATTTGATTCAGCGGTGGAAACGAACGGGCTATGTATGGTCGTTATAGAAACAGTGTTAATTAATACACCATAATAAGTGTCACAAGTAATTTGAGATGGTAGGTGCGGTCACGTAAAAAGTAGTTGAAAGTGGGGAAAACATAGGAGTGTGTGTGTTCGACGGTAGAAAATATCAAAGAAATGAAATAAACAGTAATCGTGAACTCAAAGTAAACCACTTGTATCTTAACACCATCTTGAGAAAGGTTCCATGCTCACACATCCTGAGCTAGGGCATTCACACTTCCACACCATTCTTTAATCAACCGAAACATCATGATGGATTCCAACCCGGAACTCCTAAAGGCGAACGACCGCAAGGATCAAAGGCGTCCTCAAAAGTGTTGCCCAAAGCCCTGGTAATCAGTCGAAACCCAAAGTACGGAAAAAGTTCACCAAAAAGCATCTTTTCCCTGTCACGCTGCACCGAAACATCATCCCAGAAACTTCTAACCGAGTAAACGGAGGAAGGATGAATGAATATGAAGACATGTCAAAAACTAACAGGAATTACTTTTTAGTTTCTCTACCTTCTTTACATCAGTACATAGGTAGGGAAAGTACTGCACCAAAACATTCGTTACCAAGATTTTACGTTTTACAACAAAAACATTTTTAAATAAAGGTCGTGTTTGTGTCCGTTAACATGACTCACTAGCAAAAAATCGGTTAATTACGAAACTTGATATCTTCCAAGAATAGTACATGATTTTCAAGAATATCCGCTTACCACCAACTCCCTTTAGATGGAAAAATTTCCAAAATTTTGATTTTCTCAATAATGGCTTTAATAATTTTGATTAAAATTGCTTATATTTAACTTCTTTATTCTGGATGAACCTGTTTGAATTTTGCATAACCAGTAAACCGAGAGACACACAAGAAAAGTAGAGCCCCTTAAAACACACAATGTGTATCCGATACTTTTGTTTCCTGAAGTTGACCGTTTTCAAGATATTCCTCATTATTGGTTTCAGTTTTCTCATACGGTAATTTGTTATCTCCTGGACACACAAAAAATCTGTGTTCCATTAACATGACTTGCTCTACATCTCTGTAACAAATTATTGTTAAAAAGTTTATAATTCTATTTACTTCATTTTAATCGAGAAAAAAATAGCAGAAATAGTCTTATACTTGCTTCTTTGTGAGTAGAAGCGGAATAAGGGAGTGCCATAGATTAAAGTGATAGGCAAAGGCTGATTGCTATATGACTGAAGTTCCTTTGTTTGTATGGACAGCAGTTGACAAATTCCTGTGTGAGGAAAGTATAAGTTTTTCAAAGCTGAAAACAAAAAACAAGGAATATCTTTAAAAGATCAATTCCACGAACAACATGTATACAACATAAATTGTGTGTTTTAATGTGCTCTACATTTTTTGTGTGGTAAGTGTTTGTCTATTTCTTATGCTTTAGCAGTTATGCAAAATTCCGTAAAATTCATCCAGAATATACTACTCTTCAGAGGCTATTCCCAGAAAATTCAAAATCTACATTTTATTTGTCAGGTAAATATCTTTAATATTCGAAATTTTAATCAAAATCGTTGGAGCCATTTTTGAGAAAAACAAAAATGTTCGAAATAGTTTCCATGTAAAGGTTAGTTTGGGGTTGAGGGATTTTTTTCAAAATCTTCGTGTCGCATCACTGCAAGATACAAAACTTAAATACCAAGCTTGGTATTTTACCGAATTTTTGTTTTTGAGTTATTGTGTTCACAGAAACACGAACACACTGACACACGAACACACACACGGACCTTTTTCTCAAAATACTTCTTTTGGATACAAGGGACCCTAAAACATATATTTCCGGTGAAATCTCGATATCGAATTTTTGTGTGGAGTACAATACCTTCTCTATACACTATGTACATAGTACGTGTAGAGAAAGTAAAGTCAATGCTCCTTTGAAATCATTGGCGGCAACATTTTTTGAAGCGGGTATTGCAAAACTTGTGCACAGGTACGATAAATGTCTCAATCTTTTCGGTGATTATGTTGAAAAGTAACCATAAGTGTACAAAACTTTTAGTAATAAAATAATTGTTTTCTATGAACTTGTCTTTCATTTATAGCATATCGGAGTTTGAAAAAAAAAAAAAAAAACCGGCAGAAATAGCTTGAATACGCATTACTTTGTAGATACAAGGGAATTAGAGCAAACGCGGCGTTAACAGTCTGTACTCTTTCCATGACACCCAGATATAATGCTGTATATTACAATAAACTGTATTGTTCTTGTACACGCCATCTTGAGATATGCTTCTGTCACGGTTTATTGCTCGGCTTAATCCTAGGATTTCCTTTCAGCCTTCCTTTTTTCCTTCTCTTTCCAATTCTGGTCATTTATCATCGACCGTTTATACCTCGCGATTCCCTACACCAATATTTCCAATGTTAGGTTTATCCGCTTTCAATTTTTCCAGCGGTTTCATCACTTTGGCACCTTAGGATTAAAACTGCAATTTTCACTTTCTCTAACGTATTATGTCTATGGTGTATATGGAATGTATTGCACCCAAAAATGCATGCCGAGATTTCACCAGAAATATGTTTTGAGGTCCCCTGAATCCAAAAAGAGCGTTTTTAAAAAACTGACCATATGTGTTTTCTGTCTGTGTGTGTGTGTACTTGTGTATCTAGCTCAAAAACGAAACGTGCCTTAAATACCAAGCTTGGTATTTCAGTTCAGTATCTTCCAAGGGTGCCACACAAAGATATTCAAGAAAATCCCCCACACCCAGCTACACTTTATAAGGAAATGTTTGTGAAAATTTTTATTTTCTCAAAAATGGCTGTAACTTTTGATTGAAATCTCTTATATGTAATATATTAGATAACAAATAAAATATGTATCTTGAATTTTCTGGGAATAGCCTTGGAAGACCTCTTTATACTGGATGCATTTTTTTAGTATTGCTTAACTACTGAACCGTAATAGATAGAGAAGAATCTGATGTGTACCATTCACATGACTTTGTCCATATCCCAGCAACAAACAATTCTTAAAAAGCTTATACTTCTATTTACTTCATGATAATCAGAAAAAATTAGCAGATATAGTCTTATTACTCGCTTCCTTGTAAGTAGAACCAAAATAAAAGACAACCGTAAGTTAAAGTGATAGTCAAAAGCTCGTTGCTATGTCAATGAAGTTCCTTTGTTTATATGGATAGGAGTTGAAAGTTCCTGAATGAGAAAAGTAAACGTTTTTCATAGCAGAAACAAAAAATAAGGAATGTCACAAAAACGACGAACTCCACGAAAAAAATGTATGTAACATAAATTGTGTGTCTTGAAGTGCTCTACATATTTTGTGTCATGAGTTTTTGTCCATCTTTTACGGTTTAGCAGTCATTCAAAATTTAGTAAAATTCATCCAGAATAAACTACCTTTCAGAGGCTATTCCAAGAAAATTCAAGATATACATTTCATTTGTCAGGTAAATATGTTTAATATCCGAAATTTTAATCAAAATTGTTAGAGCCATTTTTGAGAAAATCTAAATTTTCGAAAAAAGCTCGATGTAAAGGGTAGTTGGGGGTGGGGGGATTTTTCTCAAAATCTTCGTGTCGCATCCCTGGAAGATACTAAACTTAAATACCAAGTTTGGTATTTTACCGACTTTTCGTTTTTGAGTTATCGTGTTCACAGACACACGGACACACGGACACACACACACAGACACACACACGGACCTTTTTGTGAAAATGCTTTCTTTGGATATTGGGGACCCTAAAACATATATTTCCGATGAAATCTCGGTATCGAATTTTTGGTGGAGTGCAATACTTTCTCTATACACTATGTACATAGTGCATATGGAGAAGGTAAAAATGTAGATAACATTAAAACACACAATTTATATTACATACTTTTTTTTTCGTGGAGTTCATCGTTTTTGAGAAATTCCTTGTTATTGGTTTTTAACATCTTTGACGATTGGTTTACCCTACTGTATTTGCTTATTTCTCTTCTGCTTATAAGGAACTAAGCAATAAGAGCGTTTCTGCTAATGTTTATCTCGATAAGCATGTAGTAGAGATCAGAACAAGCTTATCGACAACGATCTTTTGCAGAGATGTAGAGAAAGTCATGTGAATTGGTCATGTGTAATTGACATTGGACTATTTCTGCTATCGCTCAAATATATATATTTATTTTATTTATTTTATTCTATCATTTATATAGCCTCTTTAACATGTAAGGTCATATCGGGGGCTTTGTACTTGAAACAACTCGTCTGTAGATTCTATTTTTACGTTTGGTTTAAATCATTTTATTTTCCTCAAGCGCACACACACACACATACATACTTCCAGACTCTGTAGGAGATAGGGAATAATTCTGGCTAAAGAAACATTCCCCGCTCCAGCCGGGAATCGAACCCGGACTCGCTGACCACTCGACCATGGAGACAGTCCTATTGCTTATATTGATTGGCATTATAAGATCAAATAATTATCTTTTTCTAGAATGGCTTGTTTGCAGAACGCTAAAGAAAATCATGTATATGTAACACATTAGATTTTTTCATATATAATCAATTGCGAGATGTCATTTGTTATTGATTTTAAAATTTGTAATACTTAAACTTTCTGAATTGATAAATCGTGCAAATTGGAGGGCATTTCAATTGCATAACATAGTAATCAGCTTTTAAAAGATTTGACTATCACTTTATAGTAGGCTATTCCTTTATGTCCCTTCTACTTACAAGGAAGCAAGTAATAAGTTCATGTTTATCTCGATTCGCATGAAGCAGATATAAGATTCAGCTTTTTGACAATAATCTGCTGCACAGAAAAGCATGTGAAAGGTAGCAACACTTCAGATATTGGGTGTTGGTCGTGCAAAGAGGAGGCATTTCAATTAGTGTTCAATTAAGTGATCAGCTTTTAAAAGATTTGACTATCACTTTAGCCCAGGTATTTCTGTATTTATTTTCTACTTATAAGGAACTAAGCTGAGGCATTAATATATGGAAGCCAAGCGTTTTCATACCGTGTTTATTTTTTCTTAATGGAAGGAAAATGAAGCCATGTTGGTTTATTGATTATGTGGTAAAGGACAAATTAATTACTGAAAGTAATTAGCCTGTAAGTGTTCTGTGAATATCAGAATATTGAATTTAGTGTACGTGCATGAAAAAGGAAGTTGTTCCTTCTAGTATTCCGCATCCCCGAGCGTTGTATACCCATATTTAAATATCACAAAGCGCGAATAGCTTATGAAATAAATATTATATGTAAAAAAGTAACTTATTTATAAATAAAAGGAAGTCTGTATTATATACTTCCTTAAAGAATGTTTAATAAGGAGAAACATGAAGAATAAACATTGAGCCTATGTAAGAGCTGAATAGACGATCATTCCTTATTGGTCAGTCTTCATGTGATCATCACAAGGGTAGCGTGCTGTGGAATGCAATCTTCATTTATCTGTGCCATCCTACAGTGTTGACAATTATTGTACCTAGTGATATTGATAAGAACATCTTACCAGTGTATTATATTACCTGTAATGCAATATCTCCCTCGTGATCCTGGGACGTTATAACAATACATACTAGAGTGAGTAATACTAAAATGAATCTCAATTAGCTCGACAGTTAGCTCGCCGACGAATCTTCTTGTAACAAAGCAATAAGATCTCAATTAGCATGGAACAGCTAGAAAACTAAGGCTCTGTAAGTATAATTTGTTGCAGAACAAATAGAGAAAGTCATGTGACTGGAACACATCATAATTTTTTGTTGTAAAAGCTATATATCCCAGAGGCATTCTTGTTAACAATTATTGTTAGTAAAGTTGTAAGGAAGGAAGGTAAGTTTCATGTTTGGTCATGAATGGAGTTAATTTAATGGTCCTTTGATACAAAGCTTAGCTTTAGGCGCACCTCAGGTACAAGGGCCCAAAAATCCAATAGGAAAAGAGAGAGAGAAAAGTCTATTTCAACTGACACAAACAACTGAATTGAAACGGGCAAGATGTTCCAATTAGCCGGCGGGATTCTGGTAGCTAGGCAAACTTTCCTGATACACTTTCTTCACTTTATGCATGCGCTTCTTTAATGGAATTCGTCCACGTCCCTCAACTTTCCTTTAACAAAATATTCATATGTATGTTCAACACTTTTTACTCTTCCGCCCTTAACTATAGCACCAATTATTGCTTTCGAAATGTCACATAAATAATTCCGCCTCCATTTTACTTTCTCTAGCCCGTACGTACAATGTACGTAGTGGATAGAGAAGGTATTGTATTCCACCCAAAAATTCTGTACCGAGATTTCTCCGGAATTATTTCTTTTGGGACCCTCAGAAACCAAGAAAAGCATTTTTAGAAAAAAGGCCGTGTGTGTCTGCGTGACTTTGGACAGCATAGTTCAAAATCGAAAAGACGTTAAATATCAAACATGATATTTAATTTTGGTATCTTCCAAGGATGCGACACAAAGATTTTCAAGAAAATTCTCCCACCACCAACTACCCTTTACATGAAACTTTTCGAAAATTTTGATTTTCACAAAAATGACTGTAGTGATTTTGATTAAAATAACTTATGTTCAAGATATTTACATGCCAAATAAAATGTATATCTTTAATTTTCTGGGAATAGCCTCTAAAGACCTCTTTATTATGGTTGATTTTTATTGAATTTTGCATAACTGGTAAACCATTAGATATAGACAAAAACGTATTACACAAAAAATAGATTACAATAAAACGCAGAATTTATGTCGTATATATTTTTTTCGTGCAGTTAATCGTTTTTTGAGATATTCCTTGTTATTGGTTTCAGATTTAAAGGACATATTTTTCTCATACAGGAATTTGTTAACTCGTGTCCATACAAACAAAGGAACTTCAGTCACATAGCAACCAGCTTTTGACCATCACTTTAACCTATGGTACACCCTTATTTAGCTTCTACTTACAAGGAAGCCAGTAATAAGACTATTTCTGCAAATTTTGTCTCGATTAGCATGAAGTAAATAGAAGCATAAGTTTTCTAACAATAATTTGATGCAGAGATGTAGAAAAAGTCAGGCAAATGGAACATATCAGCTCTTTTAGAAAACGGACCGTGTGTCTGTCTGTTGTTTTTGGACAACATAGCTCAAAAACGAAAACTCCGCCAAATACCAAACTTGATATTTACTTCAGTATCTTCCAGGGATGCGACACGCGGATTTTCAAAAACATTCCCCCTCCGCAACTATCCTTTATTTGAAAAAATTTCGAAAATGTTGATTTCTTCAAAAACGACTCTAACGATTTTGATTCAAACGCCTTATGTATAAGATATTTATATGACAAATAAAAATGTATATCTTGAACTTTCTGGGAATAGCCTCTAAAGATCTCTTTATTATGGATGATTTTTATTGAATTTTGCGTAATTGCGTAAGAAATAGATAAAAACTTACTACACAAAAACGTACATCTCGTTAAAACACACAGTTTAGGTAATATACATTATTTTGGTGGTGTTGGCCGTTTTTGAGATCTTTCTTGTTATTGGTTTCAGTTTTAAAATGTTTATACTTTTCTCATGCGGTAACTTTGCAACTCTTGGCCACGCAAAGAAACGGATTTCAATTTCATAGCAATCAGCTTTGAAAACATTTGACCGTCGGTTTAGTCTAGTGTATTTCCTTATTTCCCTCCTACTTACAAGGAAGCAAGCAATAAGTTCGTTTCTGTTGATGTTTATCTGGATTATCATGAAGTGGGTAGAAGAATAAGCTTATTAAAGATAATTTGTTACACAGATGTAGAGAAAGCCATGTGAATGGAACACAGATTTTTTATCAGTTCTTATTGCCCCTATTAATAGCCTCTTCAGATTTCAGCTGCTCGCCTAAATTATAGCATTTATGCCTGCCAGTAGCGTCGAACATGCTCCGAACTTTTTATTCGCGGTGGTAAAAGATGGTGGTAAATATTTTTCCCTCCACGACTCTTCCTCCTCGCAAATGGGGCAGATTACTGAGCTTTTGTAAGCAAAAAGTTCGCGCCGATGTCGTATACTATCTGCAAAGGAAGATCTTATTAGTGATGGGACAAAAATAACACAACTATGTTGAAACAGTTTCGTTAACACAACTATTTGGAACTGTTTCATAAAACACTTCTGGAAATAGTGTTGTTCTTTCATGAGATTCAGGCAACAATAACAGCAAAGTCTGAGTAGATGTTTCACTTTTTGCAACAGTTCCTATGTGCGTTTCTTGTGTTCCTGTAGCGTAAACATTGCTTACCGCAATGTACCTTGTAGCGCGCGGCCTGATTTAATCCGCGAAATTCGAACATACCAATCAAACTCATTCCCTCTCGTTAACGCGCAACAATGCTTCCCTTCAGTAATTTCCTCTTCAGTGTAGTTAGTCATTCATTGCATTTGGTACATTGCGAGTTTATCGATGGGCTGTATTTATGTCTATAGTATTTGGTGATACACAAATGTCTAGGGAATTTCAGTTGAAGGAAACTGTTTTGTGATTGCAACAGAGAACAACGTTTCCCACCACTAGATCTTATCGGCACATTTTACTTATAAAATTAAGACAGTATTGCCGGGGCCCAAAGGGCCCTCTGCCTGATGAACCCGACTCCTCTAAGTATTTTCCTCGAATCGGATATAATTACGTCACTTAGGAACCCCATTTGTTTTCTATTCACGAAAATGATTAAGTACTCGAAAAGTGACGGTCGCTCGGTCGGTCACATGACGTACGATAACCCCCAAGGAAGGTGCGCTATCCTCTAGGAACACTTTCTCTGAAGAGAAATTCCATTAATCAACCCCTTCCATTCACTTGGCTCGCACACACTCCCCGTTTTGATGATTAATTATGACAGATTATCGACTTGTGACGGTCGGGTGTATACACTGCCACCTTGTGAGGAGATGGCACACCTAGTGTTATTGTTACGTGTTGACCAACTCAAGGAAGAACCTTACTCTTCCATCGATCAAGAGGGAAAACACAAAACAGCTTTTGTTCTGCTTAACGTTCCGTTTATTGTCCGATAAGCTGAAACAACCGGCGCTGCTCGGGATTTGACGCTTCCACTTGTTCGAAAGTCTTACCTTTCTGCTGTAAATCTACGAGGGCCACCTTTTCTTCAACCTCCGATAGTCTATACATAAAAGACAAGATCATAGAAAACAATTATTTTATTACTAAAAGTTTTGTACACCTATGATTGCTTTTCAACATAATCACCGAAAAGATTGAGTCATTTATCGTACCTATACACAAGCTTTGCAATACCCGCTTAAAAAAATGTTGCCGCCAATGATTTCAAAAGAGCATTGATGTTGTTTTGAAGATCTCGTTGGTTTGAAAGTGTTGCCCTGCTAGCCACGTCTTCAGTTCAGGGAAAAGGTGAAAGTCGCTGGGTGCCAGGTCAGGACTGTACGGCGAATGATCGAAAATGTCCCATTGAAATTGTTCAAGGAGCCGATGGGTTGTGTGGACGAGCGTTGTCATGGATCAACACAATTCCTGAAGTCAGCATTCCTCTTCGTTTGTTTTGAATGGCTCTCCGCAAACGTAAATTGCGAAGATCTTTAAAACAACGACAATGGTCATTTGAAATCATTGCCGGCAACATTTTTTGAAGCGGGTATTGCAAAGCTTGTGCGCAATTAGAATAAATGTCCCTTTTTGGTGATTATGTTGAAAAGTAACCATAAGAGTACAAAACTTCAGTAATAAAATAATTGTTTTCTATGAACTTGTCTTTTATTTATAGACTATCGGAGGTTTAAAAAAAGCGACCCTTGTATTAATGTATTATTGGTAGACCGGCACTATAGATATTTTGAAAACCTCAAGACTATTTTTGGTTATTAAGGTTCAATACAACACACGATTTAGAGGTCCATCCAGAAAGTGACAGACGATTTGGTATAACTAAACGTTAACCAAAGTTATCAACACAAAACTTTATTTACAAGGTTACGGTACCTTACTCAACGTAAACTTCTTTGCTATCAAGGTGTTCGGCGTATTTTTTGTGCTCTTTTCTCAAATATTGCTTGCAATTTATAATAACACACTTGCATGCTTGGTTTTGATACAATCAGCTATCCTGTGAACCGCAATTATCATTTCACTAGAAACCAAAAAAATCTGATGTGTACCATTCACATGACTTTCTCCATATCCCTGCAACAAATAATTCTTAAAAAGCTTACACTTCTATTTACTTTATGCTAATCAGCAGAAATAGTCTTATTACTCGCTTCCTTGTAAGTAGAACCGAAATAAGGGACAACCGTAGGTTAAAGTGATAGTCAAAAGCTCGTTGCTATGTCAATGAAGTTCCTTTCTTTATATGGATAGGAGTTGAAAGTTCCTGTATGAGAAAAGTATACGTTTTTCATAGCAGAAACCAAAAATAAGGAATGTCACAAAAACGAGGAACTCCACGAAAAAAATGTAAATAACATAAATTGTGTGTTTTAAAGTGCTCTACATTTTTTGTGTAGTAAGTTTTTGTCCATCTCTTACGGTTTAGTAGTCATTCAAAATTTAGTAAAATTCATCCAGAATAAACATTTCAGAGGCTATTCCCAGAAAATTCAAGATATACATTTCATTTGTCAGGTAAATGTGTTTAATATCCGAAATTTTAATCAAAATCGTTAGAGCCATTTTTGAGAAAATCAAAATTTTCGAAAAAAGTTCCATGTAAAGGGTAGTTGGGGGTTGGGGATTTTTCTTAAAATCTTCCTGTCGCAGCCCTGGAAGATACTAAACTTAAATACCAAGTTTGGCATTTTACCGACTTTTCGTTTTTGAGTTATCGTGTTCACAGATACACGGACACACGGACACACACACACACACACACACACACACACACACACACATGGACATTTTTGTCCAAATGCTTTTTTTGGATATTGGGGGCCCTAAAACATATATTTCCGGTGAAATCTCGGTATCGAATTTTTGGTGGAGTGCAATACTTTCTCTATACACTATGTACATAGTGCGTATGGAGAAAGTAAAAATAAGTATTTGCTACGTCAAAACGCTAGAAATGTGGAACATTTGCAATGTTCTTCCTTTTCTACTTTCTCTACACGTGCTATGTACATAGTGTATAGAGAATGTATTACACTCCAACCAAAAGTTAGACAGCGAGATTTCACCGGAAATACATGTTTTAGGGTCTCCTGTATCCATAAAAACATTTTCAAGAAAAAGGTCCGTGTGTTGGTCTCCGCGTGTCTGTGAACACGATAACTCAAAAACGAAAATTCGGTAAAATACTAAACTTGATGTTTAAGTTTACTATCTTCCAGGGAAGCGACACGAGTATTTGGAGAAAATCCCCCCACCCCAAACTACCGTTTACATGGAACTTCTTTCGACATTTTTTATTTTCTTAAAAGTGCCTCTAGCAATTTTGATTAAAATATCATATATTAAAGTCATTTATCTGACAAATAAAATGTTTACCTTGAATTTTCTGGTAATAGCCTCTGATGACTATTTTGGATGAATTTTACGTAATTTTGCATAACTGCTAAACCGCAAGAGACGGACTAAAGCTATCACCACAAAACATATAGAGCACGTTAAAACAAACACTTTATGTGACACACATTTTTTTCGTGCAGTTAATCGTTTTGAGATATTCCTTGTTTTTGGTTTGAGCTTTAAAACTCTTATACCTACTTTTCTCATGCAGGAATTTGTTACTCCTGTCGATGCAAACAAAGGAACTTGAGTCACATAGCAACCAGCTTTTGACTTTTACTTTAACCTATGCTACTCCCTTATTTTGCTTTTACTTACGGGGGAAGCCAGTAATAAGACTATTCCTGTTATTGTTTATCTCAATTAGCAGGAAGTAAATAGAGGCATAAGCTTTTTAACAATAAATTGTTGCAAAGATGTAGAGAAAATTGTGTATTTCCAGTGAAATCTCGCTATTAAATTTTTGGGTGCAATACAATATTTTCTCTATACACTATGTACATAGTACGCGTAGAGAAAATAAAAACTTAGTTTTAGACCATTTCAGAGTACCTCCTGCCCTTAAATACGCTATATAAAGTATCTATCATTTACTTGCATCGTTTCTTTAACATAAATTCTTTAAATGTTATTCCTTTTACGTACAAAACTGTTGTATCTTTGCACATTTAAAATGAATGCACAAGAAAATTATGTTAATATCGTGGCTTCTACACACAAAAATATAAGTTATTAAATATTCTATAGTTAAAATATATAATGATCCAAATTTTTAAAGGAATCAGCGCATAATAAGATACGCGTTATATTAGCTGTGTAAAATGTTCATTAATGTGTATGCAGAAGCATTCTAACAACTACAAATACCACCGTTTGTAATGATAATATAACGAAAAACATTGATTCACCTGCAGGTTGTTATATTACGAGGTTGTTTATTGAAAACATCTCAGTTGGAAAGAAATAATAACAGTTTAGGTAAGTCAATATTGCATTGTTTTCCCTAGTAAGTACGTACATGGAAATGTACAGAAGACAAAACTACAGAAAGGAAAAAACTCCCACATAACTTTCTCTACATCTCTGTAACAAATTATTGTTAAAAGCTCATTCTTCTATCTACTTTATGACAATGAGACAAACATTATCAGAAATTGTCTTATTACGTAGAAGGGAAGTAGAAGGGAATTCACTTGGCTAATGTGGTATTCAAATGTTTTAAAATGTGGTTACTATGGGATTGAAATCCGTTTCTTTGTGAGGTCAGAATGAGAAAAGTATTTTAAAGCTGAAACCAATAACAAGGAAAGGGAATCTTACAAATTGTCAACTCTATATAAAACATTTATATGACTTAAACTATGTGTTTTTACCAGATCTACAGTTTTTGTGTACTAAGTTTTTTTCTACCCTTTACGTAACCGTTTTGCAAAATTCTACAAAATACATGGAGAATCAAGTGATCTTCCGCGACAATTCCCAGTAGATTCAAAACAGATTTATAATGAAAATAGCTTTAATACACGGTATTTTAATCAAAACCACTAGAGCCGTTATTGAGAACAATAACATTTTCAGAAGTTTCCTGAAAAGGGTAGTTTGGGGTTGGAGGACATTTTTAAAAATCTTGGTGTCTACCTTTAGAAGTTTGATGTTAAACGGACACACACATGGACAATTTTTCTAAATATGCTTATTTTGGATTCAGGAGGTCCAAAAACATGTATTTCTGGTGAAATCTCGTATTGAATTTTTGGGTGCAATACAATATCTTATCTAAACGCTCTATGCGTATTAGGTGTAGCGAAAGTTATGGAGTAGAAATAATCTGATTGTTCCAATTTAAATGACTTTCTCTACATCTCTGTAACAAATTATTGTTTAAAATCTTATGCTTCTATTTACTTCATGCTAATCAAGAAAAAATCAGCAGAAATATTCTATTTACTTACTTCCTTGTAATTAGAACCGATATAAGTAATTATAATAGGTTAAAGTTATAATCAAAAGCTGGCTGCTATGTGCCTGAAGTTTTTTGGTTTCCTGTATGAGAAAAATATGTTTTTCAAAGCTGAAACCAATAACAAGGAATATCTCAACAACGATCAACTCCGCGAAAAAAATGTATATTACATAAATTGTATATTTTAATGCGCCCAATATTTTTTGTGTGTAGTTTTTTGTGCATCTCTTACGGTTTAGTAGTTATGCAAAATTCCTTAAAATTCATCCATAATAAAGCAGTCTTCAGACGCTATTCCCAGAAAATTCAAGATATACATTTTATTTGTCAGGTAAATATTTTTAATATACGATATTTTAATTAAAATCACTTGAAACATTTTTGAGAATATGAAAATGTTCGAAAAAAGTTCCATGTAAAGGGTAGTTGGAGGTGGGGGATTTTTTTGTAATCTTTGTGTCGCATTCTTGGAAGATACCAAACCTAAATACCAAGTTTGGTTTTTAACGTTCTTTTCGTTTTTGAACTAGGCTGCCCACAGACACACACGCACACGGACATTTTGCTAAAAATGCTTTTTTTTTTTTTTTTTTTTTATTCAGGAAGTCTCAAAACATGTGTTTCCGGTGAAATCTCGGTATCTAATTTTTGGGTGCATTACAATAAGTTCTCTATGCACTATGTACATAGTATGTGTAGAGAAAGTAAAAACGGTAGTAGTTAACAGTATGTATGTAGTTCAACATAGAGTATGTAAATAAAAGATCCTTTTTAGGAATACATTCTAAATGAAATATTAAATATTTACGATAGCGGATAGAAAATGCAAATTTTGTGATAGTGAAACTGCAGCTCGTTGAGCACAGCCGTCGGAAAATCGCACCCCGTTAAAAAGTTTGGATATTTACACTGACCCAACTATAACATTGAAATAAATCACTGAATATTTATATGTTGAAATGCAAATGTGACGTCACGGACAACACATTTCCAGGTCAGTGGAGCTTGCTGTAATTGCAGCGCCAGTGTGCACCTATTTATGTTGGTGTGTATACACCTATCAAGGTAATTCTATCAGCATTATGCATATATATTATATACACAGCCCCCACGCCCTTTACACCGAATGTTTGCATACACAATAAACAAGGAAATGTAATTGGGTCCCTGATTGCGCATGACTGATTCCTGGGGAACCTAATTCTATCATCCACACTTTTTATCTGTCGACGATATAGGGTACAGCTGGATACACTATTGCCTCTTGTAATAAGACTTATGTACGGCTATAACCTCATTCCAATCTATACATTTCCTTTCGTAATCGGCTTACCTCCCCGACACCCCCCCCCCAGGGCTTCAAGCGGATGTCTAGGGGTCAGAAGCCTGTCGCAGAGCCAACAGAATGAAGAACCTGGTGTCGCCCTCCGTGGTGTAATGGTTACCAAGCTAACCTCATGTATTCAAGTTCGCGGGTTCAGACCCGGCGGAGGACGATGGATTTTTTTAGGCGTAAAAATCCTTAGCATGGCTTCCTTCGGAAGGAAAGTAAAGCCGTTGGTCCCGTGTCGTAAAAGAACCTCAATCCTGATAGAGAGGCCTCTGAGCAAAATTAAGCGCCCAGTTCAGAATGTGACGCTGAGAACCACAGCAGTTCAAGAGCGTCCATAATAACACGCCATATATATTGTATAAAATATATATATTTTACCGTAGCCAGGTATGAGCGAGAGGAAGTGGATGATATGTAGGACTGACACTCCCCTAAGACTTACAAGTGGATGTCTAGGGGTCAGAAGTCTGTCGCGGAGCCAACGGCACGAAACCACAGAATGGATAACCTGGCCCGTAGCCAGGCATGAATGTGAGCAAGTGGATGATATGTAGGACTGACACTCCCTAGGACTTACAAGTGGATGTCTAGGGGTCAGAAGTCTGTTGGGGAGCCAACGGCACGAAACCACAGAATGGAGAACCTGGCCCGTAGCCAGACATGAGCGTGAGGAAGTGGGTGTTATAAAATGTAAGCGAAACTGATGATTGGAAAGCTGATGATAAAGCAATTGATGGAATGAGAGGCGGGGGATCAGGAGAAAACCCGCCTACACGCCACTTCCACTACGAATCCCATGTGCTTGGAATCGAACCCGGGCCACCTAAATGGGAGACGACGGAGCCACCCCCATCTATACATACTTGCCGGAGTAAAAGCGGGAAGTATTGTATTAAATACGCTAGTACTCTTTCTCGGCCGGTGTTATTATTATTAGAACAATATAACGTGTCCAGGCCATAATAATAACTCCAAGGCACGACAACTCACCTCCCGGCCGCTGCGTCCTCCATCTGGGGCATCTCGAAATTCCCCGGCCGGTCATGATCTTCATCAAGTAGCTCCTGGATTGGCCTCCCAAGGGCCTTACGAGGCTGAGTGCATCCCGAGCCATGCCTCCCAGCAGGGGAAAAATTCCCTCGCCGGTACTGCGAATCGAACACAATTCTCCCGAATGGTAGGCATCCGCGCTACCACCGCACTGAGACGACCGCTTGTAGGCCGTGGACGAATAATAAAGTTATTAAAATTTGACGTTTCGTTCTCAGCTGTGGAGGACATCCTCAGTAAGCAAGATAGGCAGGAACGACTAGCGATTGCAGATTTCATGGAGGAGTGGACGTCAATTTATACTGTTGAAGTAGTGGGGGGGGGAGTTATTGGACTGCTGTGTTTTGATTGGCGGTCGCTCTGGCCGGCGCGAAGACGCTGTAAGGCAGGAATTACAAGTTTGGACATGTTATATTTTACTAACATGTACTGTATTCGCTGTCGGGATTTTACAGGAAATTTACGGATCTTTCAAAAGACACTTAAAACTTTAAACCACTATAAATAGTTTAATATTTGAGATACAAATAAAACAAAAATTTACAAATTGCGCAAACAATGGAGTTTTATAAATCATTTGGAAAATGCCCTCCATTCTCTTGTTTAACGTACACCATTCTTTCTTTTGGTTGCTGTCGGGTTGTTGGGAAACTCGTTCTTAAATTCAATCCCACTACCAAAAGCCGGTTAGTCGGATAGAGATCTGGAGATCGTGGGGGCCACTTTGATGGAGAGTCTCTACTCATATCACAATCGCCAAAGATCTGGGTAATTAACTGTTTTGCAGGTGTGTGTGTGTATGAGGCGGAGCTCATCTTAAATTAGGATAATTTTTTCACAAAGTGGTTCCTCAGTTTAGGGTAACTGTTGCCCCCCTCCCCCACACACATGCATGTGGACATTTTTCTAAAAATGCTTTTTTTGTTTTTTTTGTTTTATTCAGTGGGTCCCAAAACTTGTATTTCCGGTTAAATCTCGGTATCTAATTTTTGGGTACAACACAATTCTTATCTGTACACTTTGTACATAGTACGTGAAGAGTAAGTAAAAACCAGTGACACTGGTTACCTTTGGCTTTCGAAATTTCTTCCTAGTTACATATTTTGAGGTACACCGAAACAGAGAAATAAGATTTTCAGAAGAAAGCGTGTGAGCATCTGCGTGTCTGTAACAGCTTCTTCTTATTATTCTTGCAGAAAGTTCATTCAGAATAAAGAGGTCTTTCAAAGCTATTCCTAGAAAAGTCAAGATATACACCTTTTTTTGTTAATATCTTCAATACACGGTATTTTAATCTAGATAAAAGTAGGTCCGTGTGTGTGTGTCTGTCTGTCTATCTGCCTGTCTGACTGTCTGTCTGTGTGTCTGTGGACAGCATGGCTCAAAAACTAAAAGACGGTTAAATACCAAACTTGGCATTTAAGCTTGGTATCTTCCAAAGATGCGACCCGAAGATTTTCAAAAAAAAAAAAAAAAAAAAAAAACATTTCCTCCACCCGTAACTACCATTTACATGGAAAAATTTTCCAAAAGTTTGCTTTTCTTAAAAATGGCTCTAACGATTTTGATTAAAGTATCACATGTTAAAGCCACTTCTATCACAAATAAAATGTATGTCCTGAATTTTCTGGGAATAGCCTCTAAAGACCTCTTTATTCTGGATGATTTTTATTGAATTTTGAATAATAGGCAAACCGGTAGATATAGATTAAAACTCACCTCACAAAAAATGTAAATCAGGATAAAACACACAATTTATGTCATTTATATTTTTTTCGTGGAGCTGATCGCTTTTTAGATATTCCTGTTTCTGCTTTGAAAAATTTATAATTTTCTCGTACAGATATTTGTCATTTCATGTTCGTACAAAAAAGGAACTTCAGTCACATAGCAACCAGCTTTTGACTATCACTTTAACCTATGGTACTCCCTTATTTCGCTTCTACTTACAAGGAAGCAAGTAATAAGACTATTTCTGAGAATTTTTTTCCCGATTAGCATGAAGTAAATAGAAGCATAAGCTTTTTAACAATAACTTATTGCAGAGATGTAGAAAAAGGCATGTGAATGGAACACATCAGATTTGTTTTTGTTTTAATAACCATCAGAACTAGAATTTTGATTTATTACAGAAATATCGTTATCCTCGTGAAATAAATGGTATATATAATTTTCAATATTTTACATGTGTGAATTTTCCAAGAACGGATTGTGAGTAGAGTTTGTTATGTGAATTTAAAACCCGTGGTTTTCACATGACTGACCTCTTCACATTGCAACAATTCACAGTTGCCCCGAATGTCACTTTTACTTTGGTACTTCTAAAAATGCATGGAAACAAAATTTGAACGTACTTCTTGAAGAATCCCTTAGTTTGTTTTGTTGAATAATTCATATCTATTAATGAGCATTGAATTGTAGGGAAGTAAACTAAAAGGCAAAGGAAGAGTCAGGGAACAATTTAAATTCATGGAGGATGGAATGTCATCTCTCTCCCTCTCTCTGACACAGTTTGCAGATCATTAACATTTCACTCCCGGCGCAGAAAACAGTTTTTTGTTTCAAATGAAGCGCAACATGTCACACTGTGTAGGTGTTATGAAACATGTCAACTGTTACTGAAAAACACACTCAGAAATAACATTCTGTATGTTGACATGATGTGTGCCTATTACCTATTATTAGTGCACATGCTTATCATTCTTAAGAAACATTTTTTACTTCATCTAGCAATAGTGCATTATGTAAGTAGTAGGTAGAGAAGGTATTGTATTCCACCCAAAATTCCTATGCCCAGATTTTAACAGAAATACATGTTAAGAGAACCACTTAAGTGTTCCATTCACATAACTTTCTCTAGCTGTCCCACAAACAGACTATTCTTAATCTCGCTGGGGTAGCGTGTCTGTTTCACATTCAATAGGTCGTGAGTTCGAATCTCGCTTAGGGTGGGCTACCCGGATAAGGTTTCTTTTCGGTGTTTTCCCTTATTCTGAGAGGATGAATGTCGAGTAACTTTAAGCTCCCGAGATAATTCGAGCAACATTTCACCAATTTCATTCATTGTCCGATATGACCAGTTAGGTTAAAGGACGTTAAACTATACGAAAAGAAAAATTTCTCTACACGTACCCTGTGTATAGAGAAAGTATTGTAATACTGAAAATATTTAAATGAAGAAGTCTTTTAAAAATGCTAAATTATTAAAGTTACACAATTTGTGGGTCTCAAAGCATTGGAAACACCTAAATAAGGTTAATAAAATTGATTATTCCCCCCAAAATGACAAATTAGCACCCATGTACACACTTGAAGGTGACCAGGGAGAGCCCAGAATAAAACAGGACTGAGAAATAAAGAGTGAAAGTCCTTTATTGCTTGATTTCTTATCTCAGCGCAGTAGGCGAGACCTGGCTATTCTTTCAGAGCGAGGAAATATATGTTGCTACAACGTTACGTAGGTATTACTTACCTCTCTCATTCTGAAACCCCCAAGTGGTTCTGCGAGGAGCAGCGCTGAAAGACCCAATTCATGGTTGTAATATATTATGGTCATCCGATTAGGAAGCGGCACTATATCTTTAGCTTTAAATGGTTTCTTACAGTCCTTGGGAGAAAGTGGAAGAAAACTGCTGCAGTAAAAGTGCGAATTAGCTCCATATTTACTGCCCACGTCTTCATAGAACCTAATTAACAATTTTATTCTCTGAAAATTGCATAGAGCAACGAAAAGGTAGTAGTAGTAGCGATAGTGGTGGTGGTGGTAGTGGAGGTGGTAGTAGCGGTAGTAGTATTCTATTAAGTTTACAATAATACAATATTTGCGTCACACCGTCGCATGGGTCAAATGACCGTACACGCTGTCTAAAAATACTTGAGTTTAAAATATTACCTACATATATATTTTATATATCTTAACAACATTTGAAATACACACACTCACACATTCACACACTCACTTGCACCTACGTATTCACACATATAGATTACTCAAACACCAAATAAGTTTATACAATATTTACACAAATATGTTATATCTTAATGCACGAACTTTCATTAAGTATGTACCCAGGCTTGGCAAGTTTTGGTTGTTTAGAATCGAATCCCAGAATGCTGTTCTTCGTCTGTTTAAAGTTAACAATACTTCCGACAGTAATTTTTCCTAGCAACCTCCATCTGAACGCATTCTGCCAAAACATGCGTCCAGTCTTCCTGATCCCCACATAATGAGCAAATCCGCCTTCATCAACTACCTTACGGGTTAACGAAAAGGTAAATTTGGTGCCTTTAGAGATGTTTGAGATTGCGTTTCGAAAAGTTGGACATATAATAGAAAAGATAAGATGAACTCCGTTCTCGGTGCAGTGGCCGAGTGGTTAGACCACTCGCCTCTCACCAGGTGACCGAATGTGGGATTTGTGATATTCTGCACCATCGCATTCCACCGGCGCTCCATCTTAGATCAACATATCATCATCACCTGCCCTGCGTATATAGTAAAATTGGTCGTTAAACACTTTAACATGTCTGTTCCATTCCAGGTATTTTCTCTACATCTCTGTAACAAATTATTGTTAATAAGCTTATTCGTCTGTCTACTTCCTGCTAATCCAGACAAACACTAGCAGAAATTGTGTTATTACTTGCTTCCATGTAAGTAGAACGGAATAAGGGTATACACTAGGCTAAAGTGATAGTCAAATGCTTTAAAATGTGCTTGCTTTGGGATTTAAATCCGTTTCTTTGCCAGAAGTTCACAAATTCCTGTATAAAAAATGTGATATATTCCATTCACATGACTTTCTCTACATCGATGTAACAAATTATTTTTAAAAAGCTTATGTTTCTATTTCCTTCATGCTGATCGAGAAAAAATAGTAGAAATAGTCATATTACTTGCTTCCTTGTAAGTAGAAGGGAAATAAGGGAGTACCATAAGTTAAAGTGATAGTCAAAAGCTGGTTGCTATGTGACTGAAGTTTCTTTGTTTGTATGGACAGGAGACGATTTCCTATATGAGAATAGTATAAGTTGTTAAGCTGAATTGAGAAGCAAGGAATATCTCAAAAACGATCAACTCCACGAAAAAGATGTGTATAACATAAATTATGTGTTTTAATGTGCTCTACATTTTTGTGAAGTAAGCTTTGGTCCATCACTTATAGTTTAGCAGCTATGCAAAAGTCCATAAAATTCATCCAGAATAAGTAATCTTCAAAGGCTATTCCCAGAAAATTTAAGATAGACATTTTATTATTTAGATAAATATCTTTAATGTAGGATATTTTAATAAAAATTGTTAGAGTCATTTTTGAGAAAATCAAAATTTTCGAAAAAAGTTCATATAAAGGGTAGTTGGAGGTGGGGAGTTTTCTTTAAAATGTTCGTATCGCATTCTTGGAGGATACCAAACTTCACTACCCAATTTGGTATTTAACGGTCTTTTTGTTTTTGAGCTATGGTACCCAAAGGCGCGCGCACACACTCATACACACACATACACGGACGTTTTTCTAAAAATATTTTTTTTAATTCAGGTGGACCCAAAAAATGTATTTCCGGTGAAATCTTGTTATCGAATTTTTGGGTGCATTACAATACCTTCTCTATACACCATATACATAGTGCGTGTAGAGAAAGTAAAAATATGATGTGCTCCATTCACAAAAATTGCTGTAGCTGTTCCAAATACAAATTATTGTTACAAAATATTCTTCTTCTATCGAAATAAACATTAGCAGAAATTGTGTTACTTCTTGCTTCCTTGTAAGTAGAAGGTATATTCTAGGCTAAAGTGATGGTCAAATTGTTAGAGCATGGGTGCACATACAGGACTCTTTGAGCGTGTGGGCGGGGCACAATGACAGCTCCAGTGACACCATGCAAAACGAATCGAAAAAAAAAAACGTTACTCAAACTTCAGCGAAATTCATTAAAAAAAAAAAACAGAAAAAAAAAATCGAACCTCAGTAATTTCGCATAGCGACCAGCGTTTAAACCAGTCTGCTTTAAAACTGCCCTACGTGATTCTTCTCTATCACACAGTCAGCGCTCTTACGTCTAATGGAGGAATCTCAAAGGCGGAAAAGTGACCTTCAGGCAAATAATTTCATCGTTGCGTTTTATAGCAGCTGGAACAAAATCTCAGGGCCTTAAAGCATAATATAATGCGTCACTACGACAAAACACATAAAGATGGTTAAAGTGAGCTTGTTGGTGAAGATCGTAGTATTAAGGTTCAGGAGTAGAAGGTTGCATTATTATCCGAGGTAGGTTGAAATTGATAATACAGGGTGATTTATGTAGAACTGACACATTTCTTTCTTTAATTATTCCGTTTATAAATCCATCCAAAGACCCAATTTTAGCACCAAATTAAGCACAATGTGCTGAAGTTTCGATTCCTTGTCACTAGATGCGCAGCTGTTTATGTTTTATTCCTAATTGCATTGTTAGGAGCTGTTTCGATATTTTGTTCTTGTAGTCAACGTGAAAATGCAGTACGATGTAGAGCTGAGTCAAGGATATTTTCAGCAAGATGGCGCTACATTCCATACATCAATGAATCCATGAACCTAATTGCAAGTTTCTTTGACGGCCGGATAATTTTCAGGAACCTGTGGCCCCCGAGATCTCCGGATTTGACATCGCCGGAATTTTGTCTATGGGATTACTTAAAAGATAGGGTTTACGCGACACGTCCCCAGACATTGGACAATTTGAAGCACAACATCACAAAGGAGATTCAAGCTATTGACAACAGAGTCCTGCAACGAGTGGCCAGTACGACGTGTTGAGTTGTGTCTTATGCTGGATGGAGGACATTTTAACATTTGCTATAGAGGTAAATAAATCCCTAAATTCCTCTACAATTTAGGTACAATTAGTTGTCGCTAGCATAACACATTTTAATGAAAGAAATGTGTCAGCTCTATATGAATCACCCTGCACTTCATTACTAGTGGAATTACTTTCCATGTTTATAATATCACGGATTTAATCCGATATAGAAGGCAATAATTTGTTTAAAATATATTTTTTTCCTAAGCATAAATTAGTAAAATAATATTTTGAGAAAGCTTGCACTTGTTTTCGTGTACGATAGTTCTCCTCTCTGTCCACCCGTAAACAAGAGCGCTGCCAGTACCTGTGATCCGCTCGGGAGCGCAAACCCTGAGCAGGGCTGGTTTAAACGCTGGTCACTATGTCAACCTATTGAGGTTCGGTTCGTTTTGCATGGTGTCATTTTAAAAACATTATGAAACCCATAACAAACATCAATTCTACAACTAAAACCTATAATATGATATAAGTTATGTGTGTTTTAACGAGATCTACATTTTTTGTGTTCTTAGCTTTTTGTCTATCTCTTTCAGTTTAATCGTATGCAAAACGCATCCAGAATAAAGCGGCCTTCATAGGCTATTCCTAGACATTTCAGAATATGCGTTTAAATTTGTACTTTCTCTACACGTACCATGTACGTAGTGTATAGAGAAGGTATTGTAATCCACCCAAAAATTCGATACCGAGATTTCACCAGAAATATGTGTTTTAGGGTCCCCTTTTCAGAAAAAGGTTCGTGTGTGTGTCTGTTAACACGATAACTCAAAAACGAAAAGTGGGTAAACTACCAAACTCGTATTTAGGTTTGGAATTACCCAAGCATGAGACAGGAAGATGTTTAAGAAAATCCCCCACCCCAACTACCCTTTACATGAAACTGTTTTCTAAATTTTTGATTTTTTTAAAAAATGGCTCATGCAGTTCTGATGAAAATATCGTATGTTACAGATATTTACCTGTCAAATAAAATGTATATCTCGAATTTTCTAGAAATAGCCTCTGAACGCTACTTTATTGTGAATGAATTTTACGGAATTCTGCATAACTGCTAAACCGTTAGAGATGGATAAAAACGTACCACACAATAAATATAGAGCACATTAAAACACACAATTTGTTATATACTTTTTTCTTGGGGTTGATCGTTTTTGAGATATTCCTTGTTTCTTGTTTCGGCTTTAAAAAACTTATACTTTTCTCATACAGGAATTTGTCTATTCCTGTCCATACAAACAAAGGAACTTCAGTCACATAGCAACCAGCTTTCGACTATCACTTTAATCTATGGTACTCCCTTATTTCGCTTCTACTTACAAGGAAGCAGGTAATAAGACTATTTCTGCTAATTTTTTCTGGATTAGCATGGAGTAAATAGAAGCATTAGGTTTTTTTACGATCATTTGTTGCAGAGATGTAGAGAAAGTCATGTGAATGGAACACATAAGACTTTTTTCGTGTCACCCGGTACGAGAAAACGAACGCACCGACATTTTTCTCAGTGCACACATTCACAACGCTATTCTTTTTAACACATTGTAAAGGTTTTCATTTGATATTTATTGTAATTTAAAAGGAAAGTGTCTATAGATGCAACACAAGCAAATGCATGTAGTAATTATGTGGAAAACAAAAAAGGCTCGTGTTAGCGAGCGAACAGTTGAATGCACCCAAACACAAAAGACTTGAATCATTTCCTCCCGCGCAACAAAAACTTGTTGACGAAGTCCATTCTTTCTCTTCTTCCATTCCATATGTTGAGAAGAATGTTTTCAGAAACATTAAAGAAAAGCCAAGGGAAACAAGAATAAGGATAATTCAATCAGATGACCTTGAGAGATGCGGAGAATGAAAGAAATAACATATTACTTCACTTGACAGATGCTGAATGGCTCGCTCTACCCGGCGCAACAAAGAGTTACTATTATTATTCCCCTGATACGTGGCCACCCCCCATACAGTCCATGTAAGCTGCTTTTCGAGAAAACTCAACTTCTGCATGATTTGCAATTTCCTTCTTTTGTAAACAAACAATAAATCCTATCAACGTATTACTGGAT
Organism: Hymenopus coronatus; assembly: GCA_030762935.1. NCBI lineage: Eukaryota > Metazoa > Arthropoda > Insecta > Mantodea > Hymenopodidae > Hymenopus > Hymenopus coronatus. The sequence goes on along the minus strand of CM060882.1, from coordinate 5,167,993 downwards.
ATTACGAGAAAAAGAAAGTAAAGGGTTAGGTCCCCAAACCTGATGCTTTTAATTTTTACTCGGAATACACGTTTTGAGCTTCCCTATAAAATCTTATGTATTCCATTCACAAGGCTTTCTCTACATCTCTATTCAAAAGTATTGTATAAAAGCTAATTCTTCTTTCTACTTCATACTAATCGAGATAAACATTAGCAGAAATGCTCTTATTACTTGCTTCCTTGGAAGTAGAAGAGACATAACGGAATATACTAGGCTAAATTGTTATAACATCCTTTATAATGTGTTTGTTATGTGATAGAATTGAAATTCGGTTACCTTTGCATGGTTGGCAGTAAAACAAAGAAATATGAAGTAAACGGCCACTTTTCTTTTGAGAAAAACATAATTCTTTTAAAATTGAAACATATAACAGCATTTCGGAATGAGTGCTCAGCCAGCTAATTTCTCGTCAGGAGGTCCCGGGTTCGATTCCTGGCTGGGGCGAGCGATTTTTCTTTAACCAGAATTATTCCCTATCCCCCATAGAGTCTGGAAGTATCAATGTGAGAGTAAATGTGCGTGTGTTCAGAAATATAAAGTTTAACCTAATGTTCTGAACCTACAGTTTCACAAGTTAAAGCCCCCGATATGACCATTGATGTTAAAAGGGGCTATACAAATGACACAATAAGAAAAGGTATCTCGGAATTTGACTATAAAAAATCTGATGTGTACCATTCACATGACTTTCTCTATATCCCTGCAACAAATAATTCTTAAAAAGCTTATACTTCTATTTACTTTATGCTAATCAGAAAAAAATAGCAGAAATAGTCTAATTACTCGCTTCCTTGTAAGTAGAAGCGAAATAAGGGACAACCGTAGGTTAAAGTGATAGTCAAAACCTGGTTGCTATGTCAATGAAGTTCCTTTGTTTATATGGATAGGAGTTGACGAGTTCCTGTATGAGAAAAGTATACGTTTTTCATAGCAGAAACCAAAAATAAGGAATGTCACAAAAACGACGAACTCCACAGAAAAATGTACATAACATAAATTGTGTGTTTTAATGAGCTCTACATTTTTTTGTGGAATAAGTTTTTGTCCATCTCTTACGGCTTAGCAGTTATTAAATTTAGTAAAATTCATCCAGATTAAACTACTCTTCAGAGGCTATTCCCAGAAAATTCAAGATATACATTTCATTTGTCAGGTAAATGTGTTTAATATACGAAATTCAAATCAAAATCGTTAGAGCCATTTTTGAGAAAATCAAAATTTTTGACAAAAGTTCCATGTAAAGGGTAGTTGGGGGTGGGGGGAGTTTTCTCAAAATCTTCGTGTCGCATCCCTGGAAGATACTAAACTTAAATACCAAGTTTGACATTTTACCGACTTTTCGTTTTTGAGTTATCGTGTTCACAGACACACGGACACACGGACACACACGGACCTTATTGTGAAAATGCTTTTTTTGGATATTGGGGACCTTAAAACATATATTTCCGGTGAAATCTCGGTATCGAATTTTTTGGTGGAGTGCAATACTTTCTCTATACACTATGTACATAGTGCGTGTGGAGAAAGTAAAAATGTGTTCCATTCATACTATTTTCTCTAGCTTTTCCACACACAAACCTTTTACTCAAAAGGCTCTATTCTTTTATCTGTATAGCGCTGTCGTGAGAAATAAGAGCAAGCTAGTCTTATTACTTGCTTCCGAGTGTATAACGGAAATACGCTTGGCTACAGCGATAATCAAATCCTTTCATAACCGATCAATAACAATTGCATTCCATTCTCTTTGCTTGAGAAGAAAAATATCTTCCCGTTCTAGAAAAGTTAAAGTGGCTCAAAACTGAAACCTATAATCCCGAATTTTTGGAAATCGGTTACCTTTACAAAAAATGCATAGGCTCCACCGACCCCGAGAACATTTGAGCATCATTTCGCCAATTCCATTCATCGTCCAATATGACCAACCAGGTTAAAGGACGTTAAGCTGCAAAAAACAAAAAAATCTGATGTTTTCCATTCACATGACTTTCTCTACATCTCTGCAACAAATTATTGTTAGAAAGATTGTGCATCTATTTACTTTATGCTAATTCAGAAAAACTTAGCAGAAATAGTCTTATTACTTGCTTCCTTGTAAGTAGAAGCGCAATAATAGTTTAAAGTGGTAGTCAAAATTTGGTTGCTATGTGCCTGAAGTTTCTTTGTTTGTATGGGCAGGAGTTGACAAATTCTTATATGAGAAAAGTATCTTTTTCAAGCTGCAACCAAAAACAAGGAATATTTAAAAAATGATCAACTCCACGAAAAAAATATATATATAACATAAATTGCGTGCTTTAACGTGATCAATATTTTTTGTGTGGTAACTTTTTGTTCAACTCTTACGGTTTAGCAGTTATGCAAAATTTCATAAAATTCATCCAGAATAAAGTAGTCTACAGAGGCTATTCCCAGAAAATTCAAGATAGACATTTAATTTGTCATGAAAATACTTTTAATATACCATTTTTAATCAAAATCGTTAGAGCTATTTTTGAGAAAATGAAAATTTTTGAAAAAAGCTCCATATTGGGTGGGGGGTATTTTTCTCAAAATCTCGGTGTCGTATCCCTAGGAAGTTACTAAACTTAAATACCAAGTTTGGTATTTTACCGACTTTTCGTTTTTGAGTTATCCTGTTCACAGACACACACACACACACACACACACACACAAATCTTTTTCTGAAAATGCTTTTTTTGGATACAGGGGACCCTAAAGCATATATTTCCGGTGAAATGTCAGTATCAAATTTTTGGGTGGAGTGCAACTTCTTCTTTATACATTATGTATATGGTATATGTGTAGAGGAAGTAAAATGTATTCGGGATGTGAACAAATGAAAGGTTATATCTAAATTATATACACAAAGCCATCTTATGCTCTCTTTTGTTAATTGATTTTGCAATAGATTCTTTACTTGAAGTAGCACATGTCTTGAGTGTTACGTCATTTCCTAATTGTACTGTAAGTATTAATGACCTCTCAAACTCTTACTGTAGTATTTATAGTGCTTTTTGGCATAACTAATAAATTAAATGTAAATTTAACTTACATTACCAGATATGTGTCAGAATGATTAACTTACATATCAAGTGTTTCAAAAATAAAGATTTGTGTTGATATCTATATACTAAGCCAAACCTTTCATTACTTTCTGGATGATGCACGTTCACGGTACGGGATGAATGTAAAATCCTTGTAGGAATCCAGAAACATCAGCGGTTATTCGAGCTAAGGTGGAAGAGATGTAAGAGTTGCGAAATGAGATAGTTTGTTTCTCTTGTGAAAGCAGAAAAAAGTAACAAAACTTGAACATTGATAAGTTTCTCTTCCATCCGCAGGAAGAGCTGGGAATGTAAATGAAACAGGAAATTTCTGTTCTCGGAGCGCTAGTTAGTGTGTGTATACACAAAAGAAGGGCTGGTGCTGCCACCTAGAAAGAAATGAACTACTGACTTTTGCTGGCATCTTGTTATACACATGAGGAAATGTCTTCTGATTGGTCCTTGAAGCGAGTGTTGCCAATTATCGGTTGTATAGGCTTCCCAGGTAACATTACCTTTTCTATAAGACTGTTACAGCGTGCATTGTATCAACTGATGCGTTTTCGTCTTAACGAGATATATTCTGACAGCTTATTAGTGTCAGGCCACCTCATGTTGACTATAACCAGTCACAATATCTTACGTGTTCCATTCACATCACCTTCTCTACATCTCTGCCACAAATTATTGTTAAAAAACTTGTGCTTCTATTTACTTCATGCTAATCAAGAAAAAATTAGCAGAAATGGTCTTATTACTTGCATCCTTGTAAGTAGAAGCGAAAAAAGGAAGTATCATAGGTTAAAGTGATAGTCAAAAGCTGGTTGTGTCTAAAGGTCCTTTGTATGGACAGTAGTTGACAAATTATTGTATGAGAAAAGTACAAGTTTTTTTAAAGCTAAAACCAAAAACAAGGAATATCTCAAAAACAATCAACTCCATGAAAAAAATTATCTAACATAAATTGTGTGTTTTTGTCCATCTCTTAAGGTTTAGAAGTTATGCAAAATTCCGTAAAATTCATACAGAATAAAGTAGTCTTCAGAGGCTATTCCCAAAAACTTAAAAATATACATCTTATGTGTTAAGTAAATATCTTTAATATGCGATATTTTAATCAAAATGGTTAGAGCAATTTTTGAAAAAATCAAAATTTTCGAAAAAATCCACATAAAGAGTAGTTGGTGGTGTGAGGATTTTCTTGAAAATCTTCGTGTCGCATCCTTGGAAGATACTAAACTTAAATATGTTTGCTAGTTAACGCTCTTTTGGTTTTTTAGCTATGCTGTCCACAGACACACACACACACACACACACACACACACACACAGACACACGGACCTTCTTCCAAAAATGCTATTTTTTCGATCCAGGGGACTCAAAACATGTATTTCCGGTGAAATATCGGTATTCAATTTTTGAGTGCAATACAATACCTTCTCTATACACTATGTACATAGTACGTGTAGAGAAAGTAAAAAAGTGTTTTTAGAAAAATGACCATGTGTTTGTGTCTGTGGGTTGCGTAGCTCAAAAAGAAGAGTCCATTATGTAACAAATTTAGTATTTACGTTCTCAAGGCGATTGAAGGAGTGTAAACAAAGATTTTCAAGAAAATCACCCCATCACTTTACATGGAACAATTTTTGAACTTTTTGGTTTTCTCAAAAATTGTTCTAACGAGTTTGATTAGAATACAGTATATTAATGATATTTACATCACAAATAAAATATATATTGTGAATTTTAAGGAAAGAGCCTCTGAAGACCTCTTTATTTTAGGTGCATTTTGCTGAATTTTTCATAACTGCTAAACCGTAAGGGACAGTTAAAAACTTATGCTATAAAAAGTGTATGTCTTATACATTTTTTCGAAAAATTAACCGTTTTAGACATATTATTTATAGTTAGTTTCAGTTTTAAAACTTAGAATGGTTTTCGTCCAACTTTTAAAAAATTGACAATCGCTTTAGCCTAGGATATTCCCTTACTGCCCTTTTACTTACAAGAAAGCAAGCAATGAGAGTATTTCTGGTAATTCTTTTCTCGGTTAGTATGAAGCGAATAAAAGAATAAGCTTTTTAACAACAATTTGTTGCAGAGATTTAGGGAAAGTAAAGTAAATGAATCACATCAGATTCTTTTAACCTGGTTGTTTGTATCGGACGTTAAATGCAACAATTGAAATGATACTCAAATGTTCTCGGGGTCCATGGAGCCTAAAGTTACTCGACATTCGTCTTCTCAGGATAAGGAAAAACTCCGAAGAGAACCTAATTCTTAATTTATGTGAGTATGTGTTTGTGAGTGTGCGCGCGTGCGTTTATCTCTTACCTTTTACCAGTTATGCAAGTCATCCAGAATAAAGAGGTCTTCGGAGGCTATTCCCAGAAAATTCAACATATACATTATATTTGTCAAGTGAATACCTTTAATATACGACATTTTAATCAAGATCTCTGCTATTAGCAAACATTAAATACAGAATGTAACGTTAAACAAATGTCTACCCATTTTTGAGAAATACTAAATATTTGAAAATTTTTAATATTAAGGGAAGTTTGGGATCGGGGAATTTTTATCAAAATCCTCGTGTCATATATCTGGAAGATACTAAACTTAAATACTAAGTTTGGTATTTTACCGAGTTTTTATTTCTGAGTTATCGTGTTCACAACTGCGCGCTGACCGTTGTCTAAAAATTCACTTCACTCTAAAATTTGTATTTCCGGTGAAATTTTGGTATCGAATTTTTGGGTGGAGTGCAATACCCTCTCTATGTATGTACTATGTAGGAAAAGCTATTAGAAATTAGAAATGGTTTTAACACTTACAAAAAATCTATTGATCATACGAGAGAATATTTCGAGAAGGAATTAAGTAACATTTAATGACAAATTACAGCTGTTTACTTTCTATACACGTATTATGTACATAGAATACAGAGAAGGTACCTATTGTATTGCATCCAAAAATTAGAATCATGTCGATGTGTGTGTACCTGTGAGTGTGCGAGCAGCAAAGCTCTAAAACGAAAAGTCCATTAAATACCAATCTTGGTATTTAAGTTGAGTATCTACCAAGAATGGGAGACGGTGATTTTAAAGAAAAGCCACCCACCACCAACTACCCTTTACCTGGGAAACATTTTGAAAGTGTTGATTTTCTCAAAAATGGCGCTAATGATTTTGATTAGAATGCCCTATATTTAAGATATTTACATGAAAAATAAAATATATATTTTGCATTTTATTAAAATAGCCTCTGAAGACATCTTTATTCTGGATGAATTTGGTGCAATTTTATATAACTGGTCAATCATAAGAGATAGACAAAACCTTTCTGTATAAAAAGCAGATCTCGATATAAGACACATTTTATGTCATATACATATTTTTTTTTCGAGAAGTTGCTCATATTTGAGATATCCCTTGTTAGTGATTTAAGTTTTAAAATTCTTTTCTCATTCGGAAATTTGTCAACTCCTGTCAGTCCCATAGCAACCAGCTTTTAAAAGACTTGATTATCACTTTAGGCTAGTGTATTCCCTTCTACTTACAGGAAAGCAAGTAATGGGACCGTATCTAGGTTACTGTGATGCGGATAGAAGAATAAGCTTTCTAACAATAATTTCTTACAGATATGTATGAAAAGTCATGCAAATGAAACACATCAGACCGTTTTACTTTCTCTACACGTGCTATGTATAGACAAGGTATAGTAATGCACCCAAAAATTCAATACAGAGATTTCACCGGAAATATATGTTTTGGGCCCCCTGAATAAAAAAAAACACTTTTAGAAACATTTTAGCGCGCGCGTGTGTGTGTGTGTCGGCAGCACTGCTCAAGAACTAAAAGAGCGTTAAATATCAAACTCGGTATTTAAGTTTGGTATCTTCCAAGGATACGACATGAAGATTTTCAAGAAAATTCCTCCACTCCCAACTAAGCTTTACATGTAAAAATTTTCGAAAATTTTGATTTTATAAGAAATGGTTCTAACGATTTTGATTAAAATATCGAATATTTAAGATACGGGTATATACCTGACAAATAAAATGTATATCTTGAATTTTCTGGGAATAGCCTCTGATTACTACTGGATGAATTTTACGGAAATTTTCATAACTGGCAAACCGTAAGAGATAGACAAAAACTTACTGAAAAGAAAATGTATATCACGTTAAAATATACAATTTATGCTATACACATTTTTTTCGTGGAGTGGATCGTTTTTAGATATTCCTTGCTATTTGGTTTCAGCTTTATAAACATACTTTTCTCATACAGTAATTTGTCAACTCCTGTCCATACAACTTAGCCACATAGCAACCAGCTTTTGACTATCACTATAACCTATGGCACTCCCTTATTTCGCTTCTACTTACAAGGAAGCAAGTAATAAGACTATTTCTGCTAACTTTTTTGGATTTACATGAAGTAAATTGAAGCATAAGCGTTTTAACAATGATTTGCTACAGAGATATAGAGAAAGTCATGCCAATAGAACACATCAGACGTTTTTTATTATTATTAGGCTTAAAGTATAAATAGTGCCCCTGATATTGAATTGTGCATTCATAAACCAACCCGAAAAGTTTGTATTCGTGCTCGTAATGTGTAATTATATCTTTGTAACCAGGTTATTCATCTTAAAAGTGTGTTTATAACGCCTTTATAACACCCTAAAGGCAGTTAAGTTTATCTGCGTGTTATTTTTTCACGTTCAACCATCCATCATCTTGAAAATCTTAACAGAGGAGGTTGGCTGCGAAAATAAGATAAACAAAAGAAAACACCTCGCCGAGCACTTTCGGCCCCCAAGGCTTGTAAGACACTAAATTCATTTACACCTTTACTTTCTCCTCTCACAGAGAATTTTTAAAAAAACAGGGGCTTGACCCTTTTGTGGGCTTCAGATACGCAATTTACAGTCGGAGGAGTTAAGTTGCAAAATTAATTTTATTTGAAGCGCCCGGAGCCACTTGGCTTTCACAGCGAAGCAACAATTTTTTGTCTCTCCTTTATCCTTTTCCTTTTCGTGATGCAAAGCTACCAACCTCCTCTCAGCCTTTCTAACCCACAGATTAACATAAGTGAATTAATGGATTTAGTCACTCTCAAGGGAGCTAACAACGTTTCAAAATAAATACTTTAATTTTTACTTTCCCTACACGTACTATGTACATAGTGTAAAGAGAAGGTATTGCATTCCACCCAAAAATTCCATACCGAGATTTCACCGGGAATATATGCTTTAGGGTTCCCTGTATTAAAAAAACAAAAATTTTCAGAAAAAGGACCGTGTGTCTGTGAACACGATAGCGCAAAAACGAAAAGTCGGTAAAATACCAAACCTGGTATTTAAGTTTAGTATCTTCCAGGGGTGCGACACGAAGATTTTTCAGAAAATCGCCCACCCCAAACACCCCTTTAAATGAAACTTTTTCCTAAAATTTAGATTCTCTCAAAAATGGCTACAACGATTTCGTATATTAAAGTAAAATAAAATGTATATCTTTAATTTTCTGGGAATAGCCTCTGAAGACCACTTTATTCTGTTTGAATTTTAAGGAACTTTGCATAACTGCTGAACCGTAAGAGATGGACAAAAAACTTACAACACAAAACAAGTAGAGCACCTTAAAACACACAATTTATGCCATATACTTTTTTTCGTGGAGTTGGTCGTTTTTTAGATACTCCTGGATTTTTTGTTTCAGCTTTAAAAAACACAATTTTCTCATACAGGAATTTAACAATTACAGTCTATACAGACAAACGAACATCAGTCACATAGCAACCAGCTTTTGGCTATCACTTTAACCTATGGTACTCCCTTATTTCGTTCCTACTTACAAGGAAGCAAGTAATAAGCTCAATTTTTTCTCGATTAGTTTGAAGTAAATAGAAGCATAAGACTTTTAAGAATAATTTGTTGCAGAGATGTAGAGAAAGTCATGTGAATGGAACACATCAGATTTTTACAAACAGTACTGACGTACCACTAGAAATAAAGTGATATGTATTTATCAGAGGACATTCTACACAAATTATATTAATTCATAATTTCTATAGCACATATGTACTATGTTCATAATAGGTAGAAAAGTTATTGTGCTCCACATACAAATTCGATAAAGAAATTTCACTCGAAATACCTCATTCGAAGAACCTTGAATGAAAACAAACAACAAAAGATTATCATTTTATCTACGCCATGCTATTCAAGATAAACATAAGTCTTATTACTAGCTCCTTGTAAGTAGAAAGGACATAAGAAATGCACAGGCTAAAGCGGTAGTCTCCTGCTTTAAAAGCTGGCCGTTATATGAAAAAAATTTAAAATTCAATTTATTTTCTTGCCAGGAGTAAACAAACGAGAAAAAATATGTATTCTCGTATGAGAAAAGTTTACGTGGCTGAAAATAGAAGATATACATGATATAAATTGTGTGTTTTAATGAGATCTTCATTTTTGTGTAGAAAGTTTTTGTATTTTTCTTTCGGTTTGCCAGTTATACAAAGTTATCAAGAATGGACAGATCTTCAGAGGCTATTCCCAGAAAATTCAAGATATGCACTTTATTTGTCATAAAAATATCTTAAACAGAAGGTATTCTAATCAAAATATTTAGATTTAGTTTTGAGAAAATCAAAACTTTCGAAAAATGCTCCCCGTAAAAGAAAATCTTCGTGTCATATCCTTGGAAGATACCAAACCTAAATACAAAGTTTGGTGTTTAACGGTCTTTACGTTTCTGAGATATACTGCCCCCCCCCCCACAAACACCACACACTTTTTCTAATAAAGGTTTTTTCTTTTGCATTCAGGGGATCCAAAAGCATGATTTCCGGTGAAGTAACCGAATTGAATTTTTGGGTGCAATACAATACCTTCTCTATACACTATGTACATAGTACGTGTAGAAAAAAGTAATAATTACTTTAATTTTTACACAGAGCACAGACGTACCACAAGAAATAATATAATGTGTAACAGTCACAATACTTGCTATACTAATTAGAATACACTCAATATAATTACAACTTAATTGTACGTATTTATTTTATTAATATGAAACTTTTATCAAGTATAATTTATTTACACTATTCCTAATAAGAAATTTAAACTATAAAAATACACAAGAAAGAGAAAAGATTCAATACATTAATTATTTATTGCATTCTGATCAAAAATTTGATACAGAAATATTATCTGGAGATACATTTTTGAAGAAGGCTAAATCAAAAAAAATCTCATGTGTTCCATTCACATGACTTTCTCTACATCTCTGCAACAAATTATTGCTAAAAAGCTTAGACTTCTATTTAGTTCATGCTAATTGAAAAAAAAAAAAAATAGCAGAAATAGTCTTATTACTTGCTTCCTTGTAAGTAGGAGCGAAATAAGGGAGTACCATAGGTTAAAGTGATAGTTCAAAAGCTGGTTGCTATGTGACTGAAGATCCTTTGTTTCTATGGACAGGAGTTGACAAATTCCTGTATGAGAAAAGCATGTTTTTCAAAGCTGAAACTAAAAACAAGGAATGTCTTAAAAACGCCCAACTCCACGAAATAAATGTATATGATATAAATTGTTTATTTTAATGTGCTTTAAATTTTCAGAGTGGTAAGCTTTCGACCATCTCTTACGATTTAGCAGCTATGCAAAAATCCGTAAAATGCATCCAGAATAAAGTAGTCTTCAGAGGCTATCCTAAGAAAAACAAGATATACATTTTATTTGTCAAGTAAATATCTTAAATATACTCGTTGGAGCCATTTTTAAAAAAATCAAAATTTTCTACATGTAAAGCGTAGCTTGGGGTGGGGGATTTTCTTGAAAATCTTGTAACGCATCCTTGGAAGATACCAAACTTATATACCAAGTTTGGTTTTTAATGGTCTTTTCATTTTTGAGCTATACTGCACACACGCACATACACACAGACTGACAGATAGACAGACAGACACAAACACACGGAAAATGTTCCAGAAGTGTTTTTTTTTTGGATTCAGGGGGTCTCAAAACATATATTTCCGGTGAAATATCGGTATGGAATTTTTTGGTGTAACACAATACCTTCTCTATACATTATGTACATAGTACGTGTAGAGAAAGTAAAAAAGAGGCATTTTTAGAATTAGGTCTGTGTGTCTATGTACATCATAGCTCAAAAACAAAAAAAGTTACATAAATACCAAACTTAGTATTCAAGTTTAGTACTTTACAAAGATATGACACGAAGATTTTTAAGAACATCCTGCCACCCCAAACAAGCTTTTACATGGAAAAATTGTAGAAATTTTTGATATTTAAAAAATAGAGCAGCTGATTTGTATATTAAACATGACAAATAAAATGTATATCTTGAATTTGCTTGGAATAGCCTCTCAAGATCTCTTAAATTGGAAAGAATTTTACTGAATTTACGTATCTGATAAACCGCAACAGATAGACAAATACTTGGTACACAAAAACGTAGATTTCTTTAAAACACACAATTTATGTCATATACATTCTTTTTGTAGATTTAACCGTTTTCCAGATATTTCAAGCATACTCAAACTTTATTCAAACGGGAAGTATTTTTCTTCTCGTTTCACTTTTGTGTACTCCTAGTAAGTTAATAGAACTGAACATTAATTGTTTTTACATAGCAACCGGCTTTTAAAATATTTAACTATCACTTTAACATAGAGCGTTCCCTTCTACTTACAAGAAAGCAAGCAACAATGCTGCCAATGTTTATCTAGATTAGCATGAATTAGATAGAAGAATATTCTTTCCAATAGTAATTGGGTACAAATAAGTAGGAAAATTCGTGTGAAACTATACATCCAATTCCTAGAAGTAGGTCTGTGTGTGTATGTGTGAGTGTTTATGGACATCATATCTAAAACCAAAAGTCCGCTAAGTACCAAACTTGGTATTTAAGATTAGTATCTTCCATAGATACCATACAAATATTTTTAGGACCCTCCCCCCCATTCCCAAGTTCCCCTAGCAAACAAAATGTTCAGAAACATCCCTAATGATTTTTCTTAAAATACCGTACATAGAAATTGTTACATAATAAATAAACAGTACATTCTGAAATTCTTCAAATTACCTCTTGAAGGTCTCTTTATTCTGAATGAATTTTGCACTCCGGTAAACCGTAAGACATAAATAAAATACCTACTTACTACACAAAAATGTAGATTTCGTTAAAATACACGATTTATTACATATACATTTTTTACTTTCTCTTGCATAATACACACTATGTATATAGAAAAGTTATTGCATTCTATTAAAAAATTGTATGCTGAGATTTTACCGGGAATACAAGTTTTGAGACCTTCTGAATTAAAAAAAAGAAGTATTTTTAGAAAAAGATCATTATGGATGAGTGTCTGTCTGTGGACAGCATAGCTCAAAAAACGAACATTTCATTAAACACTAAATTTGGTATTGAACACCCCAATCTACCCTTTTTATAGAAACTAATAATTCTTTTCAAAACTAGCTGTAACGATTTCGATTAAAATGCCTAATATTAAAGATGTTTACCTGACAAACAGAATGTATAGTTTCAATTCCCTGAGAATAGCCTCTGAAGATCTCTTTATTTTCGATGAATTTCGCTCAATTTTACATAACTCCAAACCGTCAGAGATAGAAAAAATCTTACCGCAGCAAGTATGCATACTTACTTGTTAAAACTCATCATTTACATTATATACGTTTTTGTTGTAGAATTGACCGTTTTCCAAATATTCCTTGTTTTTGGTTTCAATTTTAAACAACATAACCTTTCTCCAACAGGAAGACACCTAATGTTTCGTCAGCCCTATTCTACTGCTGTAGCGATTTTCAATTGTCCACATAACAACCAGCGTTTAAATGTTTTACTATCGCAAAACCTAATGTACTTACAAGGAAGCAAGCAATTACACAATTTCTGCTAATGTTTATCTTGATTAACATGATTTGGACAGAAGAATAACGTTTTATAACAATAATTATTTTGTAGAATAAGTATAAAAGTGTGAAGAGAACATATTTTACAATTTATTGACATTCCACTGGAAATTTTCAGATGTGTAACAGTCTCAAGACTTTCTTACCCATTGTATTAACCACTTTAATATTTTTTCTGCAAATTATAGCCACAAAAGCGTATTAATATATTGAAATAGAAGAAAATATATAAAAGTGTGCTGTTTTGCTGTCTAATCCCCACAACGCTACCAACAATTTGACCTGTACCGTTAACATGACTTTGCTAGCTATGCTTCTGCAACAACCTATTCCCGGGCCCATACGAGCACAATTTCAGTCCAACATGACCTACCACATTAAAAGAAAAGAAAAGGTGATGTTCTCTTTTCACATGACTTACTCTATCTGTTCACAAACAGTATACTGTACGTTATACTTCTCAAGTCAAGAATGTATATTGGCAATACGAGATCTGATAAGTAACTTACTGTTTGTGGTCAGCCAATTACTTTTTCCAATACTTGAAAAACAAATTTCAATATTTTATTGAACATTAAGAGGAAATCTGATGCGTACCATTCACATGACTTGCTCTACATCTTTGCAATAAATTATTCTTAAAAAGCTTATGGTTCAATTTACTTCATGCCAATCACAAAAAAGTTGCAGAAATAGTCTTATTACTTGCGTCCTTATAAGTAACAGCGAAATAAGAGATTACCATAGGTTAAAGTGATAGTCAAAAGCTGGTGTCTATGCTACTGAGGTTCCTTTGTTTGCATGGACAGCAGTTGACAAATTCCTGTATGAGAAACGGTAAATATCTTTCATATAGGAAATTTTAATCATTGTTAGAGCCATTTTTGAGAAAATCAAAATTTTCTAAAAAAGTTCCATGTAAAGGGTAGTTGAGGGTGGGGGAATTATTCTCAAAATCTTCGTGTCGCATCCCTGGAAGATATTAAACTTAAATACCACGTTTGGTATTTTACCGACTTTTCGATTTTGAGTTATCGTGTTCACAGTCACACGGACACACGAACCTTTTTCCAAAAATGCTTTTTTTAGATAGAGGAGACCCTTTAGGTTTCCGGTGAAATCTCGGTATCGAATATTGGGTGGAGTGCATTACTTTCTCTATACACTATGTACAAGGTGCGTATAGAGAAAGTAAAACTCTGATGTGCTCTATTCACATGACTTTCTCTACACCTCTGCAACAAATTATTGTAAAAAAGCTTATGCTTCTATTTACTCCATGCTAATCGAAAAAAAACTTAGCTGAAAGTCTTATTACTTGTTTCCTTGTAAGTAGAAGCGATATAAGGGAGTACCATAGGTTAAAGTGAAAGGCAAAAGTTGGTTGCTATGTGCCTGAAGTTCCTTTGTATGGACAGGAGTTGACAAATTCCTCTATGATTTTCATAGTTGAAATAAAAACAAGAAATATCTCAAAAACGACCAACTCCATGAAAAAAGTATATGACATCAATTGTTTGTTTTAACGTGCTCTACATTTTTTGTGCGGTAAGCTTTTTCTCCATCTCTTACGGTGTAGCAGTTACGCAACATTCCGTATAATTGATCCAGATTAAAGTAGTCTTAAGAAGCTATTCCCAGAAAATTCAAGATATACATTTACTTTGTCAGGAAAATATTTTTTATGCGATATTTTAATTAAAATCGTTCAGGTCATTTTTAAAAAAAGTCAACACTTTCCAAATTTTTTCTATGTACAGGGTAGTTTGGGATGGGTGGATTTTTCTCAAAATTTTCATGTCGCATATCTGGAAGATACTAAACCAAGTTTGGTATTTTACCGACTTTTCGTTTTTGAGTTCTTGTGTTCACAGTCACATGGACACACGGACACACACACGGAGCTTTTCGTGAAAATGCTTTTTTTTATATAAGGGACCCTAAAACATATATTTCCGGTGAAATCTCGGAATCGAATTTTTGGGTGGAGTGCAATACCTTCTCTACACACTATACATATAGTGCGTGTAGAGAAAGTAAAAATGAAATTTCGATGTGAATAAATGAAAAGCTACATTTTTTTTTTAAACAAAATACAGTTCCGGAGGCTTGGTAGGACTAAACGATAGTCAAATCTTTTAAACGCTATCGATATGTGGAACAATTCAATTTCGATTTTCTTTTGCATTCCCGGGACTAAAACTAAAGAGATGAAGCAAGTTTTAATTAAAACCATCAACAAGGAATATCTTGGAAAGGGTTAGCTCTACAAAAAGCTGTATATGACATAAGTTATGTGTTTTAATGAAACCTATATTTTTGGTGTAGTATGTGTTCCTCCGTCTTGTACGGTTTGCCAGTTATACAAAAGTCATTCAGAATTAAGTAGTCTTCAGAGGCTATTTCCCAGAAAATGCAACATATACATTTCGTTTGTCATAAAATATCTTAAATATATGTCATATAAATCAAAACTTTTAGAGTTAATTTTGAAACATTTTCCATGTAAAAGATAGTTGGAAAGAAGGAGCTTTTCTTGAAAATGTTCGAGTCGCATACTTGTAAGGTACTATACTTAAATACCAAGTTTGACATTTAATCAACTTTTCGTTTTTGAACTATGGTGCCCACAGATTCATACACACATGGACCTTTTTCTAAAAATACTTCTTTTGACTCAGGAGACCTCAAAACATATTGCCGTAGAAAAATCGGTATCGACTTTTTGGGTACAATAAAAACCTTCTCTAATCACCATGTACATTTTACAAACATGATAGAGAAATTCAAAACTACATTCTTTCATGGTAAAAGTGCTGTTTTAAATATAGTTATTAACGGTTAGTATTAATATCTACACAATTTTAGATACTCATCAAATTAATGATAAAACAAATGCTAAACACCAGTCAAGCCTCACACGCTATCTATATAAATTCTGAATCTTGATCATTCTAGTACAGAAAAGTTTCTACTCCGATCTGTGAAGATCAACAACATTTTTTGTACCTAGCTGTACAATTCACTTTTTACACTCGTAAGTGATTATGTTTGTGAAGCCACAAACCAAGCAGCGCCTCTACCAGCGATAACAAGAACTGCTCAACTGTATCAATAAGCGCTTGTAAAAAAAAAATAGCTTCTCATCTGTTAACGTCGAGATTTAATGCAAAAGCGTACGTTTGCTGCTGTAACATTGAATAATTCTGACAAATGGGTATCGAAAAGTTGGAAATGCGCGGCTTAGGTTCCGAAAATAAAGACATATGATTCATTGGAAGCTGCTGCGTGTTTGTTTTTCCGCTTATGGAAACCCATCGTTAATGAGGTTTGTTTTCCAAATGTATGATTTGCAATCCGATTCTGAAATATCAGTCGCCATAAATTCACCGAGAAGGTTTTTTGTTTGTTCCAGATTGCGTTACAAATCGTTCTTTCTTTCCTCGAGTCATGTTTATGATCACAAATATTCAAATACAGTAACACTATTACTTTCTGTACGATGTAAAATATAGATAGTAAACAAAGAAGGTATTGTATTGCACCTAAAAATTCGTTATCAGAAATTTCTTAGGAAATGAATGCTTAGAGATTCTCTGATTAAAGAGCATCTGATTAATCGAATAACATGAGTTTCTCTACATCTCAATAACAGCTTGTTTCTAAACAGTCTATTTGTCTATCTACATCATGCTAAGCAAGAATTAGTCTTATTACTATCTCCTTGTAAGTAGAAGGGAAATAAGAAAATGCACAGGCTAAAGCGATAGCCTTGTCCTTTAAAAGCCGGTTGCTATGTGAAACAGTTGAAATTCCAATCTCTTTGCTTGCCAGGAGTAAACAAACGAGAAACAGGAAGAAAGATGTCTTACCGTTTGAGAAAAGTTTGAGTGACATAAAATTGAAAACCCGAATAGCTTGAACTTAAAAAAAAGTATATAAATTGTGTGGTTTAATGAGATCTACAGTTTTTGTGTAGTAAGTCTTTATATATATCTTAAGGTTTGCCAGTTATACAAAAATCATCCACAATGAAGAGGCCATTCCCAGAAAATCAAGATATACATTTCGTTTGTCATAAAAAGGTTATAAACATAAAGTATTTTAATCAAAATCGTTACAGCCGTTTTTGAGGCAGTCAAAAGTTTTCACGTAAAGGGTAGTTGGGGAAGGGGAATTTTCATGAAAATCTTCGTGTCGCATCCTTGGATGATAATAAACTTACATTCCAAGTTGAGTATTTAGCGGTCTTTTCGTTTTTCAGCTATGCTGCTCACACACAGACGACTCATATATGGACATTTTTGTAAAAGTGCCTTTTTTTAATTCAGGGGGTCTCAAAATACGTATTTCCGGTGAATTTTTTGGTGCAGTACAATACTGTCTCTACAAATTATGTCCGTTAGAAGCCCGTCCTGTGAGTGTGGCGGGTAGCGCATTTGTTCGATTCTCGCTTAGGGTGAAATCCCCGGATAAGGACATCCTTATCCTGAGAAGACGAGTAACTTTATGGTTCATAGACCCCGGGATCATTTCACTTATCGCCCGACTATCCAGCTTAAAAGACCTTATGCTATCAAAAAAAAATTCTTAGAAAGAGATTTGTGACTGATGGCACTGATAACACAGGGAATGAAGCCTATGTGGAATGCGATGGCTGGAGAACCCGGAGAAAACCCATCCCGCACCCCTTTGTCCACTACAAACGGTCTCCTGGGATCAAATCCAGGCCGTCTTGGTGAGAATTGAGTGGTCTAACCACTCGGCCACGGCACGGCCGTGTGTGTGTGTGTTTGGACAGCACAACTGAAAAACGTAAAATTGGTTCAATACCATAATTAATATTAATTTCAATATCTTGCAACGATGCCACAAGAAGATTTTCAAGAAAATCCTTCATCCCAAAACCCCTTAACATGGAATGCTTTTCGAAAATTTTGAATGTTACAAAAATGTGTATAATAATTTGGAATAAAATTCTATGTTAAAATAGTCTTATTAAAATGGAATGTATATACTGCATTTTCTGAAAATAGCCGCTGGTGACTTTTTCATAACCTTAAGAGAAAGGCAAAGCCTACTACACAAGAATCGCAAATCTCGTTAAAGTCATAATTTATGTCAAGTTTTTTTTATTATTTTTGAGCAGTTAACTATTTCCGAGATACTCCTTTTTATTTTTTTATAATATATAAATTGTGCAATGTTTGTGCTCTTCTTAACTGGGAAATCGTAATTTATCTTTATTTTGTTTCTTCATTCCAGGCAATGCAAAGATAACCTAATTTAAATACACATGGCGACCGACTTTTAAAACGTTTGAATATGCTTTTAGCGAAATATACCAATTATACTATCTTCGCTTCGCGCCAATCATATGGTGTTAGAGGGCCGTCCATACATTTGGCAGATGGTACCAACGGTAGTCAGTTTAAGTTATCTCCTCACATCATACCTACCACTACGACCAGCAGATGGTGCTAGGGTGTCGTCCAGCCTGCTACTCACACAGATGGTACCAACGGTGGTCAGTTTAAGTTATCTCCTCACATCATACCTACCACTACGACCAGCAGATGGTGCTAGGGTGTCGTCCAGCCTGCTACTCACACAGATGGTGCTAGGGTGTCGTCCAGCCTGCTACTCACACAGATGGTGCTAGGGTGTCGTCCAGCCTGCTACTCACACAGATGGTACCAACGGTGGTCAGTTTAAGTTATCTCCTCACATCATACCTACCACTACGACCAGCAGATGGTGCTAGGGTGTCGTCCAGCCTGCTACTCACGGCGCAATCGTAATTACTTCGCCGTTTTCTTACGAATTATGTAACGTGCGGCGCTTGGGCATCGGTTAGTTGGCATCCTTCTCAGCTCTGCTACTGTGAGTGGCTTGCAAGTTAGGAGTAGTTTTCCTGTCCGTTGTTGACAAGATGGCCGTCTTTAATTGATATGGACTGAGTGGTCTTCTGATGCACGTTAAGGTGTGCTTCGTAACCAAATTTAAGGGTGGAATTTGTATTCCTCTTAGGTTAAATCTGTGTATTAAGGGAAGAATGTGGTCTGAACATACGGAAATTACACCTTAGGCGAGTTGAAATACCACTGCTCTTAAAGTATTGAAATGTTTTTACATAAACTTGTATGAATCACGACGTGGTTGTTTGCACTAATAGCTGAGTCTATAAAAGTATTTCATTCTGCAGACACATGTACGGTTTTCTCTGATACTACTTGCAATACATAATCACACTTCTGCATCTTGTTCTTAGTATAATCAGCCTCAATTATTTAGCTATGATACAATTATAGTAGAAATTAAAAATAAAATACAGTTGCAAATTCAAAAAAGTAAACTGTAGAAAATTTTCAATGCTGTTGCTTTCTTATTATCATCATCATCATCAATATATACTATAACATAGCGATTGTGGGTCAGAAACTTCAACTATGTGTTGTTAAGTTCAGATTTCCAGCTCTCATATTTTCTGAGGAAAAGTTACAAAAATGTTGTTTTGAGAAAACTGAAATTAGTTTTATTAGTGTCTAAAACAACAAATCCATTCACATGTGTTCCATTCACATGACTTTCTCTGCCTCTGTGAAACAAATTATTGTTAAAAAGCATATGCTTCTATTTACTTCATGCTAATCGAGAAAAACTTAGTAGAAATAGTCTTATTACTTGCTTTCTTGTAGGTAGAAGCGAAATAAGAGTACCATAGGTAAAAGGGATAGTCAAAAGCTGGTTGCTATGTGACTGAAGTTCCTTTGTTTGTATGGATAGCTGTTGACAAATTCCTGTATGAGAAAAGTAAGGTTTTTTTAAAGCTAAAGCCAAAAACAACGAGTATTTAAAAACTATCAACTCCACGAAACAAATGTATATAACATAAATTGGTGTTTTAACGTGCTCTTCATTTTTGTGTGTGGTAAGTCTTTCTCCATTTCTTACAGTTATGCAAAATTCCGTAAAATTGATTCGGAATAAAGAGGTCTTCAGAAACTATTCCCACAAAATTCAAGATATACATTCCATTTGTTAGTAAGATATCTTTAATATATGATATTTTAATCAAAGTGTTAGACCCATTTTTGAGAAAATAAAATTTTCGAAAAAAGTTACATGTAAAAGGTAGTTTGGGGTAGTATTTTGCTCAAAATATTCGTGTCGCAATAAACTTGAATACCAAGTTTGATATTTTACTGAAATTTCGTTTTCGAGTGTTCACAGATACAAGGATACACACACGGGCCTTTTTCTGAATTTTTTTTTGATACAGGGGTCTCTAAAACATATATTTCCTGAAATCTCGGTATCGAATCCTCGGGTGGAGTGCAATACCTTCTCTATACACTATGTACATAGTACGTGTAGAGAAAGTAAAATATATACAATTGTTGCCCTAAAATTGCAGTAATGTTTTTAAATACATAAAAGAGAAAACCGACATAACTACAGTCAAATGTAACCCGATTAACTTCCAAGCATCACACCGATTATTTTACTTGGGCTCTCCCCGTCCTTTACCACAATCACTGGGATTTGAACTTGCAACATTTGGCTTTGAATGGATGGCCAGTCCATTACCTATCACCTAACACTCATGGCTATTTGAACTACATTTTGGTAGTGTCTTTGGCAGCATTATGAAAACTGGTTTAGAAGAATTTAAAATTTTAATTAGTAAAAAAAAATATTAATAAAGGATCTACATTTATTTTCATTTCTATTTTGTCTATTATTTTATATAATAGTTATTTAGGTTCATTCGCATATATTTTTATTAGAGCTCCAGCTTTAAACTTGAATTAAAGGAAAAAGGCATATGCAGTATACTAGTGCAGGCAACTAAGGGTTAAAACTGTACTTACATTAGTACTGTATAATCAAACATTAATAGTAATACATTTCCAAAGCGGGAAATCTTTGATCTTTGTAATAAAGCAGATTTTGTGAAATGTTTAAAGAGAAGGGCAATTGTAGCATTTGCCCATTAATGCCTTTCCAGTCGAGCTTCCATATTAGTCTTAGGCAACAACATTTCATTGCACCAAATGGTTCAAGGAACTCAGTGCCAATGACCGGTGTAATTTTGTGTTCTTTTAGACCGGAGATAGAATTTTGGGTTGAGGTATTAAAGCCAGTATTTTGGCGAATAAGGGAAACCATGATAAAACCTCAGGCAAGTTGGTATTTGAACCCCGGATCTCTTGAATGTGAACCACGGACGTTACCACTCGAGGGTCAGAGCAGGAATGCGAAGTCCCTGAAGGCTCTCTCCTACCCCCACGCTATTTACCGCACACGTGGGCGGTTTTCCAGCAGGGCAGCGCGTTTCCTAGCACAATACGCTGACGGCGTGCCATTATACTCCACTTGGGAAACCCACGCAGAGCCTTCAGTCCCATTCACATACATCTCCGCCGTTGTATATTAATCCGGAGAAAAGGCACGTCATTCTATTCACCATGCGTTGCTCACCCATAAGCGTATTCACGTACGTCAGGAGAAGGTTTGAGTGGGCGAACACCATAACCCAGGGCCGTGTGAAATGTTCTACCCCTACAATCGCCCTCTCCTTTTTCCTTGCACCTGACAGAGAAGCGGAGAGGTTACGTGTGTAACAGTGGCGGTTGTTACTATAGCAGGGTAAGATAAACACCCGCAGTGTGAAATGCTCTACCCCTACAATAGCCCCTTCCTTTTTCCTTGCACCTGACAGAGAAGCGGAGAGGTTACGTGTGTAACAGTGGCGGTTGTTACTATAGCAGGGTAAGATAAACACCCGCAGTGTGAAATGCTCTACCCCTACAATAGCCCCTTCCTTTTTCCTTGCACCTGACAGAGAAGCGGAGAGGTTACGTGTGTAACAGTGGCGGTTGTTACTATAGCAGGGTAAGATAAACACCCGCAGTGTGAAATGCTCTACCCCTACAATAGCCCCTTCCTTTTTCCTTGCACCTGACAGAGAAGCGGAGAGGTTACGTGTGTAACAGTGGCGGTTGTTACTATAGCAGGACCGGTAAGATAAACACCCGCCGTGTGAAATTCTCTACTCCTACAATCATCCCTTGCACCTGACAGAGAAGCGGAGAGGTTACGTGTGTAACAGTGGCGGTTGTTACTATAGCAGGATAAGATAAACACTCGTAATGTGAAATGCTCTACCCCTACAATCATCCCTTGCACCTGACAGAGGAGCGGAGATGTTACGTGTGTAACAGTGGCGGTTGTTACTATAGCAGGATAAGATAAACACTCGTAATGTGAAATGCTCTACCCCTACAATAGCCCCTTCCTTTTTCCTTGCACCTGACAGAGAAGCGGAGATGTTACGTGTGTAACAGTGGCGGTTGTTACTATAGCAGGATAAGATAAACACTCGTAATGTGAAATGCTCTACCCCTACAATAGCCCCTTCCTTTTTCCTTGCACCTGACAGAGAAGCGGAGAGGTTACGTGTGTAACAGTGGCACTTCTACTTGAAGAATAACAACATAGTTGTTCTTTCAGTCCCGATTCAACATTCTCTGTTCACTCATATTGCAAAACTAAGCCATCACTGCACTGAATGAGCCGGTTTCTTTGGTTCTACATATATGTTGAAAGAGAGTAGTGGGGATGAAAAGATGGGTAGGTTCACATCTCTTGTGTTTTGTCTGCCAGGCCTGCCATAATCTACTTGGGAGTGAAGCTCAATAAGGGCCTACTTTTTGGGATGCTCGTCAGAGACTGGGCGTACCTGAGCGCAGAGGCTGCCTCCTTATATGCGTTGCCGGTTGCCCTCAAATTGCGCTTTTGAGGGCTCTCATAGTCACCATTCTACGTTACGCCTGCGAGATCTTGGGCGTGCCCGAGACTCCAGCTGTTTGTGCTGAAATGCCTTTATTCCTCTGATCAATCGAAATTACTGCACTTTTAGTTATAATATCTCTTCTCGTCTTGAATTTAAAATGCGGATTTTAAAGAAAAGTTAATAAAGGATCTATATTAATTTTTATTTCCATTTTCTACAGGCTCTTACAAACGTATGTCTAGGGGTCAGAAGTCTGTCGGGAAGGCAACGGCACGAAACCACAGAATGGAGAACCTGGCCCATACCCACAAGAGTCTGAGGAAGTGATTGATATGTAGGACTGACACCTCCCTAGGACTTACAAGCGTATGTCTTGGGGTCAGAATCCTGTCGGGAAGCCAACGACACGAAACTATAGAATGGAGAACCTGGCCCATAGCCAGTCATGAGCTGAATAGGTGGATTATATGAAATTCAAGTGAAATGGATGTTAAGTAAGGTGATGATGGTGGGTTAATTGGTGGTGGAAACTGGAGGACCCGGAAAAAACCGCCCAGACGCCGTTTCGTCCACCACAAGTCCCATATGCGGCAGCTAGGGATTGAACCCAAGCTACCTACATGGAAGGCGAGCGGTCTATGGTTTTCAGCAAAGTATTTCTTTATCTATAGAGTGGGCGAACCATTCTGTTTCTAGCTCTTTCCCTGTGAGACCCTACAGAAAGACTGAGGACTTCCAAACGTGAAGGACCTGATTAGGCGCCGGGCTGCAATATTCTATGACAATTCACTGCTCCATCGGAGTGCCCTCATTTTGTGTCCTGGGGAATATAACCCCAGAGTTAGCTGCTTCTGGCGTCACCAGCATGCTGTGATGTCCGGTAACAACGGGGCAATTCCACAAGCAGTTGCTTGGCCGTCAACGTTTAAATAGCACCCCAAAATAAAACATTTTGAAATAAAATTACACCAGCTGTGCAAAGGAGTTGTTGCACCATGTATCCTCACCTACTATTTCCTTTAATCTCCTACATAATTTCACCTTTCATTTCTCTAGGGTGCAATCAGGTTCCATAGCTGTAGCCTAGTAGCAACCTTTTACCCGCTCCCGCAGCATCCTATCTTTCTCTTACTAACGAGGGTGCACAAGCGGAACCGCGCAAAGCTTCAACGCATTTCAGACAGTACTACAAAGAACTTTTGAACATTACAAAGCGCTTGGTTTTAATATTCAGTATGAATGTCTTCAGCCTTCACTGGAACTGAATATTCCTTTTACAGATAATTCAGCTGAGAATACATCTATGTTTAATGAACTCAATTCTAAATACCCTAAAGCTACTCGCATATTTGCTGATGGTTCCAAACATAAGGAAAATGTTGCATGTGCATTCATAGACTTAAAAATCTGATGTGTTACATTCACATGACTTTCTCTACATATCTACAGCAAATAGTGTTAAAATGGTTAGAACTAATCTTGTTACTTGCTTCCTTGTAAGTAGAAGCGAAATAAGGAGTAGCATAGGTTAAAGTGATAGTCAAAATTTGGTTGCTATGTGACTGAAGTTCCTTTGTTTGTATGGACAGGAGTTGACAAATTCCTGTATGAGAAAAGTACAAGTTTTTCGAAACTGAAACCAAAAACAAGGAATAACTCAAAAACGATCAACTCCAGAAAAAAAAACTTATATAATATAAATTGTGTGTTTTAACGTGCTCTATAGTTTTGTGTGGCAAATTATTGTCCATCTCTTGCACCATTTTCTGCAACTGTTAAGGTTCAATCTTGCTACTTCCTCTCACTCCATAGCCTCATTCTCAACCGACACTGCCCTTAGTACTCATATACGACTGTCGAACATCGTTCGTCCTCTACCGGAAACTGTCTAAACATGGGCTACAACAACCTTTGGGAAGGGTTAATTAAAGATTAAAATGTATATTTCTCATTTTAAAGTGTTGATAATAAAATGAATTATTAATACAACAGAGTATAGTTTTTAATTTTAATTTGCTTTCACAGTGATAAAACAGAATTGTAAAGTTATGTTTTATCTCCTTTAAACTGGCGACCTCTGAATAGGTAACAGTGAGTTACATTTTATATTCCATCAGTGTCAATTACCAGTTATTACTCTCCCGCTTTTATAATTGAGGTATCCGTTATGAGTGCATTCTTTACCTCACTGAAAATATTCGGTATCCAAATATAAATTACCTCGTGCCTCATATAAATAGAAACTTAATGAGTAACAGCGTTCATAAAACCTATTTTTAACTCTCTCGCCTCTGTATAATATGTAGAGGAAATAATATATTTGAGTGTAAATATCGACACCAGAAATTCACTCTTTGGGGCTGTACTTGATTTTGCAAACTCTTTCCCCATGAATAAGAATATACATGTATAGAAAATGTGACGTGATATATTCATATGATTTTCTCTAGCTATTCTGCAACAAAATTATCTTACTTATACTTACTAATAATCAAGTTACACAATTATAAAAAAAATCTGATGTGTTGCATTCACATTGTTTTTTTTACATCTCTGTAACAAATTATTGTTAAAAAGCTTATTCTTCTATTTACTTCATTCTAATTGGGAAACAATTAGCAGAAATAGTCTTATTACTGCCTTCCTTCTAAGTAAAACCGACATAAGGGAGTACCATAGATTAAAGTGATAGTCAAAAGCTGGTTGCTATGTGACTAAAGTTCCTTTGTTTGTATGGACAGATATTGACAAATTCCTGTATGAGAAAAGTATAAGTTTTTCAAAGCTGGAATCAAAAACAAGGAATATCGAAAAAAACGTTCAACTCCTCGAAAAAATGTAAATTACATAAATTGTGTATTTTAACACGATCTACATTTTTTGTGTGGCAAGCTTTTGCCCATCTCTTACGGTTTAGCAGTTATGATAAATTGCATAAAATTCATCCTGAATAAAGTAGTCTACAGAGACTATTACCAGAATATTCAAGATATACATTTATTTGTCGAGTGAATATCTTTAATTTACGATATTTTAATCAAAATCGTTAGAGACATTTTTAAGAAAATCTTTTAAGAAAAAATTGCATGTAAAGGGTAGTTGCGGGGGTGATTTTTTTGAAAGAACGAAATTATGCAAGCAGCGAAGAGAACAAAATTACAACTGCTACACTGACTCCGTTGTATAGAATGTTTTCGTTCTGTACGAGTAAGTCATCATGTTGTCAGCACTGATGCTAAGCAAGGCAACAACTGAATATCGCAGACCAACTCCATGAAACAGGTAACACAATCTATTTATAATTATAATATGTCTGTGAACTGCCTAAAAATAGTGTATGACACGTGTTAAAAATTGTTTATATTGTTCGTAGCTTACAATATAAATCACCATTACTACAACTCGTGTCATAAATAACTATTAAGTTTTCGTAATTAGCTTACCCTCCTCGTATTTTAAGACACTGCCTTTGTTGCAAAGAATGTTGTTCTCAATATTTATATTATAATTATAAATAGATGTTGTTTTAGTTTTAAACTTTCCTCAGACTTGACCGATAGTTTCACAAAGCAATCAAAGAGGAATATAATATGTTTTATATTGTAAATGATATTATTGGTAATGAATTAAGTAATATTTCTTACATAAAGAACAGGTGACAGCATCTTCACGTCACTTACCTGTAACAAAAAAAAAACACTTTGTAATTCACTGTTACTGACAAACATCTTAGAATACACAGAGATGCTGTTCTAAAATATTACAGTTTTATTCCGATGTTCTCAAAAAGTTTACATGTTGATATGCTATACTTAAAGCCGTATTTCAATTTCATGCAGATATACAACACCGATTTTATAAAAATTAGGTTACATTCACATGACTTTCTCTAGCTGTTCTACAAACAAACTTGTTACAAAAGATTGTTCTTCTTTCTACACAATACTAATCGAGATAAACATTAGCAGAATGTTCTTATTACTTAGTTCCTTAAACAAAAGCCACTCAGAATAAAGACGTCCTTAGAGGTTATTATGTGTTTTAACGAGATCGACTTTTTTTCGTGAAGTAATTTTTTGTCTATCTCTTACGATTTACCAGTTAAACAAAAGCCATTCAGAATAAAGACGTCCTTAGAGGTTATTCCTAGAAAATTCAAGATATATATTTTTAGTTCACATGTAGATATCTTCAACATACGGCATTTTAATCAACATTATTGGAATCCTTTTTTAGAAAATAACATTTTTCGAAAACCTTTCCATGTAGTTTAGGGCGGGGGGAATTTCTTGAAAATCTGTGTGTCGCATCCTTGGAGGATACTAAATATAAATACTGAGTTTTGAATTTAATTTTAATTTAATTTTTTTTTCAAACACAAAAATATTTTTTTCTTGATTCCGGACTTCCAAAACATATATTTGTGTTGGAATCTCGGTATCGAATTTTTGGGTGCAATACAATCTGTTCATCTAATTTTTTGGTGGACAACAATAGCTTTTATACGCACTATGTACATTGTTCATACGTGTTAGAGAAGGTAAAGCTGTGTGTTATTTGGTCCTATCGTAAAATTAAAGCAATTAAGGCTGTAAAAAATTGGAGCATGTTACAAGTTGGAAAATAAAATAGAATAAAAATCTGATGTGTTGCATTCACATTACTTTCTCTACATCACTACAATAACTTGTTAAAAAGCTTATTCCTCTATTTACTTAATGCTAATCAAGAAAAAAATTAGCAGAAATTGTCTTATTACTTGCTTCTTTGTAAATAGATGGGAAATAAGGGAGTATCATAGGCTGAAATGATAGGCACATGTTGTAAAATCTGGTTGCTATGTGATTGAAGTTCCTCTGTTTATATGGCCAGGAGTTGACAAATTCCCGTATGAGAAAAGTATAAGTATTTTAAAGATGAAACCACTAATTAGGAATATCTCAAAAGCTATCTATTCCACGAAAAAATGCATGTAACATAAATTGTGTGTTTTAATGAGATCTACATTTTTTGTGAAGTAAGTGTTTGTCTATTTCTTACAGTTCAGCAGTTATGCAAAATTCCGTAAAATTGATCCAAAATAAAGTAGTCTTCAGGGGCTATTGCCAGAACGTTCAAGATATGCATTTTATTTGTCATGTAAATATCTTAAATATAAGATATTTTAATTGGAATCATTGGGGCCATTTTTGAGAAAGTCAACATTTTCGAAATTTTTCCCATGTAAGTGGTAGAGTGGCATCCTTGGAAGATACTGAATATAAATATTTAAACGACTTTTCGTTTTTGAGCTGTGCTGCCCACACACACACACACACACACACACAAGGACATTTTTCTAAAAATGCTTTATTTGGATTCAGGAGTCCTAAAACTTGTATTTCCAGTGACATCTCAGTGTCGATATTTTTGGTGCATTACAATACCTTCTCTATACACTATGTACATAGTACATGTAGGGAAAATAAAAATCTGATGTGTTCCATTCATGTGACTTTCTCTACGTCATTACAATACCTTCTCTATACACTATGTACATAGTACATGTAGAGAAAGTAAAAATCTGATGTGTTCCATTCATGTGACTTTCTCTACGTCACAGCAATGCATTATTGTTAAAAAGATACTTCTTCTATTTACTTAATGCTAACACAAATACACACACAGAAACACTGTACATACATATAGAGAAAGACAGAAAAAATAAGGTGAAATTGAGAGAGGAATAAAAAGGTCAGAAGCTAAGAACTTGATTATTACAGTTGAGGTAAGTATATGTCTCTGAATCTAGACTGATTCTTCCAGGAAACACGAATCGTACGAAGTGGTGATGCAAATGATTTATGACTGGCACACAGCAGAGACACCTAGCGGAGAAGAAACTGAGATGAAGTGTTTGCAGGCAGAATACTAAATAAACAAGAGAACCAAGGAACAAGACAAAAGGAACACTGAGGTAACGAAATGACGCGGTATAAACCAACCGTTTTTGGTTTCCGTCGTCTTACTCAAGTTGCACTGCACTGCAATAAAGGATGCTAGCGCAAGTAATTTATTTCTGTTGCCGAGCGTTCTTCTTAAATCATGAAACACACAAATATGTAGTAGTGTGTTCCTTACCTATTCCACACAACAATTCCGTGGCCTCATACATCACCATAAATAACATTTTGAATTCCGCGGAATCCTAACAAATTTATGATCTCTTTTTTCCCCTTACATTCTCTAGTATTTTTTCAGAAATAATTATTACAAAAAAAAGTTTTATTTCTCTAGCCCGTGTTTACAGTGTATATAGTGGATACATATGGTATTGTATTCCCCAAAAATGCAATACCGAGATTTCACTTGAAATATATGTTTTAGGGTCCCCGTAACGAAAAAAAGTATTTTTAGAAAAAGATCCGTGTGTGTGTCCGTGTGTTTGTGAACAGCATAGCTAAAAAACGAAAAGTCAGTAAACTACCCTTCGTATGGAACATTTTTCGAAAATTTTGTTTTTCTTAAAAATGGTTGTAAGATTTTGATTAAAATACCATATATTAAAGCTATTTCCATCAAAAATAAAATGTATATCTTGAATTTTCTAAGAATAACTTCTGAAGACCTGTTTATTCTGAATGAATTTTAAATAACTAATAAACCGTAAAAGATAAACAAAAT
This sequence comes from Hymenopus coronatus, assembly GCA_030762935.1. Lineage (NCBI taxonomy): Eukaryota > Metazoa > Arthropoda > Insecta > Mantodea > Hymenopodidae > Hymenopus > Hymenopus coronatus. The sequence goes on along the minus strand of CM060882.1, from coordinate 5,138,473 downwards.
GTTACTGCTCAGAAAATGAAGATCTCGTTAAAATACACAACTTATGTCATATTCATTTTTTTCGTGGAGTTTGCCGTTTTCAGGATATTCGTTGTTATTTGTTTCAATTGTAAGGTACCTATACTTTTCTCAGACAGAAAGTGTCCGTTTTTATTTTGTTCTACTCCTGGTGAAGCAAAGAACTGATTTGCATTGATAATCGCATAACGAGAGTTTTTGAAACATATAACTGTCACTTTAGTGCATTGCTTTAGTTCCCTTCTACTTATAAGGAACTAAGTAATAAGAACATTCTGCTAATGTTGTGTAGAAAGAAGAAGAATCTTTTGAAAGAAGTTTGTTTGTAGAGAGCTAGAGTAAGTCATGTGATGTGTACAGTTGAAATCAGAAAGTGTTGAGGACAAATGAAGATCGCCTTTGGTGGCAGGTAGAGTTAAACAAATGCCGCCGCGTCATAACTACATGCTCGATTTCTCGGCTGGAGCACGTCAGTGTTTTTATGTATCATAAGAACCCCGGCTGCTACTGCCGCGCAGTAAAGCAGTGCGTTTTATTGCACGCAAGTATGTGGCCCACGTCAGACTGGGGAAATATTAAAACATTCTTGAAATTATCCAAGCTTGCTGTCCTCCCCCTTGACAAATTGGCTAAACAGTGTTTATCCATTCAGAGAGGTCCCAGCTAGTTCTACCATTTCGCTTTATACAGCTACCAGCGAGCTTACCCAACTTTTATCCTATCCTATACACTTCATGTATCTTAGGAAACAGCAAAATCTGATGTGTTCCATTCACATGACTTTCTCTACATCCTTGTAACAGATTATTGTTAATAAGCTTATTCTTCTATTTATTTCATGCTAATCGAGAAAAAAGAGGCAGAAATAGTCTTATTACTTGATTCCTTGTAAGTAGAAGCGAAATAAGAGAGTACCATAGGTTGAAGTGACAGTCACAAGCTGGTTGCTGTGTGACTGAAGTTCCTTTGTTTGTATGCAGAGCAGTTGACAAATTCCTGTATGAGAAAGGTATAAGTTTTTTAAGGCTGAAACCAAAAACAAGGAATATCTCAAAAACCAGCAACTTCACGAAAAAAATGTATGTAACATAAATTCTGTGTTTTAACATGCTCTACATTACTTTTTTGTCCTTCTATTACGGTTTAGCAGTTATGCAAAATTCCGTAAAATTCATCTAGAATAAAGTAGTCTTCAGAGGTTATTGCCAGAAAATTCGAGATATACATTTTATTTGTCAGGGAAATATATTTAATGTAGATTATTTTAATAAAAATCATTAGAGCGATTTTTATGAAAATCAAAATTAGTTAAAAACTTCCATGTAATGGGTAGTTCGGGGTGGGGGATTTGTCCATTTGTATAATAAATTATTTTGTTACAGATACGATAAATTAATATATGACAAATATTAGTTAATAATTTTACAACAAAGTAATACATTAAATAAAGAATACGGCATTGAATTACTAGCCCGCCTGGGTAGTGTGGTGGTAGCGTGTCTGCCTCACATTTAAAAGGTCGTGAGTTCAAATCTCGCTAAGGGCGAGTTACCAGGGTAAGGGCTTTTTCGGGGTTTTTCCTTATCCTCAGAAGATGAATGTCGAGTATCTTTAAGCTCCATGGACCCTGAGAAAATTTGAGTACCATTTCACCAATTTCATTCATCGTCCGATACAACCAACCTGGTTAAAGGAGTTTAATTAAAAAAAGAAGAAGAAGAAGGTATTGCTGCGATCTTATAGTTATAAAATATGGAGGCTATGAATACTAATTTTGTTTTTATTGCTGCTAGTTTCAAATTGATTAAGTTTACGATGGACATTGAGAATGTTAATGTATCGATTCCAAATTATACCTTAAATGAAGTAAAAGAAATAGTTGAGGCTTAATTGGCGTCGACTTCACGGAGATTAAACGTAAAAAAGATTTTCAGTAATTTAAGGATTGGCAGATACGAAGAAATGTTCAGGGCATTAATGAAGAAGTGATTCTTGCTTATTTAAATGTTCTGTCAAAAAATTGCACCTCTTCTTCTCTGTGGAGCAAATATTCTATTTTACAATCAACACATCAATTTTGTTATTGTTAATTAATCACTGTAAGGTTTAATACATCATTTTGTAATTCTACCTTATTGTACAACTCACTATTCAGTCGCGATATGACGTCATTGTGGAAGTGACTATAATAAATGAATTTAAAAAAAAGTGTTTAAAAACCCAGATATAGCAAGATTTTCCAAGGTGTTGGCTTTTTACTTTCTCTAAATGTACCATGTACATAGTGTATAGAGAAGTTATTGCATTCAACCCAAAAATTCGATACTGAGATTTCACCGGAAATATATGTTTTAGCGTCCCCTGTATCCATAGAAGACACTTTCATAAAAAGTTCTGTGTGTCCGTGTGACTGTGAACACGATAACTCAAAAACGAAAAGTCGGTAAAATACCAAACTTGTTATTTAAGTTTAGTATATTCCAAGGATGTGACATGAAGATTTTCAAGAAAATTCCCCACCCCAACTATTTTTACATGGAACTTTCTTCGAAAATTTTGATTTTCTAAAAAATGGGCTCTAACGATTTTGATCAAAATATATTTAAGATATTTACCTGGCAAATAAAATGTACAGGTATATTGAATTTTCTGGGAATAGCCTCTGAAGACTATTCTGGATGCAATTTACGGAATTTTGCATATCTGCTGAACCGTAAGAGATGGACAAAAACTTAGCACACAAAAAATGTACAGCACATTAAAGTACAATTTATGTTATATATATATATATATATATATATTTTTTTTCGTGCAGTTGATAGTTTTTGAGGTATTCCTTGTTTTCGGTTTCAGCTTTGAACAACTTATAGTTTTCTCATACAGGAATTTGTCAACTTCTGTCCATACAAACAAAGGAAGTTCAGTCACATAGCTACCAGCTTTTGACTATCACTTTAACCTATGGTACTCCGTTATTTCGCTTCTGCTTACAAGGAAGCAAGTAATAAGACTATTTCTGCTAATTTTTTCTCGATTAACATGAAGTAAATAGAAGCATAAACTTTTTAACAATAATTTGTTGCAGAGATGTAGAGAAAGTCATTTGAATGGAACACATAAAAATTTTAAAGTAAGTAATATAATTAAAGAATAAAAGGGTACAGAAACTTTGTAGTTATCAACCATTTATTTATTTTATCCCACCCGTTGCGCTAAAAACTATCCCTGTGATCTAAAGGCCAAGTTTTATTATGCATAGCAACGGTGTCGATTGCACGTATCTCTAGGATAAATACTATATTTCATTGTAAATTATTTTAACTCCTTTAGCAGTTCCCCATTCTTTAAATAAAGAAAATTCCTTGTCATATTAATCTTCGACCAACTAAGTACAGCTTTTTAGTAAAATCTAAAGCTTCTTAGAAAATATATATTTATTTAATTCATTTATTGATTTATTTAGTGCGCTTTAAATAACCAGAATTTAAACTGTTTATTCCGGCGGGGTTATGCAGCAACGAACAAACAAAACACTACCTACGTCACGACTAAAATTTCACTCCCCGAATTCCAACTCTAATAATATTAATAAGTATAGAAATATTTCAGTTAATATTAGGAAAGGATAAAACGTTGTATATTATACGTTGCTTATTAGACAATTATTTGGTCAAGGGAAAGCAGAGCATCATTATCGCGCTCGCAAATGACAGTCTATTTAAGCCACCTATATAAATTTCTATTGTGTGCACACTTCTAGCGCTTTACTAGGCTAACTGGTGCTGTGGTAGCGTATGTAAGAGGTCGTGCATTCCCTTTACATAGAACACTTTTACTTTCTCTGCTTAGTACATAGTACATACGTAGATAAGGTATTGCATTCCACCTAAAACGTTATACTAAGATTTCACTGCAAATACACGTTTTAATGTCCCCTGTATCCAAAATTTGCACTTTTAACTTCTTTAACGCCTAACGCCTACGTACAACATACATAGTGGATAAAGAAGGTATTGTATTCCACCCAAAAATGTTATGTTCAGATTTCACCGGAAAGGTATGTTTTGAGGTCTCTTGAATCCGAAAAAAGCATTTTTAGAAAAAGGTCCGTGTGTGTCTGTGGACAACATAACTCAAAAACAAAAAGTCCCTTAAACACCAAACTTAGTATTTAAATTGAAATCTCCCTAGGAGGCGACACGAAGATTTTCAGGAAAATCTCCCCACCCCTAACCATCCTTTGTTTGGTAAACTTTTCGAAAATGTTGATGTTCTCAAGAACGGCAGAAATATTTTGATTAAAATGTCATGTTTAAAATATTTTCATGACAAACAAAATTTTTATCTTGAATTTTCTGGAAATAGCCTCTGCAGGTCATTGTGAATGAAATTTACTGTTAAGAAATGTTAACAGACTAATATGTAGTTTACATTTTTTTGTTCAGCTAACTTTTTAGAGATATTTCGAATTATTGGTTTCAGTTTTAAGGTATTTTCCCAACGGGAGACATCTTTCTTTTAGTTTCTATTCTGTTTACTTCTAGCAAGCAAACAGAAGCGAATTTCAATTGTGAATGAATAAGTGTGTTTATTGAAATACCAATATGTATACTTCATCAATCGCACGGGTTCACAAATACACAAAATAGCAAACAATATTTAAAAACAAAAAATTATAAGGGTAAACACGTAAATAACTGAACAAAGATATTTAAATACATCTACTTTAATCCTATTCAGATGTATTAATGTATCCTATTATAGTAGACAAATACACTTAAGAAAAATATATACACACAATACTATCACCATAACAAAACAATGACCAAGACTGCCTGCGTGATTGAGTAGTTCGCGAGCTGGTTCGATTCCCTGCTGGGATGGTAAATGTTTCTTTAACCAGAATTATTCCCTATCCCCAAGTATGTATGTGAGTGTGAGCAAAATAAAACGGTTTAAACCCAACGTAAAGAACCTAGAGACAATCAGTTGTTTCTAATGCAAAGCCCCGATATCACCTTAGATGTTACGGGGGCTGAATAAAAGAACAATAAAAAAATCTGATGTGTTCCATTCACATAACTTTCTCTACATCTCTGTAACAAATTATTGTTAAAACGCTTATGCTTCTATTTACTTCATGTCAATCGAGAAAAAAATAGCAGAAATAGTCTTATTACTTGCTTCCTTGTAAGCATAAGGGAGTAGCATAGGTTGAAGTGACAGTCAAAAGCTGGTTGCTATGTGTCTGAAGTTCCTTTGTTTGTATGGACAGGAGTTGACAAATTCCAGTATGAGAAATCTAAAACAAGGAATATCTGAAAAACGATAAACTTCACAAAAAATGCATATAACAAACATTTTGTGTTTTAACGTGCTCTAAATTTTTTGTGTAATAAGTGTTTGTTCATCTCTTACGTTTTAGCAGTTCTGCAAAATTCCGTAACACATATCCAGAATAAAGTAGTCTTTGGAGGTTATTCCCAGTAAATTGAAGATATACGTTTTATTTGTCAGGTAAATATCTTTAATATACGAGTATTTTAATCAAAATCTTTAGAGCCCTTTTTGAAAAAATCAAAATTTTAGAAAAAATGTCCATATAAAGGGTAGTTTGGGGAGGGGGGATTTTTCTAAAAATCTTCGTGTCGCATCCTTGGAAGATACTAAACTTAAATAACAAATTTGGTATTTTACAGACTTTTCGTTTTTCAGTTAACGTGTTCACAGACACATTGACCTTCTTCTTAAAAAGCCTGTTTTGGATACAGGGCCCTAAAAGGTATATTTCCAGTGAAATCTCGGTACCGAATTTTTGGGTGGAATGCAATACCTTCTCTATACTCTATGTACATAGTATGTGTAGAGAAAGTAAAAACCACGCCTGTAAAACCAGATAAGGTAACCGTGGTTAAAACAGATGAAAGGAGCAGAGAATATCCTGTGAGTGTGTTTCCCAATAAAGTGTAAGATATGAGATACATTATTAAAGCGTACAGCTTGCCCATTGTGCGGAAATTCGCAGCTGATTGGCTGTTATCTGCTCCCTCAACAACAAGCTTGCCATTATTATCTTTACACCGACCCTGCTACACGAATTGCTTTATTATGTAAATGTGAGCCCATTAATAGCTAAGTGCATTATTTTCATTGTGCAAGTTTGAAGAAAATATAAGCACATAACGCGTTACTTACTGCACTGTATTTCATCCCATCAACACTGCAGTTTCCCACCAGGCGTTGAAACACTTACTAATATAGCACTACGCAGTGGCAACATTTTCTGCTCAAAATTACTTAAAAAATATAATGTGTACAATTCATATGACTTTTCTACACCTCTGCAATAAATTATTGTTAAAAAGCTTATGCTAATATTTACTTCAGGCTAATCGTGAAAAATCTGATGTGTACCATTCACATGACTTTCTCTATATCCCTGCAACAAATTATTCTTAAACAGCTTATACTTCTATTTACTTTATGCTAATTAGCTGAAATGGTCTTATTACTTCCTTCCTTGTAAGTAGAAGCGAAATAAGGGACTATCATAGGATAAAGTGATAGTCAAAAGCTGGTTACTATGTCAGTGAAGTTCCTTTCTTTATATGGATAGGAGTTGACAAGTTCCTGTATAAGAAAAGTATACGTTTTTCATAGTAGAAACCAAAAATAAGGAATATCTGAAAAACGATCAACTCCACGAAAAAAATGTATATAACATAAATTGTGTGTTTTAATGTGCTCTACATTTTTTGTGTGGTAAGTTTTTGTCCATATCTTACGGTTTAGCAGTTATGCAGAAACCGTAAAATTCATCCAGAATAAAGTTGTCTTCTTCAGAGGCCGTTCCCAGAAAATCCAAGAGATATATATATACATTTTTGAAAAAGGTTCCATGTAAAAGGTAGTTTGGGGAGGGGGGAATTTCTTGAAAATCTTCGTGTCGCATCCTTGGAAGATACCAAACTTAAATACCAAGTTTGGTTTTTAACTGTCTTTTCATTTTTGAGTTATCTGTTCACAGACACAAGGACACACACACATACACGGACTAAAAATGGTTTTTTTTTTTTTTTTTTTTTTTTTTTTTTTTTTTTTTTTTTTTTGCTACCGGGGACCCTAAAACACATATTTGAGGTGATATCTCGGTATCGAATTTTTGGGTGCAATACAATACCTTTTCTATACACTATGTAGATAGTACGCGTAGAGAAAGTAAATACAGCTAGTTGGCCAGGCAGGTACAAAAGATAAATTTATTATTAAAAACCATAGCTACTTAAAAACATATAATTGGAACAGGGATATAGTACGAAAGTCGCTTTACATTTTATCAGTTAAACAAACTTTCGGACAGTAAAAACCCTACCTCCCGGAACCCCCACACATTTGGTTACCGCCGCGAGTAGAGTAGGGAACGCAGTTAAAGAGCGTCCACTTCTGCTAAATCTAAATATTAGAAATCGGTAGCAAAGTTTTACCGAGGTTTAATAAATGACAGTGCACTTTGGTAGCGTCAACTTGGTTAACAGGGTACTTATTGAACCGCCCTAGTGTTTATTATCCTAGGTCCTGTGCCACACACATGCTCGCGCTATCTTAGGCTCGCAGCTTGGCACATTCTTTCCTTGCGACAGACACATTTACATAGTTGGTAAACCTGCAGCTGCGGAAGGGAAATATTACTGTTATGAATTTTTATGACGCCTGCCGCCTTATGCATATACAAATTACAATAATTTGATACACTGGGGTGGACCAGTATGGCACCCTCGCCTCGACATCGTCGGCAGCCCCTGAAATTACTTTGTTATGGTCTACATCGCGCCCTAGCGGCAAAGTTAGAACTCTCTTCCTCTGCGCTACAAGCCGATCTTGTTACACAGACACCATGTTTCCTTCCTTTGCCACTAGAGGCGCTCAATAAGCCCTTAGAAAATCAACAAATTGCGTCTATTTAGTAACCGTCATCTCTTACTAGATGGCAGTTAAAGTTTCAGCTATATCCATTATGTGGTTGCGTTGCCATAGGCAATTGAATCAACAATCCTGTCCTTCTTTCGAAAGATTTAAAAAAATCTGATGTGGTCCATTCACATGACTTTCTCTACATTTATACAACAAATTATTATTAAAAAGCTAATGATTCTATTCACTTCATGCTAATCGAGAAAAAATTAGCAAAACTAGTCTTATTACTTGCTTCCTAGTAAGTACAAGTGAAATAAGGGAGTACCATAGGTTAAAGTGATGGTCAAAAGCTTTTTGCAGATATGCAAAATTCCGTAAAATTCATCCAGAGTAATGTAGTCTTCAGAGGCTGTTCCCAGAAAATTCTATATATATATATATATAGAGAGAGAGAGAGAGAGAGAGAGAGAGGATAGGTAGAGTCAGATTGAAAAGTTCAATGGCATAACCGGGATTTGAACCACGGATCTCTCGATCTCTAGCCGGTTTCTCTTCCACTGGGCTACCATGACAACATGCCGGCATGGCATTGAATTTCTCAACTGCCTCGCATGTTTCCCGGTAAACCACAAGGTGATCAAATTATTTTGAGATAGGTCGGCGACACGCTATTTCAAGTGTTAATGTGAATTCCTATTTTTTTCTCCTTCTTTACGCCACACGTTCTATGTACAGAGTTTATAGAGAAGCTATTGTATTGCACCCAAAAATTGTAGTAGGTGTGTGTGTGTACAGCGAAACTGAGAAACGATAAATCCGTCGAATACCAAACTTCGTAGTTAAGTGTGTGTATCCCAAGAATAGGACACGAAGATTTTTAACAAAATCCCCTCAACCCAAACTACCCATTACTTGGAAAAAATTTACAACATTTTGTTTATCTGAAAAATGACTAATGACTTTGATTAAAATACCGTATATTAAAGATATTTACGTCACTAATGAAATAAATCTAGAATTTTCTGTGAAAGCCTCTGAAGGTCTCTTTATTTTGGACAAATTTTGCTGACTTTTGCATAGCTAGTAAACCGTAAGAAATGCACAAAACTTACACCAGAAAAAATTACATATCTTACTAAAACACATAATTTAGGTCATATACGTTTTTGTAGAGCTGACTATTTTTGAGACGTTCCTTGTTATTGTTTCAATTTTAAAATACTTAATACGAGAACTTGTAAACTCCTGGTAAAGCTGAGAAACGGATTTCAATCCCATAGTAACCACATTTTAAAACATTTGACTGTCACTTTAACTTAGTGTATTCCCTTATTTCCCTTCTACTTATAAGGAAGTAGGGAAGTAGGTAATAAGACCATTTCTGTTAATATTTAGCTGGATTAACATTAATTTGTTACAGACACGTAGAGAAAGTCATGTGAATGGAATAATGATATTTTTCTTGTAGAGTTGATCGTTTTCAAGATGTTACTTGTTATTGGTTTTAGTTTTAAACTATCTAACCTTACTTAAACGGGACACCTGCTTTTGTTTCATGTCTTGTTTTATTGCAGGTCATGCAAAGCGAACAGAACTTCAATTGTTCCACATAGTGACGAACTTTTAAAAGATTTGACTATCACTTTAGGCTAATATGATCCCTTATTTCCCTTGGACTTACAAGGAGGTAGGTAACAAGGTAATTGCTGCTAATATGTACCTCGATTATGATTAGATAAAAGAATATTTTTGTAAGAATAGTTTGTTTGTTGAACAGATAAAGTTATGTGAATGGAATACATGTGATTTCCTTCAGTATGCACTTTCTAGATCAAATTAATAAAGTAATATAAAAACCATACTTATGGTTATGTATGTAAATGTGTATACACATCAGAGCAAAACTGAAAGGTGAGGGTAATTAGTATAAGATGGTTCCACCACTTGGCACTACTTCAGTACGTGAGTACTTTTCTTATTTCGTCATTAGAGCCGCGTTATAGTTACCTACTGGTCTATTATAAACATTAAGGGCCTTAAGCTGCAAAGCGTAGCCTAACGTGGAGGGTCCTAAGCCCCAAAGCGTAGCCGAGTGATATTTTTTATAAGTTGAGGAGTGTAGCAGTTGCGGTCGAAGGCCGCTACTGCGGAACGGCAACAGAGTGTAGCCGAGGGATCTGTGAAGCTAAAACCCCAATGATCCCAAGAATTTCGGCAATCTGGCGACTTTCACATCTGAACAACTTAATGTTTACAACACTTTCAAGTATGGATCACCAGTAACAGTCGTAAGACCGTTTGCGTGTGCATGTAGGTGTGTGCGCACGCGCGTGCGTGTTGTGCGCATATGCGTATGTGTGGTGCAACCATCGTATAGCTTTACCGCGACGAATACATTTCAAGCGCAAACTGAGAAAAAGCTGCATACAGAAGAAAAACGTGACTTAAACATGTTGCTGGGGCTTAGAAACTAATGCATCTTGATAAATATTGCAAAAAATTGTTCATAGCTGACCATAGAATATTTATATAATCATAAAATCAAATTTATTGTCATTTTCATCCCTAGAATCAGAGCCAGTAACCTCATTTCCAAGCATTAGTAACCCAATACGTACAGCTCAGCTTACGTGACGCTAGAAGCTAGGTTTGCAGTAATTTAGACATGCAACTTACCTCACAGTCTTCAAATACAACGCTCTAGTTTGAGAAAAGAGAGACGTTTTCCACACGTCACCATAGTAACAACACTAATATACTCGCTGTAAAAGCTTATACTGCCATATTATAAACAGTCGATCGTCGCTTGTCATTCATAACACAGTCGTCAGAAACAAGAGAGGAACGCCTGCAGGTTGCATTCTTTACAGCAATTGAGAATAAAGGATTCAGGCACCGGCTTTATTGGGATACATAACGCTATCTATTATTTAATAATTGAACTAAATGCAGTTAGAACGATCCATTGGCAGAAGTACTACATTTTAATGCAATGTCTACATTTTAATTGTTTGAAGGTGACACGATTGAATATACTTACTTTCTCTATACGTAGTATGTACATAAAATTCGATGCCGAGATTTCACCGGAAATATATGTTTTAGTGTCTCCTGTATACAAAAACTAACATTTTCACAAAAAAGGTCCGTGCATGTGTGTGTGTGTGTGTGTGTGTGTGTGTGTGTCCGTGTGTCTGTAAACACGATAGCCCAAAAACGAAAAGTCGGTAAAATACCAAACTTGGTTTTTAAGTTTGGCATCTTTCAGGGATGCGACACGAAGCTTTCTGAAAAATCCCCCCACCCCAAACTACCATTTACCTGTAACTTTTTTCGAAAGTTTTGATTTTCTTAAAAATGGCTCTTACGATTTTGATTCAAATATCGAATATTAAAGATATTTACCTGACAAATAGAATGCATATCTTGCATTTTCTGGGAATTACCTCGGAAAACTACTTTATTCTGGATGAATTTTACGGAATTTTGCATAACTGCTAAACCGTAAGAAACGATAAAAAAACTTACCATACAAAAAATGTTGAGCTCGTTAAAACACACACTTCATGTTATGTAATTTTTTCATGGATTTGATCGTTTTTTCGATATTACTTGTTATTCGTTTCAGCTTTAAAAAACTTACTTTTCTCATACTGGAATTTGTCAACTTCTGTCCATACACAAAAAGGAACTTGTCACATAACAACGAGCTTTTGACTATCACTTTAACCTATGGTACTCCCTTATTTCGCTTCTACTTGCAAGGAAGCAAGTAATAAGACTATTTCTGCTAATTTTTTCTCATTAAGCATGAAGTAAATAGAAGCATAATCTTTTGTAAGAAAATTTGTTACAGAGATGTAAAGAAAGTCATGTGAGTGGAAAACATAAGATTTTTCAACATTTTGTTATTCTCATAAATGGTTCAAATAATATTTATTGAAAAACCCCTATTTTGAAATGTTTCACAAAACAAGTGTAATGTAGAGCACACTGCTCTGGTAGATTTATTCAGAATTTTGCATGACGGTTAAACCGTCAGAGATAGAGAAGTACTTCTCAAAAAGTGTAGATGTCGTTAAGCACACAACTTAAGTCATATAGTTTTTTTCATGAAGTTAATACCTTTTTAGATGTTCCATGATGTTGGTTTCAGTTGACGGGAATTTTCCAAATTCGGATAATGCAAAGAAACTGGCCTTTATCACATAGAAACAGTATTTAAAGTACTTAACCTACTTTATCCTAGAGTACTCCCTTTTACTCACAAGGGAGTTTTTCTGTTAATGTTTACCTCAATTAGCATGAAGTAAATAGAAGAATAAGGTACTAATTATTATCTCTAATAATTTTACTTTCTCTACCCGTACTATGTACATAGTGTATACAGAAGGTATAGGAATGCATAAAAAATTCGTTACCAAGATTTCACCGGAAATATGTGTCTTGAGACCCACTTATTTCCAAAAAAAGCATTTTCAGAAAAAAGTCCATGTGTGTGAGTGTGTGTGGACAGCACAGCACAAAAACGAAAAAACCATTAAATGCCAAACTTGGTATTTAAGTTTGCTATCTTACAAGGGTGGGACACGAAGATTTTCAAGAAAATCCCCGCAAACCAAACTACCATTTACATGGAACATTTTTCGAAAATTTTGATTTTATTAAAAATGGCTCTAACAATTTTGATTAAAATATCGTATATTAAAGATATTTACCTGACGAATAAAATGTATATCTTGAAGTTTCTGGGAATAGCCTCTGAAGACTACTTTATTTTGGATCAATTTTACGGAATTTTTGTATAACTGCTAAATCTAAGAGATGACCAAAAACTTACGAAACCAAAAATGTAGAGCACGTTAAAACACACAATCTATCTTATATAGATTTTTTGAGATATTCCTTGTTTTGGTTTCAGCTTTGACATACTTATACTTTTCTCATACAGGAATTTGTCAACTCCTGTCCACACAAACAAAGGAATTTCAGTCACATAGCAACCAGCTTTTGGCTTCCACTTTAACCTATGGCACTCCCTTATTTCTCTTCTACTTACAAGGAAGCGAGTAATAAGACTATTTCTGCTATTTTTTCCTGCATTAGCATGAAGTAAATAGAAGCATAAGCTTTTTAACAATAATTTGTTGCAGAAATGTAGAGAAAGTCATGTGAATAGAACATATCAGAATTTTACTTTCTCTACACGTACTATGTACATGTTTATAGAGAAGGTATTGTATTCCACCCAAAAATTCGAAACCAAATTTCACTGGAAATACATGTTTTGTGTGTACCTGAATCCAAAAAAAGCATTTTTGGAAAAATGTTCGTGTGTGTGTGTACGGGTGTGTGTGTGTGTGTGCGTGTGCGGGTGTGTGCCTCTGTATATGTGTCTGTGGACAGCATAGCTCAAAAACCAAAAGTCCGTTAAATACTAAACTTGGCATTTAAGGTCCGTATCTTCCAAGGATGCGACACGAAGATTTGAAAGAAAATATCCCCACTTCCAACTACCCTTTACATGGAACTTTTTTCGAAAATTTTGATTTTCTCAAAAATGGCTTTAACGATTTTGATTAAAATATTGTATAATAAAAGTATTTACCTGGCAAATAATATGTATATCTTGAATTTTCTGGGAATAGCCTCTGAAGACTACTTTATTCTGGATGAATTTTACGAAATTTTGCATCACTGCTAAGCCGTAAGAAATGGACAAAAACGTATCACACAAAAACTGTAGAGCACATTGTAACACACAATTAATGTTATATAACTTTTTTCTCGAGGAGTTGTTTGTTTTTTAGATATTCCTTGTTTCTGATTTCAGCTTTGAGAAACTTGTACTTTTCTTATACAGGAATTTGTAAACTCGTGTCCATACAAACAAAGGAACTTCAGTCACCTAGTAACCAGTTTTTCACTATCACTTTAACCTATGGTTCTCCCTTATTTCCCTTCTACTTACAAGGCAGCAAGTAATAAGACTATTTCTGCTAATTTTTTCTCGATTAGCATGAAGGAAATAGAAGCATAAGCTTACTAACAATAGTTTGTTACAGAGAAGTAGAGAAAGTCATGTGAATGGAACACATCGGATTTTTTATAGTATTTAACATCAGCTTTTACTACAAATGGCAGCACAGGCGATGGCGCTGATTATGCATGGAATGAAGATGGAGCACCGGTGGAATGCGATGTCGGGGGAAACCGGAGAAAAACCTGTCCCTGCAGCGCTTTGCCCACCACAAATCCTGGGATCGAACTGTGGCCAGCTAGGTGAGAGGCGAGTGGTTTAACGTCCAAGGCACGGCCCCCTTGTTATTGGTTTTAAAATAACCAATACTTAGACTTTCTTAAATGGAAACTTTTTCTCATTACGGTGATGAGAAAGGGGGTACTTCAATTTTATTACAGACAGCTTTTAAAACATGTGACTATTGCCGGCGCAAAACTTCTGGAATCGTGACCTTGACCGCCAACCCAGCTACCCAGCCCAGCTTATCGTATTTTGTCATACGATACTTTGCTTACTTAAAGTCACAGCGAGCAAACGTTGTACAGTCTGTATCGAAAGTGTTCTGCATATGTTTGTATCCAAAGTGGACAGTAGATAGTATTCATTTTATTTATGCTATTCTTTTAACCATGGATCCTACGTATTCAAAATTAAGTGGCAAGGTATTACTTGGCCAGAGCAGAGAAATAACTGCAAATGTCCTTGACTTGATGAAACAAAAGGCAGAAAATGTATGTTCCCCGAGATCTTCAAAAGCCTGTAGAAAGTGAATGAAAGAGTAGTCAAGGCAAATGATATTTCACTGAGTTCCGTTTCCAGGTTTCTCAAAGATAAGAAAAATAAAACTTAACATATCACTTTTAAATTAAAAGATGTGGAGCAGTTGTGTCGCCAGCGAATTGCAGAAATTGGCAGGCCACAATGGGAAAATGTATGTCGACATGTTGAGAACATTGAAAATCTTTAGAAAGAATTGTAGAAAATCAGAAAGAATTCTAATCCAGGATAATGTTGCAGAAAGTAGTGATAGCTGATGGTGACAAGGACGTGAGCGAAGACGAAGGACTGACAGGTGTGGAAGAATTGGAGGCAGACGATTGACATTGTTTATATAGTAGGCCATTTGTATAGGTATGAATATAACACGTGTTTGTCAGTGCAGGTGACAGATATTTGACATCGACTGGTGAACTGCTTATCTGAAAGTACAACTCGCTTCCTAGCTCTCATTAACATTTTCACATGTCCACATCTGTTGCGCCAGTTATATCAGTTCATCCTAGTGTACTGCCTTATTTCCCTTAGGGCCAGTTGTACGACCTTGGAATAGTTATTCTTGGAATATACTATTCGCGGTATAGATATGATGACGAGTTGTACGACGCAATTTTATTCCTTAGATATCTAAACGACTGTTTGCAGATTTAAAACTAATGTTGGCTATGCTGCAAGTCATTCATGGCCAACCTGATTCGTAATTTCTGCTTTATTTTGCTGAAAATTTGCATTATTTTTACTATCAGCTGTTCCTAAACTGTGTCTTATTTCTTATTTTAACTACCTACGGTACTATGAAATAATTATAAATGTTCACCAGCGTGTTCGGATGCAGAATTGCTATACACTTTACAAAACATAAACATATGTATACTGTGACTTCTTGCGATAGGTTAGGAGTGTGGGAGTGAAACCTTACCGTATTGTAAAGTTGTATCTTGTGCTGATATATGACATCTTTCCGTTTCTGTGCTAAAGCAGCTAACTTTTTAACCTGGATTCTGTAATTGTATTCAGTAAAATGCTTAGTAATGAAATTTTGCAAATTAAATTTTAGCTGTTGTCAACGCTACTATCAACTTAAGATATGTAGAATAGAATCGATGCACTTGCTATACAGGTATTATTAACCAACAGAAACATTAGTAACCATGTCGAATAGTGCAATAAACCGTTTCCATTACAGCCCGCATTTTGCCGATGGCAATATTTAATACAACAGTTTGAAATGGTCAACCAAACTAATAAAACTGAGAACATTATATCTTACGTAAGGTATCGTCTATTCAATCCAAATTGTTTCTAATATACTAAACACACAGCATATAAAACGAAAAAATATTAATTTATTGTAAAATAATAATATATATTATATTTGCGAGCTCTGAAGGTGGGCATCTCCTCCCTTTATCAAAAAGCTTGTAATGTTAAACTTGCACTTAGCCTCCAAAATGTGATTATAGCACAGAATGTCGCTAACATTAACACTATGTTACGTTTTGAAACATATTTCCCTCGAAGTAACCAATTCTTTGTATTTCGTCAATAACACATAACGCTAAGCGTTGTACTGGTGAATTGCTATATCTTGGGTAGGATTAAATTTCATTGTTTCCATAAAAATAGCGGTATTTTGATGACATAGACTTTACTTTAACCAACTTGTTGTCTTATGCCTTCCAGCCGCCAAGTTAACTCAGTGTGATATACTTTCTCAACTTTAATTTCATTTATCGGACTACCTCTATAACATATTGTCTTTAGCTATAATATGTCCTTAAAAACATATTATAAAGAAATTAATCGTTTATATCGGTCCAGAACACAAGCGGCCATTTTCCTTTTTGTAGTCTATTGTCGGAAAGACGCAAGGAATCACGAATAAGTTATTCCATGTTTATTCCCTTGATAGTCTCTATTCCGTTGCAATTTAGCACATAACCATGGAATAACGTCTAACAGGGTTTATTCCGAGTTCGTACAACCGGCCATTATACTTACAATGAAGCAAGTAATAAGACAACTTTTCTCGATTAGCACGAAGAATAAACTTTTGTAATGAGTTATAGAATAGGTAGAGAAAGTCATGTGACTGAAACACTTCAGAACTTTTCAAAGATCATGATAAAATATTCGGCAGTAAATTCACTACTAGTTGGCGTTGAGTAAAGTGAACTCTCTTGTGTGTTTTTATTTCACTTGAGTATAATAGAATAAGGGCGAAGAAGAAGCAGCTCTGGTATTGTTTGCACCGCTGTAACCTGCAGCCATTGTCAAGTCCTCTTCCTAAACAAGAAGCGCCGCTAGCTTTCATCTTCCTGAAAAAGATTAAAACGTGTAACAGGCGACGCATCGTGTCAAAACTGAGAGTACACCACACATCTACCCTTAAAAACCTGGCAGAGTCACCTGGCTCACAAGTTTGGTATTCGGGTGATCGTGGGATCGATTCTCCTGTCCATTTCATCCCAACCGGGCGGTGACTGCGCTATACAAATGCAGCGCTCGGCGGCGAGACTGAATCACGGATCCTGACGCTCCCCGTGTCGAGATGAAGTACCTGTCAATAGTTATGGACCCTCGACGACGGCTCTCTGCGGATGTCGGCCGCCCTCTGAACTTACACTGAGCTTATTATTCCTGCAGGGGTCTGACTTACAATAAGCTTACGGCTACGGTGGTAACTTATTCTTTGTGCTACATTCACATGAGTTTCTCTACCTATTCTGTCACCAACTATTATTACAAAAGTTTATTCCTCTAGCTTCTTCATGTTAATCCAGATAAATATTAGCAGAAATTGTCTTATTACTTTGTCCCTTGTAGGCAGAAGGGAAATAAGGGAATACATAGGATAAAGTGATATTCATATTGTTTAAGGGCTGGTTGCCTGTGATTGAAATTCGTTCTCTTTGCATGGACAGGAATTGTCAAAGTCCCATATAAGGTAAGTTTAAATATTTGAGAACCAAAACCATAAACAAGTAATACCTCGGAAATGCTCAACCCCACGAAAAAAAAAACAAAAACAAAACAACAACATGTAAGTGTCATAAATTTGTGTTTTAACAAGATCTACATGTTTTGGTGTGACTTAAGGTCTCTCAGAGTTTTTTACTTTCTCTACACGTACTATTACATAGAGAAGGTATTGTAACGCACCCAAGAATTCAATATCAATGTTTCACCGGAAATGCATGTTTTCAGACCCCCTGAATAAAAAAATTAGGAATATGTCCGTATGTGTGCCTGTGGGCAGCATAGCTCAAAAACGAAAACACCGTTAAATACTAAACTTGGTATTTAAGTTTGGTATCTTCCAAGGATGCGACACGAAGATTTTCAAGAAAATCCCCCCATCTCCAACTACCCTTTACATGCAACTTTTTTCGAAAATGTTTTTCTCAAAAATGGCTCTAATGATTTTGATTAAAATATGGTATTATAAAAATATTTACCTCACAAATAAAACGCATATGCTAACATTTCTGGAGTATAGCCTCTGAAGACTGCTTTATTCTGGATGAATTTTACCGAATGTTGCATAACTGCTAAACCGTAAGAGATGGACAAAAACTCGCCACACAAAAATGTAGAGCGCGTTAAAACACATTTATGTAATATATATATTTTTTTTTCGTGGAGTTGATCGTTTTTGAGTTATTCCTTGTTATTGCTTTCAGCATTGAAATACGTATACTTTTGTCATGCAGGAATTTGTCAATTCCTGTGCATACAAACAAAAGAACTTCATTCACATACCAAAAAGCTTTTGACTATCACTTTAACCTATGGTACTACCTTATTTAGCTCCTACTTACAAGGAAGCAAATAATAAGACTATTTCTGCTAATTAGTTCTTGGTTAAAAGAACTTTAATTTATAGTAGAGATGCAGAGAAAATATGTGAATGGATATATTTACAAGTGGTGGGGAGTACCTGGCGACGGGTAAAGTTTGTGGTTGGCGACACTGACGAAGGTGGTATCTAGAACATGCAGTTAGTTAACTCTGTCGTCGCGTAGCATATTTAGCGCTGTCCGAGACAGTAAAACAAAGCAATGCTGATGTGGGCCACACAATGCTAACAAACCACATGACAAGAAGTAATGCTACCCGCAGGGCGCACACAAGAATCCCTCCTTCCTTCCTTCTTAAGTGACGCAAAAACACTCACTAGCAGGCAAGCTTTGTCAGGGCCTGCAAATCACAAGTTTAGTGCTTCTCCACTCATATATTCCATTCACATGACTTTCTCTACATCTCTATAATAAATTGTTGTTGAAAACCTTATTCTTCTATTTACTTAATGCTAATTGATTTGCTGGTTGCTATGTGACTGAAGTTCCTTTGTTTGCATGGACAGGAGTTTTCAACTTGCCATATGAGAAAAGTATATCTAACTATTTTAAAGCTGAAATTAATAACAAGGAATATCTCAAAGAAATTCAACACCACGAAAATAATGTATATATCATAAATTGTGTGTTTTGACGAGCTCTACATATTCTATTGGGTATGTTTTTGTCTATCTCTTACGGTTTATCAGTTATGCAAAATTCCGCAAAATTAATCCAGAATAAAGATGTCTTCAAAGGCTATTCTCAGAAACTTCAAGATATACATTTTATTTGGTATGTAAATACCTTAAATATAAGAGATTTTAATCAGAATCATTAGAGCCATTTTTGAAAAAATCAAAATTTTCGAAAAATGTTCCATGTAAAGAGTAGCTGGGGTGGGGGGATTTTCTTGAAAATCTTCGTGTTGAATCCTTGGAGGATACCAAACTTAAATACCAACTTTGGTGTTTAACGGTCTTTTCGTTTTAGAGCTATGATGTCCACAGAAACACAGACACACACACACACACACACACACTCTGGCGGACTTTTTCCAAAAATGCTTTTTTCGGATTCAGGGGGAACCTAAACACGTATAGGTGAAATTTCGGTATTAAATTTTTGGGTGAAATGCAATACACACGATGTACATAGTACGTGTAGAAAAAGTAAAAAGGCAAACTACAACTGTATGCATTCACAAGACACTAATCATTCTTGTAGGAACATATTTTTACAGCGTAATGTAAGCAGAGTACTTGGTTAGATATTTTTATTAATATTACTGCGTAGTACGCTCGTTACACTTAAACATTGCTACTCACTTGGTACTGTAACAAATAAATGTCCATGCGAGTTTGCTCGGAGAAAACGTGACAACGTTGCCTTCTGTGTCAGTGAATGTGGGCAGCCGACATGTTAACCTTTTCAGTAGCACGGTTATACATTGTTTGAAATCAACCGCGTTATCCTATATGTTGTCTTGCAGAAATTTACATCCGTGACAGTTTTTTTTTTTTTAACGAAAACCAATGTAAGATTGTTAATACTTCCTAACGATATCCATTAAAAAATCCGGCATCTGTCAAGAATGTTTCCCGTCATATACCTTGAAAATCCGTCAAGTTGGCAGCAAGTACCCTGAATATCGGTTAGAATGAATGAATGAATGAATGAATGAATGAATGAACAATGTATTTATTGACATAACAATATCATACATTCAACTTCAACAGTCGCACGGGTCCACAAACCGCACGTGCCTTTGTAATACACAATAAAAAACAATATTAAAACAACAAAGAATTAAAAGAGTAAACACGAAAGTAAAAATACAAAGATATTCAAATACAGCAATTTAATTTACAGCACAGAGTACACCTTCATAAATGTACCCTCTTATAATAGATAAATACACTTAAAAGAAATATATACACAATATATAAAACCATAGCACAATGACATAAGTATGACATAAAATATATATATATATGTAAGTTATTGTAGTCATTTTTGTTTAGTTGTTCTTATCCCTCCCCCCTCTTCTCTATTGTCAGCCTTCTCAGATCTCAGCTGTCTTGCCTTTAGTATAAATTTACCTAGCTCGTCCACGTCTTCCGTACCTGCCAGTAGCGTCCAACATGCTTCTAACTCTCCATTCGCGGTGGTAAAGAATCGCAGTAACTATTTTTCCGCCATTCCTCCGTACCCCTTCATCTTGCCAAGATGTGGGTCCACGATTCTTCCTCCTCGCAAATGGGACAGATTCTCCTACCATTCTTGTCAGCAATTTTTGTGCTCCTCCATGCTCCTAGTCTAATCCACGCGAGCCCTCTCTAATGAGTTTGGTACCTGTTTTGAAGTATTACTCCATGCCCTATTCCGATTTTAGCCCAGACTGTACTTCTAATGAAACCTTCTCCGTGCATTGCACAATTATTTGCTGTGTGTCAATATCACAGATGTGGTTCCTAATTTTTCACCAAATACTCCGCCTGTTTGTCTGCCCCGCCATCTAAATGTATTCCACTCCAATGATTTCCAGTCCCTTCTTTAATTTTGATGCCCACGTCGAATTACCTTCTTGAAATATCGGTTAGTATTGGAAAAGTGTAGCGGGGAAAGAATGCGGAATTACGAAGGCCTTGTTAAATAATTATGATAACCTTGTATTTTACTACACTCGCAGTCTGTGCTCTGAGAACATGGATAGTGCTGCCATCTCTTGGAGAATTAAAGTACCAGTGGTTCCAGTTTGTGTCTATTTTGTGATGCTTCTGTGGCTGTTTACTTATTAAAGATAGCTTAAATCTTGCCTTGCATCTAACGCGTTTTATAATGCAGTATTTGCTAACATGCACTAAAAGGCTTGGGCGGCTTACAGAAGGCCATGACCTCGTTCCGTTTAACTGAATCCCATAAATACGCGTTATTCAAAATCTCCTGCGTATATATTAACCCTTTGTTTTGGGCCCTAATAGGCAATTAGTGACGCGTATTGACTGAACCATATAAATAAATGATAAAAAAAATTCTGTGATACAATATATTAACAAAGTTAGCCTTTGTTTAGTCTCTAATGGGCTTTTAGTAACGCATCTGTCCACCAAACAGCGTTGGCGCTAGCTACTGCAATATGTATAACCCGCTGCTTTGACTTCAGACTTACGGGATTAACTAAAAGGCGGCCATCTAAATGAGTACATCAACCTTGTTTTTGGTGGGATAAAATCTGTTTTAGAAAATCCTTTAATAAACCGCGGTTTCGCTTCTGACCCAGATTTTATGCTCCGTTAAAATTTCGCTAGCAAGCCAAGTTGGATCCTTGATAAATTACAAGGGTATTAATTTGCTTGCGATTCGTGTTTTGCAGCGAAACGTAAATCATTACAGCGGAATGAAACATGCAGAAGAAGAAAAAAAATTTGTTCGTATCGTAGATGAAACTTCGGGGGTAATCTTAAACTTCCAGCGTCAGGAATAAAAAATACATACCCAATTAATTGTTTTTTTTTTAATATGTGGTCAGTTTTTTTGGGTAGTGTTTAAAGCCCGCTTTAATTACTCTAAGGTACTGACTTCGATTTCAAGCTGGGGAACTAAATTATTACTTTCTCTTCACTTACGATGTACAAAGTGTATAGAAAAATATTCAATGTCGAGATTTGACCGGAAATACACGTTTTAGACTCCCTGATTTAAAAAAATACGTCCAAGTGTGTCTTTGGGCAGCATAGCTCAAAAACGAAAAGTCCGTTAAAGCCCAAACTTGGTATTTAAGTTCAGTATCCACCAAGGATGCGACACGAGGATTTTCAAGAAAATCCCTCCACTCACAACTACCCTTTACATGGAACATTTTTCGAAAAAAGTTATTTTCTAAGAAAAGGATAACGATTTCGGTTAAAATACGTTATGTTTAGAATATTTTATGAAAAGCGAAATGTATAACTTTAATTTTCTGGGAATAGCCTCATTCTGGATGACATATATATAACTGGTAAACCGTAACAGGTATACAAAAACTTACAAACATTTTGATCTCATTAAAACTCACAATTTATGCCCTGTTTTTTTTCTTTTTTGGGTAGAGTTATCCGTTTTCGAGATATTCCGAATTATTGGTATCAGTTTTTAGACGCAACTTTTTCTCAAACGGGAAGATATCTTTCTCCTCGCTTCTCGTGTGTTTACTCCTGGAAAGCAAAAAGATTGTAATTTCAATTGTTTCACATAGCGACCGGCTTTTAAAGGTTGAGCTCTAGCCTCTAAATTCCCGTATTTCCTTTATATTACAAGGAAACAAGCAATAGCACCATTTCATGTTTATCCCGTATATCATGAAGTAGATAGAAGAATAAGCTTATTAACAATAATTTGTTACAGAGATGTAGAGAAATTCAGACGAATGAAACACATCAGATTTTGTTGAAACATATGACCAGAAGGTGCTCCAACTAAATCAAAAGAACCAGCTGCAAATGTTTGGGAGTGTGCTTGTCAAGTAATGTCGGATCAGATAAACTCTACATCTAGGAAAGTGTGGAGGACAGTGCACTTCGTAATGAGAACACTGAAGAAGGGGGAGCGCAAAGTGCAGGGAAATTGCCTGCAAGTCTTCAGTGCGGTCAGTTATGGAATATGGAGTAGCATGCTGGGACCTTAGTGTGGCCAGTTATGGAACATGGAGTAGCATGCTGGGACCTTAGTGCGGCCAGTTATGGAATATGGAGTAGCATGCTGGGACCTTAGTGCGGCCAGTTATGGAATATGGAGTAGCATGCTGGGACTTAGTGCGGCCAGTTATGGAATATGGAGTAGCATGCTGGGACCTTAGTGCGGCCAGTTATGGAATATGGAGTAGCATGCTGGGACCTTAGTGCGGCCAGTTATGGAATATGTAGCAGCATGCTGGGACCTTAGTGCGGCCAGTTATGGAATATGTAGTAGCATGCTGGGACCTTAGTGCAGCCAGTTATGGAATATGGAGTAGCATGCTGGGACCTTAGTGCGGCCAGTTATGGAATTTGGAGTAGCATGCTGGGACCTTAGTGCGGCCAGTTATGGAACATGGAGTAGCACGCTGGGACCTTAGTGCGGCCAGTTATGGAATATGGAGTAGCATGCTGGGACCTTAGTGCGGCCAGTTATGGAACATGGAGTAGCATGCTGGGACCTTAGTGCGGCCAGTTATGGAATATGGAGTAGCATGCTGGGACCTTAGTGCGGTCAGTTATGGAATATGGAGTAGCATGCTGGGACCTTAGTGCGGCCAGTTATGGAATATGGAGTAGCATGCTGGGACCTTAGTGCGGTCAGTTATGGAATATGGAGTAGCATGCTGGGACCTTAGTGCGGCCAGTTATGGAATATGGAGTAGCATGCTGGGACCTAGTGCGGCCAGTTATGGAACATGGAGTAGCATGCTGGGACCTTAATGCGGCCAGTTATGGAATATGGAGTAGCATGCTGGGACCTTAGTGCGGTCAGTTATGGAATATGGAGTAGCATGCTGGGACCTTAGTGCGGCCAGTTATGGAACATGGAGTAGCATGCTGGGACCTTAGTGCGGCCAGTTATGGAATATGGAGTAGCATGCTGGGACCTTAGAGCGGCCAGTTATGGAACATGGCGTAGCATGCTGGGACCTTAGTGCGGCCAGCTATGGAACATGGAGTAGCATGCTAGGACCTTAGTGCGGCCAGTTATGGAATATGGGATAGCATGCTAGGACCTTAGTGAAGCCAGTTATGGAATATGGAGTAGCATGCTGGGACCTTAGTGCGGCCAGTTATGGAATATATAGTAGCATGCTGAGACCTTAGTGCGGCCAGTTATGGAATATGGAGTAGCATGCTGGGACCTTAGTGCGGCCAGTTATGGAATATGGAGTAGCATGCTGGGACCTTAATGCGGCCAGTTATGGAACATGGAGTAGCACGCTGGGACCTTAGTGCGGCCAGTTATGGAATATGGAGTAGCAAGCTGGGACCTTAATGCGGCCAGTTATGGAATATGGAGTAGCATGCTGGGACCTTAGTGCGGTCAGTTATGGAATATGGAGTAGCAAGCTGGGACCTTAGTGCGGCCAGCTATGGAACATGGAGTAGCATGCTGGGACCTTAGTGCGGCCAGTTATGGAAAATGGAGTAGCATGCTGGGACCTTAATGCGGCCAGTTATGGAACATGGAGTAGCACGCTGGGACCTTAGTGCGGCCAGCTATGGAATATGGAGCAGCATGCTGGGACCTTAGTGCGGCCAGCTATGGAATATGTAGTAGCATGCTGGGACCTTAGTGCGGCTGGTTATGGAATATGGAGTAGCATGCTAGGACCTTAGTGCGGCCAGTTATGGAATATGGAGCAGCATGCTGGGACCTTAGTGCGGCCAGCTATGTAACATGGAGTAGCATGCTGGGACCTTAGTGCGGCTGGTTATGGAATATGGAGTAGCATGCTGGGACCTTAGTGCGGCCAGTTATGGAATATGGAGTAGCATGCTGGGACCTTAGTGCGGCTGGTTATGGAATATGGAGTAGCATGCTGGGACCTTAGTGCGGCCAGTTATGGAATATGGAGTAGCATGCTGGGACCTTAGTGCGGCCAACTATGTAACATGGAGTAGCATGCTGGGACCTTAGTGCGGCTGGTTATGGAATATGGAGTAGCATGCTAGGACCTTAGTGCGGCCAGTTATGGAATATGGAGCAGCATGCTGGGACCTTAGTGCGGCCAGCTATGTAACATGGAGTAGCATGCTGGGACCTTAGTGCGGCTGGTTATGGAATATGGAGTAGCATGCTGGGACCTTAGTGCGGCCAGTTATGGAATATGGAGTAGCATGCTGGGACCTTAGTGCGGCCAGTTATGGAATATGGAGTAGCATGCTGGGACCTTAGTGCGGTCAGTTATGGAATATGGAGTAGCATGCTGGGACCTTATTGCGGCCAGTTATGGAATATGGAGTAGCATGCTGGGACCTTAGTGCGGCCAGTTATGGAATATGGAGTAGCATGCTGGGACCTTAATGCGGCCAGTTATGGAATATGGGACCATACAATGTTAATCAAACTGATACAGGGAAGAGCTTAAAATGCATAACGACAGGTAAAGATTTTGGACTTCCGAAAGGTGAACAGAATAAATGGGAGCCGCTAAAAGACAAAGGTTAGTCGCACTATTTAAAGCTTATACTGATTTAAATGCATGGGTGGACGTTAGAAAGAGGTTAGAAAACCCAACATACTACGGACAAAACGATCATTTGAATAAAATTAAGGGTAGACGGTACAGAACCGACGTATGAAAATTTTCTTTTGTTAATAGGACCATTGAAGAATGGAATGAATTGCCTGTAGCTGTCTTTCAGGGGTGCCCACTAACCTTAAAGAAGTTTAGGAATAATTTAAAGGGAATAAATGTTAGTTAATTTGAGTAAATATTGTGAAGTAATTAAACCTTACTTGCCTGCATTAGTATATTATATATTATACCGTTTTTCCTTTAATTCAAGTTTAAAATTGGAGTTCTAGTAAAAAGATATGGTAATAAACGTATTATGTAAAATAATAGACAAACTAAAATAAATGAAAACATATGTAGATCATTTATTAATCTTTTTCACCTAATTACAAGTTTAAATTCTTCTAAACCAAGTCTTGCCAAAGACACTACCAAAAAGTATTTCAAATGGCCATGAGTGTTAGGTGATAGGTAATGGACTGGGCCATCCATTCAAAGTCCAATGTTGCAAGTACAAACCCAGTGATTGTGATAAAGGACGGGGAGAGCCCATGTAAAATAATCGGTGTGACGCTTAGAAGCTAATCTGGTTACATTTGACTGTAGTTACATAGGTTTTACTCTTTTATTTATTTAAAAAAAATCACTGCAATTTTAAGGAAAACTTTTTATATTTTTACAATATAAAACAGTCTTGGTTACTTGTCGTTTATGGTTGAAGGTTAGCATAACATGAAATTAATCCTAAAGTACAACCCTTTTTCCATAGTTACGCTTAAAACAAGCGGTTACAGGTACCGACAGGCAAGGTTTAAGAATCTGACAACTGCATTAATGTACATTATTCTTAATGTATATATTAGTAATGTATAGTATTAATGTTGAGGCTTCGTAATAACTGTTTATAAACATGCTGGTAATTCACATAAGTATTGCTATACTGAATAATAAGTAGTTAGGTATTTAAAAAATCTGATGTGTTCCATTCACATGACTTTCTCTACTTCTCTGTAAAAGATTATTGTTAATAAGCTTATTCTTCTATTTTCTTCATGTCAATCGAGAAAAAAATAGCAGAAATAGTCTTATTATTTGCTTTCTTGTAACTAGAAGGGAAATGTGGAAGTATCATAGGTGAAAGTGATAGTCAAAAGCTGGTTACTTGGTGGCTGAAGTTTCTTTGTTTGTATGGATACGAGTTGACAAATACCTGTATGAGAAAAGTACAAGTTTTTCAAAGCTGAAACCGAAAACAAGAAATATCTCAAAAACGATCAACTCCTCGAAAAAAAATTATGTAACATAAATTGTGTGTTTCAATGTGCTCTACATTTTTTGTGTGATAAGATTTTGTCCATTTCTTACGGTTTAGCAGTTATACAAAATTTCGTAAAATTCATCCAGAATAAAGTAGTCTCAATGGCTATTCCCAGAAAATTCAAAATATACATTTTATTTGTCAGGTAAATGTCTTTAATATAGGAAATATCCTTTCCGAATGGACGAAGTAAATTATTCTTTGACCAGCTGTATTATTTCTCGATTAAGGTTCATCTCATAATCAAAACATGTGATGTATTCCACGCAAATGATTTTCTATAAATCTGTGTAACAAATTATTGTTAATAAGCTTATTGTTCTTTACAGTTCATGCTAATCGAGATAAAGATCAACAGAAATACACTAGGCTGAAACGATTGTCAAATATTTTAAAAGCTGGTAGGGCCGTTTCTATACAACGCCAGGAGTTTACAACCTTCCGTGTGAGAAAAGCATAAGTATTTTAAAGCTGAAAACAATAATAAGGAGTATCTCAAAAACGGTAAACTTCAGGAAAAAAAGTAATAAACATAAATGTTGTTTTAACAAGCTCTACATTTTTTGTATAGTAATATTTTGTTTATCCCGTACGGTCTAGCACTTAAGCAAAATTTGGCAAAATTCATCCAGAATAAAGAGGTCTTCAGAGGCTATTCCCAGAAAATTCAAGATATACAGTCAGTTGGGGTGTAAATATCTTAATATATACGCAATTTTAATCAAAATTGTTACAGCCATTTTTTCGAAAACAAAAATTTTACAAAAATTTTCCATGTTAAGGGTAGTTGGAAGTAGGAGGATTTTCTTGAAGATCCTCGTGTCGCATCCTTGTTTGATATTTAATGCACTTTTCGTTTTTGAGCTGTGCTGCCCAAAGAGAAACACACACACAGACAGACGCACACACGGACCTTTTTCCAAAAATGCTTTTTTGGGTACAGGGGAACCTGAAACGTTTATTTCCGGTGTAATCTCGGTATCGAAATCTTGGGTGCAATACAATGTGTTCTCTATATACTATGTCATTATATTTTTAAATGAAAATAAAAGCTACAGTTGCGTGACTCAAGAAGCTGTATTAAATTGGTGTATGTCTGACATGTCGTTATTTAAATTCTTGGCAAGCAATATCTGGGGCTGAGAACGCTTCAAAGTAATATCGCCCGCACCCTGGTGCTAGGAATTTGAACTATGCCTCTAATATGATGTACTAATGCTGTTCGACGGTTATAGAGAGACGGTTAATTAGGTTACCTTCCCAAGATGCACCGCGCTAAAAGCATTCTCTGTATTGGCAAAGGTCCGCTCTCTCCTTCCAGTTCCAAACTAACCTCTATATTGTCTTGTTATTATAGCTCATTGTGTGCTCCAGATCTATGTTAAAACACACATATGTAACAATCTCTACTTTAAATTAATGCATCTTGCAGTTTGAAGAATCTACAATAAATACGACACATTAATGAAACTTTTGAAATATTTGATATGTAAGTTAATCATTCTGAACACATATTTGGTAATGAAAGCTAAGTTTACAATTCATTTATTAACTACCATGCCAACCAGCACTGTAAGAGTTTGAGAGGTCATTAATACTTACAGTACAATTAGTAAATGACGTAACACTCAAGACATGTGCTACTTCAAGTAAAGAATCTATTGCGAAATTCATTAACAAACGAGTGTATAAGAAGGCTTTGTCTATATAATTTAGATGTAACCTTTCATTTGTTCACATCGAAAATTCATTTTTACTTTCTCTACACGTACTATTTACATAGTGTATACAGAAGGTATTGCATTGCACCCGAAAAGTCGATACCGAGATTTTACCGGAAATACATGTTTTGGGTACCCCGAAAAAAATTACAAAAAGGTCCGTGTGTGCGCGTGGGTGTTTGTTTATGTGTGTGTATGGACAGCACAGCTCAAAAACGAAAAGACCGTTGAATATCAAACTTAGTATTTTAATATTTGATTAAAATATCGCATATTAAAAATATTTACCTGACAAATAATAGGTATATCTTGAATTTTCTGGGAATAGCCTCTGAAGACTATTTTATTCTAGACGAAAATTACTGAGTTTTGCAAAACTGCTAAACGGTAAGAAATGGATAAAAGCTTATTATACCAAAAATGTAGTGCATGTTAAACACACAATTTATGTCATATACATTTTTTTCCTGGAGTTGATCGTTTTTTAGATATTCCTTGTTAAGGGTTTCAGCTTTAAAAAAGTTATACTTTCTCATACAGGAATTTGTCACTTCCTGTCTATACAAACAAAGGAACTTCAGTCACACAGCAATCAGTTTTTGACTGTCACTTTAATTTATGGTACTCCCTTATTTCGCTTCTACTTACAAGGAAGCAAGTAATAAGACTATTTCTGCTATTTTTTTCTCGATTAGGATGAAGTAAATAGAAGCATAAGATTTTTAACAATAATTTGTTACACAGATGTACAGAAAGTCATGTGAAATAACACATCAGAGTTTTAGTTTTGCTGTTCGCAGGTACAGACAAAAAAAAATGTATGTTTGACAGTATGTGTGACTCACCACACGCTTGCAGTTGGAAGAAAAGAGATTCTGACGCCAGTTCCTCGCTAGAGTTACCTATGTACACGCCTGATCTAGCGAAACAGGTCACGTGTGTGCGTGCTGAGAAAAAATAACAAAGCTTTAACCATAGAGGTCGTGACATACATTCTAATACTGCGTTTTCAGTATATTTAAGCATATTAATTTAAACCTGACACATTTCGGTTTAAACTGCTGGTGTTAGTCCGGGGTTTTAAAAGCGCAATAAAAAGCAGTTTGTGTCTTCTGGAATATGAACTTATTTGGTTCATTTTCTTCCACTGTTGCGCACAAAACATTCCTCTGAGATAAAAATAAACGTGATACAACAGTGGTATTCTGAATCATTGTTATACGCCTTTCTAAAAGCGAAGTATATTATTTAAGAAGGGAGGGACTTTTTTAAAAAAAAATTAAAATTTATAAACAAAAACTGAGCATTGTGGAGAGTAAGTGTTAGAAATATTCACCATTTGTTACACTCACTTCCTCTGCCCGCTCATTGAAATTTATGAAAGTTGGTGCGTCGCGGAGAACGTTTGTGTTTTAAAAGGATTTATACTGGCCCTAGCGCTGAGCCCAGGGACGGATGTCTGAGGGTCCTATCAGTATGTTGTTACGACCCTTCAGGGACCTAGAGCCAGCTGGGACTAATGTAGCGCTTGTGTGTTTACGGTTGCATTTCCACGCCTTGCTTCACTTGGTCAGCGCTCAAAACCTTCCGCCATTTATCTTCTTCCTGGTTGTCGAGTGGGTAGCGCGCTGGCCTCTCATTTCTATAGCTAGCGTTTACGTTAGAAGGAAAAAGTATTGTATTTCACCCGAAAAGTTGATTCCGAGAATTGAATGGAAACACACGTAATGAAGTTCACTGAATGTGATACACTCACAAGACTTTCTCTACTTATTCTGTAACAAACTGTTCGTCTTCTATCTACGTCATGTTCATCAACTTAATCATTAGCAGTGAGGTTTTATTGGATATATCCTTGTAAGTATGAATAAGCCTACACACAAAATAGTAAGCTATATTTAAAAAAATCTTATGCGTTCCATTCACATGACTTTCTCTACATATCTGCAAAAAATTATTGTTAAAAAGCTTTTGCTTCTATTTACTTCATGCTAATAGAGTCTTATTACTTCTTTCCTTGTAAGCAGAAGCGAAATAAGGGAGTACCATAGGTTAATGTGATAGCCAAAAGCTGGTTGCTACAAATTCCTGTATGAGAATAGTATAAGTTTTTTAAAGCTAAAACCAATAACAAGGAATATCTAAAAAAACGATCAACTCCGGGAAATAAATGTATATAACATTGCTTGTGTGTTTTAACATTCTCTACATTTTTGTGTGGCTAGTATTCGTCCATCTCTTACGATTAAGCAGTTATGTAAAATTTCGCAAAATTCATCCAGAATAAAGCGGTCTTCAGAGGCTACTCCCAGAAAATTCAAGATACACATTTTATTTCACAGAGTAAATATCTCCAGTATGCAATATTTTAATCAAAATCGTTAGAGCCAATTTTGAGAAAATCAAAATTTTCGAAAAAAGTTCCATGCAAAGAGTAGTTTAGGGTGGAGGGTTCTCAAAATCTTCGTGTCCCATCCCTGGAGGATACTAAACTTGATTACCAAGCTCACATGCTCAAGGACACACACACATACGGTTCTTTTTCTGAAAATGCTTTTCTTGGATACAGGCGACCCTAAAACATATATTTGCGCTGAAATTTCGGTATCGAATTTTTGAGTAGAGTGCAATTACCTTATCTATACACTATGTACAAAGAACATGTAGAGAAAGTAAAAATCTGATGTGTTCCATTTATACGACTTTCTCTACATCTCTATAATAAATTATTATTAGAAAGGTCATTCGTCTTATCCCCTTCATGTTAACAGAAATTGTCTTATTACTTACTTCCTTATAAGTAGAGGGGCTAAACCAATAGCCAAATGTTTTAAAATGAGGTTGCTATGGCACTGAAGTGCACTCTACATCTTTGTGTAGTAGGTTTTTATGTATCTCTTATGGTAGACTAGTGAAGCAAAATTCAGAAAAAGTCATTCCGAATAAAGAGGTCTTAAGAAGCTATTCCCAGAAAATTCTAGATATATATTTTGTTTGTCATGTAAATATCTTAAATATAAAAGATTTCAATGAAAATCGTTATAGTTATTTTGAGAAAATTTTCGAAATTTTTTCTATGCAAAGGGTAGTTGAGGCTGGGGGGATTTTCGGGTCGCATCCTTGGAAGATATTGAACTTAAATATCAAGTTTGGCGTTTAACGGATTTTTCGTTTTTGAGCTATGCTGTCCACAAATATACACGCGGACCTTTTTTAAAAATTATTTTTTTTGGACTCAGGGGACCTCAAAATATATATTTCCAGTGAAATCTCGACATAGAATTTTGGGTTGAATGCAACACCTTCTCTATCCATTATGTACGTACATTGTACTTGCGGGCCTGAGAAAGTAAACATGAGGAAGTGGATAATTTGAAATGATAGTGAAATGGAAGTGAGAAAAGATATTTATGTATAAATTGGGGATTGAAACCGGGCTACCTAAGTGAGGGGCGAGCGGTCTAACCACTCGATCACGGCACTGCCAATTAGGAAAATTGGCAGCAATTTTTTTAAGAGCCGATTGTTGTGTAACGCTATTGAAAATTGCGTTCTCTTTAGTATTGGTTTAATTATTTTTTCACACAAGCCGTGTGAAAGACAGGAGTTGGATAGGTAGAGTCACACTGAAGAATTCAATGCCAAAGCCGGAATTCGAACCACGGATCTCCCGGTCTCTAGCCGGTTGCTCTACCACTGAGCTACCATGCCAACTTGCCGGAATAGCATTGAGATTACCTTGTGTCTTACATACGAGTCAGTTGAGAAATTTAATGCTCTGCCGGCATGTTGCCATGGTAGCTCAGTGGTAGAACAACCGGATAGACAGGAAGATCCCTGGTTCAAATCCCTGCTATGGCATTGAATTTTTCAGTCTGACTCTACCTATCCTACGTTCTCTTTTCTAGACTAGGATGAAAAAAAAGCTGATGTGTTACACTCACATGACTTTCTCCAGCTACTCTACAAACAAACGTTTTACAAAAGATAATTTTTTTTCAACACCACGCTAATCGAGACAAACATTAGCAGAATGTTGTTACTTATTTCCTTATAAGTAGACTGCAACTAAGGGAATGTACTCGGCTAAAGTGATAGTGAAATGTTTTAAAAGCTGTCGTTATGCGATTGTCATTGCAAATAGCTTCTTTGCCTGGCCAGGACTAGAACAAAACAAAACCTTCAGAACTGGAACTAATAACAAGGAGTACCTCTAAGACAGTAAGTTCCACGAAAATAATGTATACAACATAACTGGTGTGTTTTAACGAAATATTCATTTTTTGTGTGGTAAGCTTTTTCTGTCTCTTACGGTTTACTAGTTATTCCAACTTAAGCAAACTTCATCCACAATAAACAGGTCTTTAGAAAATATTTCCAGAATATTCAAGATATACATTCTATTTTTGATAGAAATGACTTTAATATTTGGGATTTTAATCAAAATCGTTAGAGCCATTTTTAAGAAAAACAAAAATTTCAAAAATGTTTCATGTAAAGCGTAGTTAGGGTTAGGGGGATTTTCTTGACAATCTTCGTGTCGCATCCTTGGGAGCTACCGAACTTAAATACCAAGTATGGTATTTAACCGTCTTTTCGTTTTTGAGCTATGCACATGGACCTGTTTCTGTAAGTGCTTTTTTTTTGGACTCAGGAGTCCTGAAACATGTACTTAAGGTGAAATCTCGAAAATACTTGTCAATCCCTAAGTACGTTGTACATACACGGCTAGAGAAAGTAAAAATTATGAATAAAGACTTGCCATTGAGAAAAGTATGATAAAATGGCTATCTCCAGCCTATAAGGGGGAACCTGCATGGAAAGACATATCCAAACGATTATTAAAGCCATTATGCAGTGGGAGGAATGATCACTCGGAAAAAATAAGAAATAGGGAACAGAAAACAGACATAGGTAAATGCTCCTTCACAAATAGAACAATAAACTAATGGAACAAAATACCTGCAGATTTACTGGAGACTTTGCCTCAAAGTGTAAATAGTTTTAAAAAGAGACTAAAGAAGAGCTATTTATAGTCAGGATAGTAAATAAAAATATTGTGTTATTATTACTGTTGTTACAATTATGTATGTATTAGTATACTGTGATGTCATTGGCATTTTAACACTGTATTACTCACATTATTGTTTATTTAACTCATTGTATTATTACATTGACAGCGCTGCCACCGGGCCACGCCCAAAACAGTGAAATAAAGTATCTATCTGTCCATAAAAATGTATATGACATTTATATAGATAAAGACATGCGAATTAAAATCATCCTCTTCTATTTTTGTACTTCTTTAATTTTAACTTTTTACAGTTTTTCGTTTAATTTATGGTTAAGAGGTTGAAAAAATATACAATTTAATAATCTAATAATTTTTTTACTCTACACGTAATATGTACATAGCTTTGAATTCTACCCAAAAATGTTTCGCCGAGATTTCACCGGAAATACGTGATTTGAGTTTCCCTGAGTGCTATAAAAAGTATTTTTATGTGTGTCTGTGTGTGCGTGGACAGTTGGTTCAAAAACTAAACTAGCGTTAAATGCCAAACTTGGTGTCTAAGCTTGGTATCTTAGAAGTTAGTGACAAGAAGATTTATATCCTCACCCCAAACTACACTTTACATGGATAACATTTTGAAGCTTTTGCTTTATAAAAAATATGACGTAATCCATTCACATGACTTTCTCAATATCTCTGCAACAAATTTTGTTAAAAAGTTTATTCTTCTATTTACTTCATGCTAAGTGAGAAAAAACTAGCAGAAATAGGCTTGTTATTAAGAAAGCAAGTAATAACATTATTTCTGTTCATTTATTTTGTCTCGTTTATCATGATGTAAATAGAAGCATTAGCAGTTTAACAATAATTTGTTGTACAGATGTGAATGGAACGCCTCCGATTGTTGTTCAACATTCCGAAGTTTGATATAAAATGCCATATTTGATGATAGTGGAAGCGGTAGGAGTGCTATGTCTACTGACACGAGGGCGTAATATAAACTTACCTAACTGATGTGTTTAACCCCCAAGCGATTCAAATTTCTCACCTGTGAGTAATAAGCCTAATATGTTTACATCACGTTTCCACGAACACCAGGTATCTTGTTCCATTTCCAGCCAATTAATAAAACAAGCACAGGGCAAGTTAAAAGCATAAACTGTCTGGAAGCATAAAATTATATCAAAGTTCCAGGAAAACCCCTGTTATTAGCATTGATGTTCCAGGAAAATTCCCTGCTGCTGCTGCTGCTTCTGTTAACTAATAATGCAATCAGCGGGGAATTCGTTTTACGGGATTAACATCAAAGCTCTGAATGTGAATTACATTTTTATTCTGAACTACTCGAGTAAATTCCATCGCCCGCTTCTACAGCAGGAAAATTCCTTCTCAAGTACACGCGCGCGTTCGTCTGTTTATCTGAGCCTGTGTGTGAAATGCAATATCTTTAAAAGATGCGAAACTCTACCTACACTTTACTTGGATATTTTTCCATTATTTTTCAATTTATGAATACTGATTCTCAATATTAAAATGCAATATGCGTAAAGTATTCAATAAAAAAAATCTGATGTGTTATATTCAAATGTTTTTCTTGATGTCTCGTAAATCATTATTGTTAATAAGATTATTCTTTTGTCTAGTTCATGCCAATCGAGTTACACATTAGCTAAAGCGGTGGCATTACTTAGTTCCTTACCAGCAGCATTAGGTTAAACCGACAGTCAAATGTCTCAAAGGCTACTGGGATTGAAATCTTTGCGTGGACAAAACTTGACAGTTTCCCGATGAGAAAAGTTTATTTGAAACTGAGTCTAACAAACAATATCTCGGAAACGGTCAACTCCTAGAAAAACAATCTTTGTGACCAAAATTAAGTGCTTAAACAAGATGTACATTTATTTTTAGCACATGTTCGTCTATCTCTTACGGTATTAACTTATGCAACATTCAGAAAAATCATCCACAATGACTCAATTTTGAAACTTTTTCATGTAAAGGCTACTTGCTTATGGGGGGATATTTTTTAAAGTTTTCGTGTCGCCTCCTAGGAAAGTACTGAACTTAAATACCGAGTTTGGTATTTAATGGACTTCTGGTTTTTAAGCTATGCTGTCCACAAACACACACACACAGAAAGACACAGGACATTCTTATAAAAATGTTTTTTTGAATTAGGGGGGTGAAATCTCGGTATCAGAAGAACTCTATTCTGAATGAATTCTCTGTAATAAATAAACCGTAGCGATAGACAACAGCTTATTACACACACAGAATCGGAGCTCGTTAAATCACATAGTTTGTAATTATTTTTTTTGAGATTCATTTTCGATATATATATATATATATATATATATATATATATATATATTTGTAGCTTAACGTCCTTTAACCTGGTTGGTATCGGACGATGATTGAAATTGGTGAAATGATGCTCAAATGATCTCAGGGTCCACGGAGCTTAAAGTTACTCGACATTCATCTTCTCAGCATAAAGGAAAACCCCGATAAAAACCTTGTCCAGGTAACTCACCTTAAGCGAGATTCGAACTCACGACCTTCTGAATGTAAAGCAGACACGCTACCACCACACCATCCAGGCGGAGTGATATGTTTGTTATTGGTTTCAGATTAAAATATTTATACTTTTTTAAACAGGATAATGTTGCTCGTTTTGCCCCTCTTGGTTAGTTGTAATGTCATCAGTTAGCGACCACATTTGACTCGCTTTAGCCTAAGTGTTTACCTTATTTGTTTTGTACCTATAGGAAAACATCAAAACTCTGGGGGGGGGGGGGAGTTATTGACATAACTTGTGTGTTTTAATGATATCTACATTTGAGTCGCTTTAGCCAAGTGTTTACCTTATTTGTTTTGTACCTATAGGAAAACATCAAAACTCTGGGGGGGGGGGGTGGGAGTTATTGACATAACTTGTGTGTTTTAATGATATCTACATTTGACTCGCTTTAGCCAAGTGTTTACCTTATTTGTTTTGTACCTATAGGAAAACATCAAAACTCTGGGGGGGGGGGGGGAGTTATTGACATAACTTGTGTGTTTTAATGATATCTACATTTGAGTCGCTTTAGCCAAGTGTTTACCTTATTTGTTTTGTACCTATAGGAAAACATCAAAACTCTGGGGGGGGGGGGAGTTATTGACATAACTTGTGTGTTTTAATGATATCTACATTTTATTTGCAGCAATATCTTGTATATCTCTTACGGTTCACCAGATAAGCAAAATTCATCCAGAAACCAGAGACAATTCCCAGAACATTCAAGATATACACTATATTTTCCTAGTGAAAGTTCTTAATTTACGGTATTTCAATCACAATCATTAGATACAATTTTAAAGAACAAAATGTTTTCTTCCATAAAAAGAATATTTTGAGTTGGAAGGATTTTATTGAAAATCTTCGTCCCACATCTTTGAGAGTTACTGAACTTAAACACCAAGTTTGGTATTTGATGGTCGAGTCGTTTGTGAGCTATGCTGTCCACAGACACACACAGACACACACAGACACACAAAAACACAAACAGACACACACAGACACACTCAGACACATACACACAGACAGTCAGAAACACAAAACTACACACAGACACACACAGACACACACAGGCACACACAAACACAAACAGACACACACAGACACACACAGACACACACAGATACACACAGACACACACAAAAACAGGCACACACAAAAACAGACACACGCAGACACATACAGACACACACAGACACATACACACAGACAGTCAGAAACACACAGGTACACACAGACACACACAGACATACACAGACACACACAGACACACAGACGCGCACAGACACACACAGGCACGCACAGACACACACAGACACACAGACACGCACAGATACACACAGACACACACATACACGCACAGACACACACAGACACACAGACACGCACAGACACGCACAGACACACAGACACGCACAGACACACACAGAGACACACACAGACACACACAGACACACACAGATACACACAGACACACACAGACACACACAGACACACAGACACACACAGACACACAGACACACACAGACACACACAGACACGCACAGACACACAGACACGCACAGATACACACAGACACACAGAGACACACACAGACACACAGACACGCACAGACATACGCAGACACATAAAAACACGCACAGACACACACAGACACGCACAGACACACACAGACATATACACAGACACGCACAGACACGCACAGATACACACAGACACACAGAGACACACACAGACACACACAGACACACACAGATACACACAGACACACACAGATACACACAGACACACAGACACACACAGACACACAGACACACACAGACACACACAGACACGCACAGACACACACAGACACGCACAGACACACAGACACGCACAGATACACACAGACACACAGAGACACACACAGACACACAGACACGCACAGACATACGCAGACACATAAAAACACGCACAGACACACACAGACACGCACAGACACACACAGACATATACACAGACACGCACAGACACGCACAGATACACACAGACACACAGAGACACACACAGACACACAGACACAAAGACACGCACAGACATACGCAGACACATAAAAACACGCACAGACACACACAGACACACACAGACACGCACAGACACACACAGACATATACACAGACACGCACAGACACACACATACACACAGAGATACACACAGACAACATACGCACAGAGAAGGTATTATATTGCACACAAGATTCCATACAGAGATTTCACCGTAAATACATGTTTTGAGACCGCCTGAATAAAAAAAGCAGTTGTAGAAAAATGTCCATGTGTGTCTGTATGTGTGTGTGTGTGTGTGTGTGTGAGTGTAGCAGCATAGTTCAAAAACGAAAATGTCTTTAAATTCCAAACTTGGTATTTATGGCTGGTATTATCCAAGCGTGAGACAAAAGATTTTCAAGAAAATTGCTCTACCCCCAACTACCTTTATATGGAAAAAATTGGAAAATGTTCATTTTCTCAAAAATGGCTCTAGTAAATTTGATTAAAATACAATATATTAAAGATATTTTTGTGACAAACGAATTTTACATCTTGAATTTTCTGGTGTCCACTTATACACACGCGCACGAGCATTTTTATAAAAATGCTTTATTGGATTCAGGGACCTCAATATAAATTTTCAACGAAATCGCTGCATGGAATTTTTAGCTGGGTGGAATATTATATCCTCTCTCCCGATTATGTATATTGTTGACAAGTCCTAGAGAAAGTAATTAAGAAGGACCAAACAGAAGAAAGTTGAGGAGTTTAATTCGTATTTCTTCACTAGAAATGTTAATGCGGCTACGCAGTCATAACTGTTAGGTTATGTGCGAACACTTACCTCAACTTGCGGAAGTAATCTGATGAAGAGATCATAAAGGGCTGGAAAGTGCCTCTGGTGTACATACGAGAAGTAGGCACTTCACACCTGCCCTAGAACTGCGCTTTTCAAACCCAGTTCTGTGTCGACTTTACCTCCATTTTACTTCCTCTAGCATAATACACAGTAAATGTACTGCATTCCACCCCAACATTGGTACCAGAATTTCACCGTAATTCATATTATGAGAACTCCTGAGTAATACCTAAACATTTTAGAAAAACATAAATATTTATGCCTATCTTTCATTGAGTAATCCGTGAAGAGCATGATGCAGCATTCACAATGAAATGCAAGTGCAGACGCAATGTAAGCCCAAGAGTATGGACTCATATTATTTAATGTAAGCATTCACAAAGAAACACACAACGCGATGCAATGCAATGCAACGTAAGAGTTTGCAAACTCCAAACTTTATCTTGTGTCTTTTCTCTATGCATCGCCTATGAATTCAACAACAGACGATCGCACTGCGAGACTTTACATGGCCTGCTGTACATGCATGCTCTTCTATTTGGCCGTGCCGCGCCATCTCTAATCTCCCTCAAGAGGTTATGACAGTCTCCTTGCGAATCCTTCTTTGATTTAACGGATGTAACTATCATCTGTGTCTAGATTTCTAGTTCTCACAAATCGAAGACGCAGAGAGAGAATTCTTAGTTCATTAAATGTGTAGCTTTATCACTTTCTTGCAGTCTCTAGACTTGTACAATTTTCAATAATTTTGAATGAGTAATTATTGTGACGTAACTGCCGCGAGCGTCAGTTGTTAGTATGTAATGTATTTATTTGTAAAAGATTGAGTGAATTTTCTTGTGTGGCATTGTTGGTTATGTTATTCAATTTGTAACTTGGAAGATATTCACATGTAACTTGCGGATCTAGAAACCCGTGCCAAATTCTTGCGTTGCGCTTACGATTGTATTGTGAATGGTGTCTCCTTGCGTCTGCCCTTGCATCTCATTGTGATTATAGCATAACTCCAAAATCTGCATTCACATTGCCTTCTCTAGCGACTCTGCAACAATTATTCTAAGGTGATCAAACATCTCTTAGAGCAATATGTTATCGGCATCAGATAAATAACATAGAACATCCAAAATGGTGGGGCTACAACGGGGATTATCAAAGATTAGCTTAAACGATATTTTCAAAAGGGGTATCCAAAATACTTATACCGTCATGAATAAAGTAAAAAAGAGTATATGTGACGTAAACAGGCAGGAAATATAATCTGAATGCAGAAAAAATTGTCACTGCAGTTACAAAACGAAATAAAAATTGACTGGGATAAAGAAACATATATTTTAAAATTAGGTATGGCTCAGGTTGGGAGGGTGGAAAACCCTTAAAGTAGTTGATGAAACTGGTGGATGGACTTGCCCATTATGTGGGGATCAGGAAGACTGGACACATATTTTGGCAGATTGCGTGCAGATGGAGGATGTTAGGACAAATTATTGCCGGAAGTATTTTTAGCTTTAAACATAGAAGGACAGCATTCTGGTATTTGATTCTAAACAGTCAAAACTAGCCAAGCCTGGGCACAGACTTAATGGAAGGTCGTGTACTAAGAGGTAAAATATTTGTGTAGATATTGTATAAACTTATTTGGTGTTTGAGTAATCTATATGTGGGAATACATGGTGTAGTTCTGTGTGTGTGTGTGTGTGTGTGTGTGTGTGTGTGTGTGATATCAGAGCGTTCTTTCGTTTATTGTTCTGTGGTTCTGTTGCAGCGCGTGAGCGTGTGTCTGTGTGTGTATTTCTAACGTTGTTAAAATATATAAAATAGATATGTAGGTAATATGCTAAATTCAAGTATTTTAAACAGCATGTACTTGTGACGCAAACACTGTATTCTAGCAAACTTAATAATAAAATACTACTACTACGAAATTTGAATTTTTCTATGCTTCATGCTAATCAAGAAAAACAGAAAACAACAGAAAAGGTCGTATTATTTACTTCCTTATAAGAAGAAGGGAAATGAGGGAATACGGACAATAGGCTAATTCAACAGTATTTTCCTTGCATGGCCAGGATATGATAAATTCCCGTATGAGAAAAAATGTACCTAAATATTTTAGAACTGAATGAATTAAAAAGGAAACATTTTTGTATATAAGGTTTTGCTAACTCTTGCGGCTTAACAGTTATTTAAAATTCTTAAAATGCAGTTCCCAGAAAATTCAAAATATACATTTTGTTTGTCATGTAAATATCTTTAATATGAAGCATTTTAATTAAAATCGTTAGCCATTTTTGGAAAAAAACAAAATTATCAAATATTTTTTCCATGTAAAGGAAAGTTTGAGGCGAATTTTCATGAAAATCTTTGCAACACATACCTAGAAGATATTTAACTTAATTGCCAAATGTCATATTTAACGTTTTGAGGTATTCTGTTCACAGACACAAACACACTGACCTTTTTCTAAATATGTTTTTTTTGGGGGGATTTGGTCCTAAAACAAGTATTTTCATTGAATCTGAGTACCGAATATTTAGTTGCAATACAATACCTTGTCTATGCACTATGTACATAGTACGTGTACAGAAAGTAAACATCTGATGAGTAACATTCACATTGCCTTCTCTAGCTACTCTGCTACACATTATTCTCACAAAAGCTGATTCTTTCCTCTACTTCGTGCTAATCAAGATAAACAGAAAACAGGAATTACGTCCTTATAAGTAGAAGGGAAAAATGGGCTTAAACTAAAGTGAAAGGCTTCTTTGTATGGCCAGCATGTGACAAATTCCCTTATGAGAAAAATGTTAAGTATTTTAAAAGGATGTTCATTAAGAAGGCATATCTTGGAAATACTCAACTTCAAGAAAATAAACAAATAAAGTGTGTGTTTTAATGAGATCTACAATTTTGTGCAGTAAGTTTTTGTTTATCTCTTACAGTTTGCCAATTATTCAAAGACATCCAGAATGAAGAGGTCTTCAGAGACTATTCCCAGGAAATTCAAAATATACATTCTATTGGTTTTCTGAATATCTTTAAAAAATAGTATATGTATAAAACATTTTAAAGCGGTTTTTTGAGAAAACCAAAATTTTAGAAAATTGTTCCTTGTAAAGAGTAGTTTCAGGTTGAGAAAGTTTTCTTAAAATCTTCGTGTGGCATGCTTGGAAATTACTAAACCTAATTACCAAGTTTGGTTCTTTACGTTTTTGAGTTATCGTGTTCACAATCACATTCAGACTCACACACATGGATCTTTTTCTAAAAATACCTTTTTGGATCCAGGGAGCTCTAAAACATATTCGATTTTGTGGCATACAATATATTTCTACCTCATATGTACTAAACACAACACGTATAGAGAAAGTAAAAATACGAGATTTTAGTGATCACAAAAGAACCAGCTGTTGACCATCACTTTAATCTAGTTTATTTCCTTATTTCCCCTCTACTTACAAGGAAGCAAGTAATAAGACCATTTTTACTTTCTCTACAATACTATAGATACTGGAAATACATGTTTTGGGGACTCTTGAATTAAAGAAAGTATTTTTACAAAAATGTCCTCGTATATGTTTGTGTGTGCCTGTGGACAGCATAGCTCAAAAACGAAAAGTATGTTAAATACCAAACTTGGTATTTAAGTGCAGGATCTTCCAAGGATGCGACACTACCTCAACTACCCCTTACATGCAAAAATTTTCGAAAATTTAAATTTTCTCAGAACTGGCTGTCACAATTTTGATTAAAATCTCTTATATGTAAGGTATTTACATGAAAAATAAAACTATGTCTTGAATTTTCTGAGAATGGCCTCTGAAAACTTATTTATTGTGGGTGAATTACTTTTAAGTTTACCTAACTAGTAAACCGCAAGAGATACAAAAAAATGTACTACGCAAAAACTGTAGATCTCTGGAAACACACAATTTATATCTTGTACATGTTTTTTCGTGGAGTTAACCGTTTTCGAGATATTCCTTACTATTCATTTCAGTTTTAAAATATCTAAACTTTTCTCATACAGGAACCTGTCAACTCTTGGCCTCGCAAAAAATTGGTTTTCTATCCAATAGCAACCACATTTTAAAACATTTGACTATCAATTTACCCTACTGTATTCCCTTATTT
The DNA here is from genome assembly GCA_030762935.1 of Hymenopus coronatus. NCBI lineage: Eukaryota > Metazoa > Arthropoda > Insecta > Mantodea > Hymenopodidae > Hymenopus > Hymenopus coronatus. Next base: position 5,095,026 of record CM060882.1, on the reverse strand, counting down.
CCATTTTACTAACAAGGAAGCAAGTAATAAGACTATTTCTGCTAATGTTTATCTCGATTAGCATGAAGAAGAATATTTTGTAAGAGTATGTGCTGTGAATGTAACACATGAGATGTGAAACACGCGGTCTCATTAAAGTTGATAAATACAACAGTTTTGGCGACCTAATTGACTGTCCATGTTGAAAAAGCTGGTGGAGTGTATCTGGTGTGACATCTGTCGGCGATGTGTCAGCAGATGCATTTAATGCTCCGTAAAATTTACTGTCCCCTCCTTCCCTCACCAACTTAAAGCTTCTTTTGATTTCTTCGAACGTGTGTGTGTGTGTTCCTTTCTAACTAGCGTAAATATACATCACTTACTTCTGTTGAATAATTTAAAACATATTTACAAGTAAGGATGTCGTTAGAAGTATATGTTCCATTCACATGACTTTCTCTACATCTCTGTATCAAAGTATTGTTAAAAAGTTTATTCTACATCAAGATAAACATAAGAATAATTACTGTTATTATCAGCTTCCTTGTAGGAGAAGGAGCACAGCCTAAAGCGATGGTCTCGTCCTATTAGCCGGTCGCTCTGTCAAACAATTAAAACTCCATTCTCTTTGCTTGCCAGGAATAAACAAACGAGAAACAAAAAGACCTCAATTGTTTGTTTGAATGATATCTACATTTTTTGTTTTTGCACATCTCGTACGGTTTGACACTTATACAAACGTCATCCAGAATGAAGAGTTCTCAGAGACTATTCGCAGAAATTTTGAAATCTACATTTTATTAGTCATGCAAATATCTGAAATAAATTTTCATCGAAATCGTTGGAGTCATATTTGATAAATTTTCAAAACGTTTTACTTTCTCTACACGTACTATGTACATACTGTGTAGAGAAGGTACTGCATATCACCCAAAAATTCGATACCAGAAATACATGTTTTGGATCCCCCTGTATCTAAAAACAACAATTTAAGAAAAAAGGTCCGTGTGTTTGCCTATGGTCAGTATAGCTCAAAAACGAAAAGACCGTTGAAAACCAAACTTGGTATATAAGTTTGGTATCTTCCAAGGATGCGAGTAGAAGATGTTCAAGAATGTCCCCCCACAGCCAACTACACTTTACGTGGAATTTTTTCGAACATTTTTATTTTCTTAAAAATGGCTCTTACGATTTTGATTAAAATATCGTATACTAAAGATATTTACCTGACAAATAAAATGTACATCTTGAATTTTCTGGAAATAGCCTCTGAAGACTACATTTTTCTGGATCAATTTTATGGAATTAAGCATAACTGGTAAAACGTAAGAGATGGAAAAAATCTTTCCAAACAAAACGGTATAACATGTTAAAACACACAATTTATGTTACATACATTTTTTCGTGGAATTGATCGTTTTTTCAATATTCCTTGTTTTTGGTTTCAGGTTTAGAAAACTTATATTTTTCTCATACAAGAATTTGTCAACTCCTGTCCATACAAACAAAGGAACTTCAGTCACATAGCAACCAGCATTTGACTATCACTTTAACCTATGGTACTCCCTTATTTCGCTTCTACTTACAAGGAAGCGAGTAATAAGATTGTTTCTGCTATTTTTTTCTCGATTAGCATGAAGTGGATAGAAGCATAAGCTTTTGAACAATAATGTTTTACTGAGATGTAGAGAAAGTCATGTGAATGGAACACATCAGATTTTTAAGTAAAGTGTTTATTGACCCGCATATACCCGCTGATCTTTTTCTAACAAAAAAGTTGTATTTTTCTATCTTTGTCCTCAAAAGTGTTGGGTGGATAACAATACTTCCCTTGCTTGCTATACATAGTACAGAAAGTGAAAAGTAAGCCGTATTTCTTATTGCTGGACCTGAGAATTATTACCGAGATTAAACCACGTAGAATATAGAGGAGGTGTTTGAAACGGCCATTGCCTGCTATAAATTACCTGAGTTGAATCAGGTGGCCATGGAAGTCTCGGATAAAACGTCGAGCAGTACTTTATGTTCGAATTTGCACCCCCTCATCGATCAATATGGGATTCATCTGAACGTGGCTGGAATTAGTGGCAACGCGATATGCACATGTTTTACTCTCATATGGGGATGCATTTACAGCTTATACAACCCGCGCGTGGAAAAGCTGGATCACATTTGCCAGACTTTTATACCATTTTTCCCCTGAGAGTGTAGCCATACTGCTACGTCATGTACTGTCAAATATAAACACTAACAGAATACTTTCAGTACCTCTTTTCCATACTGCTTGGAGAATAATTCCTTTTCGAAATACTTGTTATGTAAGTTAATCATTCTGAACACAAATTTGGTAATGTAAGCTAAACTTACAATTAGTTTATTAATTGGCATGCCAACAAGCACTGTAAGAGTTTGAGAGGTCATTAATACTTACAGTACAATTAGGAAATGACGTAACACTCAAGACATGTGCTACTTCAAGTAAAGCATTCATTAACAAAAGAGTGTATAAGAAGGATTTGGCCATATAATTTAGATGTAGCCTTTCATTTGTCCACATCGATAATTTATTTTTTCTTAATGTTCAATAAAATGTTGGAAAACAATTTTAATTTGGAAACATATAGTCAGAATGAAAATTCAATGCCATACCCGGGATTTGAACCACGGATCTCTCGGTATCTAGCCGGTTGCTCTACCACTGATGTACCATTGGCAACATACTGGTATACCACTTTTGAAATGAATTTTTCAATCTGTTTCTACATATTCAACTCCTGTCTTACACAGGGATTGTGTGAAAAAACAAGTTAAATCAATTTATCTATTGTTTGTTTTCTAATTTGTTCATTATTTCAAAAAATGATTGGCTGACAAGAAGTGTAAGTTACTTATCAGATCTTGTATCCTCAATATATATTCTCGATCCGATAAGTATAACTTAGAGTTCATAGTACGCAATATACTGTTTTACACAGTTGCTGCTAAAAGTTTGTCTTTTACCGGATGTCACTAGTGTTAAAAGTAGAAAATTCTGTCAATTAGTGTTATAAAATTATAACTACTTTGATTTATGTGTCCATGGCCTCATTCAAGTAGGCCATGACTCTGAAAGCACAAAGTATCGATCCATAAAATGGCGTATGTCATGAACATGGAATCTGCTGAACCAGACGAAATTATACAAGCAGCGGAGAGAGCAAAATTACAACTGCTACACTGGCTCCGTTGTATAGAATGTTTTCATTCTGTACAAGTAAGTTGTCACGTTGTCAGCACTGATGCTAAGCAAGGCAACAACTTAATATCGCAAACCACTAAGCATGAACTCGTGAAATATTTAAAACTATCTATTTATAATTATAAGATGTCTATAAATATTCAGAACTGTCTAAAAATAATGTAGGGTGTTAAAATTGTTTTATATTGTTTTTACCTTCCTACTCACAATATAAAACACCATTTTTACCAGTTGTATCACAAATAACTATTTCGTTTTCTTGGTTGGCTTACCATACCCGTATTTTAAGACTGACACTCCCCTAGGACTTAAAAACGGATATCTAGGTGTCAAAAGCCTGTCGGGGAGCCAACGGCATGAAACTACAGAATGGAGAACATAGAACGAGTGTTCAACCCATAGCCAGGCCTGAGCGTGAGGAAGTGGATGGTATGAAATGCAAGAGAAATGGAGGATAGGAATGTTGATGATGGAGCAATTGGTGAAATGAGTACTGCCCACACTTTGGTGAAGTTGCGTCGTACCCTTCGTGACAAATACCACAATATTAATGCTGACGATGTCAAACTTCTTCATGACAATGATCTCCCCCATGTTGCTACTGTTCGTCAGAAAATCACCAAATTTGTTTGGGAGGTGCTCCAGCATCCACCATAGAGTCCGGACCTAGCACTGTTGGACTTTCATCTGTTTGGTCTCATGAAAACATTCCCGGCCGGTTGCGACAGACACGGAAGTGAAATCAGCAGTCCGCAGATGGCTACACTCCTGGGAAACGGACTTCTACGAACAGGTCATATTGAAACTGGTATCAAGATGAGACAAATGTGTTGTCTATGTCGAAAAGTGGGCAACATTTGCAAGTTCATTTGTGATTTCTTTTCGTCTTTTTAACTATTAAACTTTTTTGTAAAAAAATTATTGTACGTTACTTTTCGATGCGCCCTCGTAGCACTTTGAACCTCATTAAATGAGGAACAAAAGGATTCCGAACATGTGTTTATACCAACATTTTGAGTGTTTTAATGTAAGGAACCTGTCTCCAGTATATAGTTGTATATTGCAAACTAAGAACTTAAAGGTATACTTGTCAGGTCGAGAATGGATATAATAAGTAACTTACAGTTCGTGGTCAGCCAATTTCTTATTAAAATACTTGGAAAAACTGTTTAAAAATCTCATGTGTTCCATTCACATGAGTTTCTCTACATGTCTGCAACAAATTATTGTTAAAAAGCATATGCTTCTATTTACTTCATACTAATTGAGAAAAAAATAGCAGAAATAGTCTTATTACTTGCTTCCTTGTAAGTAGAACCGAAATAAGGGAGTACCATAGCTTAAAGTGATAGCCAAAATTGGTTGCTATGTGATTGAAGTGCCTTTGTTTTTATGGGCAGGTGTTGACAAATTCCCGTATGAGAAAATTTAAGAATTGTAATGGTGAAACCAAAAAACAAGGAATATCCAAAAATCGACCAACTCACGAAACATGCTTTTTTTTTTTTTTTTTTGCGTGTGGTAAATTTTTATCCATCTCTTGCAGTTTAGCAGTTATGCAAAATTCCGTAAAATTGATACAGAATAAAGTAGTCTTCAGTGGCTATTCCCAGAAAATTCCAAATATACATTTTATTTGTCAGATAAATATATTTAATCTTTCATATTTCAATCAAAATCGTTAGAGCCTTTTTTGAGAAAATCAAAATTTTCGAAAAAAAGTTTCATGTAATGAGTAGTTTGGGGTGGGAGGTTTTTCTCAAAATCTTCATGTCGCATCTCTGGAAGATACTAAACTTAAAAACCAAGTTTGGCAGTTTACTGACTTTTCGTTTTTGAGTTATCGTGTTCACATGCACACGGATACACTGACTCACGGACACACCGACACACACACACGGACCTTTTTCTGAAAATATTTTTTTTGACACACGGGACCCTAAAACATATATTTCCGGTGAAATCTCGGAATAGAATTTTTGGTGGAGTGCAATACCTTCTCTATACACTATGTACATAGTACATGTAGAGAAAGTAAAAATGAATTTTCGATTTGAGCAAATGAAAGGCTGCATCTAAGTTATATGGACAAAGCCTTCTTACACAGTCTTTTGTTAATGAATTTGGCAATAGATTCTTTACTTGAAGTAGCACATGTTACGCCATTTCCTAATTGTACTATAAGTTAATGACCTCTTAAACTCCTACAGTGCTTGTTGACATGACAATTAATAGATGAACTATAAATTTAGCTTACATTATTAAATATATGTTCAGTATGACAAACTTACGTATCATAGTTCAAAGAAGTTTTTCCGATTCACCCTGTATAAAAGGCAGCTCTGCTCCTTTAAACCGATGACGTCGTCTGTTTTAATAGCTGTTCTTTTGTTTAGTAGAAGTCACTTGTTTTGAGAAACGTTTTAATTAACGTTTAATACGACGCCTCTTAGATATTCATAAACTTATATTTTACCTTTATAGCGCTCCGCTGAAGGCATTTGTCTTTCAGAGAAAAGACTGTGCGATGCTCAAGTGATGCGTGGTTTAATATTAAAGCTGCTTTCTTTCCCTTCAAGACAATTTGCTACGATTCCTGATGCATCTACCTCGTCTACCAAGATTAGTAGAATATCAAGAGAAACATGCGCCTCTTTTAAAGTAATATTTCACAGCTAGACTGACAGTTATATTATCTCAAGCTTCTACTACTTCTTTGAAAAACAGTCTTCCAGGTGTCTCGAGTTTTTACCTTAGGGCGCAATAAAGAAGAGGAAAATGCTTTATACCAGCAAATAAAAATCTGATGTGTCACGTTCATATGACCTTTTATACCCACTCTTCTACGATCCGTTTACTAAAGCTTTACATTTTATCAGTACAATCCCTTCCAATCTATCTGATGCGTTCCGATCACATAGCTTTTTCTACCTAATCTGTAAGAAACTGTTCGTAAAGAAGCTTGCTCTTCGTGCTAATGCACATAAACATTAGCAAAGATTTTTTTTATAATCAGAAGAGAAATGCAATACGGGAACATACTAGGCTAAAGATAGTCACATTTAAAAATATGTCGCTATGTGATTGAATTTCGGTTCTCTTTGCATAGCTAGGAGTAAAGCAAAAGAAATAGGAGTGACGAATTATCATACAAAAATTCAGAGAAATGCAAACCAATAACAAGGAATGTCTTGGAAAGTTTAACTCCACAAAAAGTATATATATATATATATATATATATATATATATATATACACGACACCAAACGGAGATAGCAGTCGATTAGTGCACACATTGACCTAATCCATGGTGATTTATGGCAGTTTTTGTTTGTGCTGAATTTAGAGATTAAAATTATATTCACGTGTCACGTACGGTATGGCCAACAAGGTCCACGTCTTCGTTTGGTATCGTTTTGAAACACCCTGTATATGTATAATTTTCTGACATTGCAATATGTACGTTAGCGTTCTCAGGTTTGCTGCAGTGGAGTAGAATGTGCGACATTGTAGTTGGATATCTTGCGTAAACAAAACCAGGAAGTGAGCTACGGATCGCGACTCGCAGTCCTTCTCGAATGGGCGGCATCTAGAAGCTTCCACAAAATTCTGCGACTTCATTTTTCCCTTATAAAAGGGAGGAAGAATTCAATGCGTGTGTATTGTGATTTAAACTGAGTCGTGAGTGACTATAATATTATCTCACAGAGGGGCGAGTCCCACGGACAGCTTGCTGTCATAAACTGTCTACTGAGTTACGTCGAGTGAATTTAATTATTTATTTGTAACTACTTGTTTGGACAATAAATATATTTGTTACAATATATATGATATAATTTTTCTGTTTTAAACAAATCTCTTGCGCTGTACCAGTTTTGCAAATCAAACTCATCCAGAATTAAGATAACTTCAGAGCTTATTCAAAATAAACATTTTATTATTTATATAACTATCTTTAATATAGGACTGTATTTCAATTAAAATCACTTGAGCCATTTTAGAGAAAATTAAATTTTCGAACATTTTTACATGTAAATAGTAGGGAAATTTTCCTGAAAATGTTCGTGTCATATTCTTGAGAGATACTGATTTTAAATACCAAGTTTCGTATTTAACAGACTTTTCGTTTTTGAGTTACCCTGATCACACATATATACACACTTACATACACACACATTCACACACGGAATAATTTTTATGAGTTTGGGATATCCAGCTTCAGAGCGGTTAAATATTGGATGAGAACCGTTCACGGAAACCAATCTCTAATTAGGGCAGTCTGCTACCGTAAACAGTTGCGAATGGAAGGTAATTTGACGTGGTCATCAAAATTAAAGAAATGGTTGGAAACCATTGGGAAGGGATAAATTCGGATGGCGGGGCAGGCAAACAGACGGAGTACTTGGAACAACTTTGAGAACCGCCTCTGTGATATTAACAGACAGCAAATAATTGCGCAATGTTCGGAGAAGTTTTCATTAGAAGTACAGTCTGGGCTAAAATCGGAGTGGGGTATGGAGCAATACATCAAAACAGGTACCAAACTCATTAGAGAGGGGCTCGCTTGGATTAGACTAGGAGCATGGAGGAGCACTAAAATTACTGACGAGAATGGTACGAGAATCTGCCCCATTTGCGAGGAGGAAGAGTCGTGAGCCCCTATCTTGGCAAGATGTAGGGGTACGGAGGGAAAGAGGGAAAAATGTTTACCGTGATTCTTTACCACCGCGAATGTAGTGCTAGGCGCGTTGGACGCTACTGGCAGGCACGGAAGACGTGGACGGGCTAGGTAAATTTATACTTAAAGCAAGACAGCTGAGATCTGAGAAGGAGACAATAGTAGAATGTTTTACATACATACATCTTAAGTGTGTTTGTCTATTATAATAGGGTACATTAATGTGTACTTGAATATTTTTTTTATTTTAGTTTGTATTCTTTTAATTCTTTGTTGTTATTTTTATACCGTTTACTATTTTCCGTGTTACAAAAGCACGTGCGATTCATGATACTCTTTTGTCAATAAAAACACTTATTCATTCATTCAAGTTCAGTATCTGCAAAAGATGTGAAAAACGATTTTAAAGAACATCCTTCACCCCAAACTACTCTTTACATTGAAAAATGTTCAAAAATTTCGTTTTGTCAATAATAGCTCTAACGATTTTGATTAAAATATTTAAAAGACAAATAAAATGTATATCTTGAATTTTCTGGAAATACCCTCTGAGGACCTCTTTATTCTGGATGACTTTTATTACATTTTGCATAACTAGTAAACTATAAGAGATTCACTAAAGGCGCTACACAAAAATGTAGATCTCGTTTAAACACACAGTTTTTGTCACATAAGTTTTTCTTTCAGGGTTGACCGTTTATGGGATATGTCTTGAGCTTTAAAATACTTAAACTTTCGTCATACAGAAAATTTGTCAACTTCTGGTCTAACAAACGAATGAATTTCAATCATACTCGTATATCGATCAGCTTTTAAAACATTTGACTTTCACTTTGACCTTGTGCATTCCCTTATTTCTCTTCCAGTTACAAAAATGCAAGTAATAAGACAATTTCTGCTAATGTTTATATCGATTAAAATGAAGAAGATAGGAGGATAAGCTTTTTTACTTTCTCTACACATACTATGTACACAGTGTATATATGAGGTATTATATTTCACCGGAAATACATGTTTTAGGACCCCCTGAATCGAGAAAAAGCATTCTCAAAAAAAGCTTCGTTTTCTGTGTGTGTCTATGTGCCTGTAGACAGCATAGCTCAAAAACGAAAAGACAGTTAAATACCAAACCTGGTACTTAGGATACGACACACAAGAAAATCTTCCCATACCTAACTAGCCTTTACATAGAAAATGTTTCGAATATTTTTTGATTTTCCATACACTGGCTCTAACAATTTTGATTAAAATCCCAATATTCAAATATCAAAGATATTTAAATGACAAATAAAATAAAATATATGTCTTCAATTTTCTGGGAATAGCCACTGAAAACCTGTTTATTCTGGATGAATGTTGCCGAATGTTGCTTAACTGCTAAACCGTAAGAGATAGATAAAAATCTACCACACAGAACATGTAGATCTCGTCAAAACAGACAATTTATGTCCTTTACGTTTTTATTGTGGAGGTGACCGTTTGCGAGTATTCCTTGTTATTTGTTTCAATTGTTAAGTACTTGTATTTTTCTCAGACAGGCAGTAGCCGTTTTTCTTTTGTTCTACTCCTGGCCAAGCGAAGAAGCGATGACAATCAGAGTTTAAAGAGTAGGTTGCCAGAGAAAGTCATGCGTGCTGACTCGGCGAGTTTAAGAGCAGGTCCGCCGCCTTACGATTAGGCTGGGTCCAACACGTGCTGCAGATCCTGTGAGGTAGCAACGCTTCACACAAACGTATCTGACATTTTAGATAACTTAAACATGTTACATTGCTTCTCTTTACACATTCGTCTTACAAATCTGACACATTACTTTCTCTACATTGCTCTAACACATTATTGATAAGAAGCATATTCTTCTATGTATTATATAATTAAAATTATTATAAATTGTCTTAATTATTTGCTTCCTTGTAAGTAGAAAGGAAACAAGGGAATACACTAGGCTAAAGTGATAGTCAAATATTTTTAAAACTGATTGCCATGTGGTTGAAATCCGTTTATATGCATAGCCAAGAGAAAACGTGAGAACAAGTATGTAAATCCGAAACAGATAACTTGTAACACCTCAGAAATGAACAATTCTACGAAAAAAACTTATATGACATAAAATGTGTTTATCGAGATCTACATTACGGAGTAAGTTTTTGTCTATCCGTTACGGTTTACCAATTATGCAAAATTTAGCAAAATGCATCCATAATAAAGAGCTCTTCAGAGGCTATTCCAGAAAATACAAGATATGCACTTTATTAGTCATATAAATATATTTAATATACGCTATTTTAATCAAAATCGTTAGAGCCATTTTTAAGAAAATCAACGCTGTTTTTTCTATGTAAAGGGTAGTTTCGGGTGGAGGGATTTTTCTCAAAAGCTTCGTGCCACTTTCCTGAAGGATACTAAACTTATATACAAAGTTTGACATTATACCACCTTTTCGTCATTGAGTTGTGTGCTCAGACACACGGACACACACACTCACACACACCGACCTTTTTCCAAAAGTGCTTTTTTTATACACAAGACCCTAAAACATATACTTCCAGTGAAATCTCGGTATTGAATTGTTGGGTGCATTACAATAACTTCTGTATACACTTTGTATATAGTAGTGTAGAGAAAGTAGAAATCTGATTTGTTCCAATCACATTACTTTCTCTCCCAATTCTGCAGCAAAGTATTTTTACAAAAGCTCAGTTTCATGATAATCGAGATAAACAGAAACTGTCTTTTTACTTGCTTCCTTGTAAGTAGAAGGGAAATACACTAGGCTAAAGTGATAGTCCGATCTTTTCAGAAAGTCGGACACTATGACCTGCTACGAATGACATTCCTTTTAAGAAACGTTCAAGTGTTTTAACATTGTTACCAATACCAGGCAATATCACGTATTGGTTAGCTCAAAAAATAAATATACAAACAAATTGTGAGTTTTAACATTGTTACCAATACCAGGCAATATCACGTATTGGTTAGCTCAAAAAATAAATATATAAACAAATTGTGTGTTTTAACAGGATTTGTGTTTTAAGTTCTTGTTTATTTCTTACGATTTGCCAGTTATACAAAAGTAATCCAGAATGAAGGGAATCTCATACGTTATTCAAAAGAAATCCACAATAGAAATTTAATCGAATAAATTTTATCGAATATCGAAAAAACGATCAACTCCACGAAAAAAATATATATATTACATAAATTGTATTTTAACGTGCTCTACATTTTTTGTGTGTTAAGTGTTTGTCCATCTCTTACGGTTTAGCACTTATGCAAAATTCCGTAAAATTCATCCAGAATAAAGTAGACTTCAAAGGCTATTCCCAGAAAATTCAAGATATATATTTTATTTTTCGTATAAATATCTTTATTATATGACATTTTAATCAAAATCGTTACAGCCATTTTTGAGAAAATCAAAATTTTCGAAAAAAGTTCCATGTAAATGGTAATTGGGGTTGGGGGAATTTTGTTGAAAATCTGCGTATCGCATCCTAGGAAGATATCAAACCTAAATACCAAGTTTGGTTTTTAACGGTAATTTCATTTTTGAGTTATACTGCCCACAGACACACGCATTTACATACACACATTTGGTATCGAATTTTTGGGCGCATTACAATACCTTTTCTAAACACTATGCACATAGTACCTGTAGAGAAAGTAAAAAGACTCCATATAGTTTGTTCGTGTAACTCTGATCAAGATAACCCAAAAACAAAAAGTCTGTTAAATACCAAATTTGGTTTTTATGTTTAGTTTCTTCGAATGATGCGATACGTACACTTTCAGTAAAGGTATCCTGTTACCCTAATGAACATTTTGGTTCCCTTTACTTTCTAGGTGTAAAAAACGGAGAGAAGAAAGTCCGTCTGAGAAAAGTTTAGTTAGCTTAAAACTGAAACCAATAAGTTGAAGTATCTGAACAATATACTCATATGCCATAAATTCTATGTTTTAACGTGATCTAGGTTTTTGTCTATCTCATACGGTTTATCAGTTACACAGAAGTTGTACCTAAGTCAACCGAATCAAGAAATCTTCAGAGACTATTTGCAAAATATGCATTTTATTTACGTTGTGAATAACTTTATTATACGGTATTACATTAACCCAATGTGAGAGCAATTCATGTAAAGGATATTTTGGGGTGGGTGATTTGCTTGAAAATCTTGGTGTCAAATCCTTGGAAGATACTCAATTTAAATATTTAACTTTTCGTTTTTGAGCTATGCTGCCCATAGGCACATTCGACATGTCTCTAAAATTGTTTTTTTACTTTCTCTACACGTACTATGTACATAGTGTATATAGAAGGTATTATATTACATCCAAAAATTCGATACTGAGATTTCACCGGAAATACATGTTTTGTGCCCCCTGAATATAAAAAGTCGTGTTTAGGAAAATATAAAATGTGTGTGTGTGTGTGTGTGTGTGTGTGTGTGTGTGTGTGTGTTTGGACTGCATAACTCAAAAACGAAGAGGCCATTAAAAATTAAACTTGGTATCTAAGTTTGGTATCTCACAAGGATGTGACACGAAGATTCTCAAGAAAATCCCCCCGCCCGCAACTACCCTTCACATGGAAAAAGATTCTAACGTTTTGATTTTCTCAAAATAGCTCTAACGATCTTGATTAAAATCTCCTATATTTGAGATATTTATTTGCCAAATGAAATGTGTATCTTGAATTTTCTGGGAATAACCTCTAAATACATAGTTTTTCTGGTTGATTTTATTAAATTTTGCATTACTAGTAAACCGTAAGAGATAGACAAAACTTGGTCGTTTTAGAATTATTGCTTGCTATTTATTTATTTACTTAAACTTAAGAATTACATACCATAGCAACCACATTTAAAACATTTGACTGCCGGTTTGGCCTAGTGTATTCCCTTATTTGCCTTCTACTTATAAGGAACTAAGTAATACGACCGCTTTCTCTAATGTTTTAGCATTAAATAGAAGAATAAACTTATTACCAATAATTTGTTGCAGACATGTAGAGAAAGTCATGTGAATGCAACCTATCAGGTTTAATTTTATTCAGGGAGTCTCAAAACATATGTTTGCGGTGAAATCTTGGTATCGCATTTTTTAGTGAAATACAATACCTTCCCTATTCTCAATTATAAAACGTGGCACAGAAAGTAAAACTACCATTAACGTTAATATTTTTGAAAATTTAATTCCAATGTCTGTTAAGATTTTAAAAGGTTCATTTGAATCTTTCCAGCTCGTGTTATTAGCTATGAAGTCTGTTGATGAAAACAGATGAAACATTTAAACAAACGAATGTTGGACTCTATACAATAAACAGCGAATTTACGTATGTGTTCGTGTGTATCTTTATATGCACAGGCGCATAAAATCAAACGATTTTCATAGTCGATTAAACATCGAATGGATTTGGTATTCAGATTGAACGCAGATTAATTAAATAAGGACCGATGAATGACTCCGATGAGGTAATTCGTTCATTTCCAACGACTGAACTTCAAAGAAGCGTCTGTGCTAAACGCAGTATTAAATACGCTATCTTTATTTTGGAATATTCATGCGTTTTATTGAAACGACGATAAAATTGCTTAAATTGAGTTGAAATTTGTATCCCTGGGTACTTTGTGTTCCATTCACCTAACTTTATCTACATAGGTGTTGCAAATTATTGTTAAAAAACTTATTCTTCTATTTACTTAATACTAATCGAGAAACGGTCTTATTACTTGTTCCTTGTAAGTAGAAGGGAAAAAATCTGATGTGTTCCATTCACATGACTTTCTCTATATCTCTGTAAAAAATTATTCTTAATAAGCTTATCTTTTATTTATTTCATACTAAGCGAGTAAAATTAGCAGAAATAGTCTTATTTGTTGCTTTATTTTAAGTGGAAGCGAAACAAGGGAGTACCATAGGTTAAAGTGCAAGCCAAAAGCTGGTTGCTATGTGACTGATGTTCCTTTGTTTGTAAGGGCATGAGTTGACAAATTCCTGTATAAAAAAGTATAAGTTTTTCAAAGCTGAAACCAAGAAAAAGGAATATCTCAAAAACGCTCAACTTCACGAAAAAAAAAAAAAATATATATATATATAAGATAATTTGTGTGTTTTACATGCTCTACATTTTTTGTGTGTTAAGTTTTTGTCCATCTCTTACGGTTTAGTAGTTATGCAACATTCATCCATAATAAAGTAGTCTTCAGAAGCTATTCCCAGAAAATTCAAAACATACATTTTATTTGTGAGGTAAATATCTTTAATATATGATATTTTAATCAAAATCGTTAGAGCCATTTTTTAGAAAATCAAAATTTTCGATAATAGTTCCATGTAAAGGGTAGTTTGGGGTGGGGGAATTTTTCTCAAAATCTTCGTGTCGCACGGACCAACGGCACATGGACACACGGAAACACACATGGACCTTTTTCTGAAAATACTTTTTTTGGATACAGGGTACCATAAAACATATATTTCCGGTGAAATCTCGGTACCGAATTTTTTGATGGAGTGTAATATCTTCTTTATTCACTATATACATAGTACGTATAGAGAAAGTTAAAAGGGAGAACACTATGAAAAAGCGATGGTCAAATGTTTTAAAAGCTGTTGCTATATGACTGAAGTTATTTAGTTTGGTCGACCAGCAGTTGACAAATCCCTGTATGAGAAAACTATAAGTATTTTAAAAAGAAAATGTGCAGCTCTACCAAAAAACAAAAGAAAAACATCTGATGTGTTCCATTCACATGAATTTCTCTACATCTCTGCAACAAATTATTGTTAAAAGTCTTTTTCTTCTATTTAATTCAGGCTAATCGAAAAAAATTAGGAGAAATAGTCTTATTTGTTGCTTCCTTGTAAATAGAAGCGAAATAAGGGAATACAATAAATTAAAGTGATAATCAAAAGCTGGTTGCTATGTCACATCAGTTGACAAATTCCTATATGAGAAAAGTATAAGTTTTTCATAGATGAAACCAAAAATAAGGAATGTTTCAAAAACCGAAATCTACGAAAAAAATGTATATAACATAAATTGCGTGTTTTAACGTGCTCTACGTGCTCTAGTTATTCAAAATTCAGTAAAATTCATACACAATAAACTACTCTTCAGAGGCTATTTTCAAAAAATTAAAGATATACATTTTTTTTTGTCAGGTAAATATCTTTAATGTACGAAATTTTAATCAAAATCGTTAAGAGTCATTTTTGAGAAAATCAAAATTTTGGAAAAAAGTTCCATGTAAAGGGTAGTTGGGGTGGGGGGATTTTTCTCATATATTCGTGTCGCATCGCTGGAAGATACTAAACATAAATACCAAGTTTGGGATTTTACCTACTTTTCGATTTTGAGTTATCGTGTTCACAGACACACGGACACACACACGGATCTTTTTCCGAAAATGCTTTTTTTAGATAAAGGGGACCCTAAAACATATTTTTCGTGGGAAATCTCGGTATCGAATTTTTGGGTGAAGTGCAATACCTTCTCTGTACATATGTACATAGTACGTGTAGAGAAAGTATATATTATGCACCCAATGGTTCTTAAGGCGATTTACACGTAGAATTGCAACGCCCACGTCAGTGTTCCTTGAAAGTCTCTAAAATCAGCTTCCACTACTTAGGATAAAGTTCTCTCAATTCAGTGTACGACAGTTTTAAACTGAAGTGTTGGCCGCGTCGGTCCCAATCATGTGGGATTTCTGGTGCAGGATCGGGCTTTCTCCCGCTTTGCATTCCACTTGTGCTCCATCTTCATTCCATATATCATCTGTACCATTGCCTGCGGTGCCATATGAAGTAAAACCGGGCGTTAAACCCTAACAAACATCCGATGTGTTACATTCAAACCCGAGGTCAAACCCGCCCGAGGATGATGGATTTTTTCGGGTGTAAAAGTCCTTAGCATTGCTCCCTGCGGAAACGAAGTAAAGCCGTTAGTCCCGTGTCGCAGATTTATGGCAAGTAAAAGAACCTCAAGCCTGATAGAGAAGCCTCTGAGCAAAATTAAGCGGTCTTTCACGCCCAATTTAGGATGGGACGCTGAGAATCACAACAGTTAAAGAGCGTTCATAAATAAAACACCATTTCATGTCATTCTAATCGAGATAATCAACAGCCGAAATTGTCTTATTACTTGCTTCCTTGTAAGAAGAAACGAAATAAGGAAGTACGATAGCTTAAAGTGATAGTCAAATGCTGGTTGCTATGTGGATGAAATCCGTTTCTTTGTGTGACCAGGAGCTTACAAATTCACTTATGATAAAACTTGTATTTTAAAACTTAAACCAAAAATATGTAATATCTAGATAATAGTCGACTATACGAAAAAATATATGACATAAATTGTGACACTTTTTCTGTAATACGTTTATGCCTGTTTCTTACGGTTTACGAACTTCTTCATCCGTGAAGAGCTCTTCAGACGCAAAAATTCAAAATATGCACTTTATTTGCAATGTAAATGTCTTTAATGCGCGGTATAGCCATGTTTTTGTTATAAAATCAAAATTTTTCATAATGTTTCCATGTAAAGCCTAATTTGGTGCGAGAGGATTTTCCTCTAAGTCTTCGATACTTAATGTATATGTCAAGTTTGGTATTTTACTGACATTTCTATTTTATAGTCATGTGCACAAACACATACGCGGACCTTCTTTTTTCTTTCTAAAAATGTTGTTTTTGGATACAGGGACTCTAAAACGTGTATTTATGGTGAAATCTCGATATGAACTTTCAGGTGAAATACAATACCTTCGCTACACACAATGTACATAGCACGTGCAGAGAGTAAAAGTGTCATTCGCTAAGAACTGACGCGCGACCTATACTTCATGAACGATTTACACCTGCAGCAAATCTCATGTCAAAGACTTTTGCCCTTGTACTTAACTCCCTTTTTCGTTGCCCTGCTGACGTCGAAGAGAGCAATCCCCGGGGGGGGGGGGAGGTGGAGGGGGAGAGCAGAAGCAGCTGCCGCTACTGCAGTCGTCGTTTGGATATCAAACTTTATAATTACTTGCGATATTATCGAATATGGCGGCCCAGCGTGTGTTTCGCTCGCTAAAACAACTGCCTTTGCATATATCCAAACTCTGGGATAATTAATTTTCTAAGAATGTTATTCCCCGCCACATCCGTGGTCGAGATTGTTGAGTAACTTTCATCTGGCTTGATTTATTATAAACATATTCCTTTTCATGGCGAGGAAACAGCTCAGAGAAAAACCTCCATCGTCAGCCATTCTTCATTTAAGATAAGGCATCTGTAAAATATTTCACGATATAGATAGTCTCGAATAAATAAGTAATAATACAAACAAAACTAATATCAACTATTGTTTAAAAAAATCTAATGTGACTTTCTCTGCATCTCTGCGACATATTATTTTTTATTGCTTCATTTATAGCCACCTTTAACATCTAAGATCATATCGGGGGCTTTGCACTTGAAACAACTCGTTTTCTGTAGGTTTAATTTCCTCAAACACACACACACACACACACACACACACACACACACACATTCACTCTCATACTTCCAGATCCTGTGGGGGATAGAGAATAATTCTGGTTGAAGAAAATTTCCCCGCTCTAGCTGGGAATCGGACCCAGGACCTCTGGATGAGAAGTTAGCTCGCTGACCACTCGACCACGGAGGTTAAAAATCTTATGCTTCTATTTAATTGAGAAAAAATAGCAGAAATAGTCTTATTACTTTCTTCCTTGTAAGTAGAAGAGAAGTTTCTTTGTATGGACAGTAGTTGACAAATTTCCGTATAAGAAAGGTATAAGATTTTTAGCATAAATTGTGTGTTTTAACGAGCTCCACGTTTTCTCTTACGTAAGTTTTTCCCTATCTCTTACGGTTTACCAGTTATACAAAATTCCGTAAAATTCATCCAGAATAAAGTAGTCTTCAGAGGCTATTTCCAAAAAATTCAAAATATACATCTTGTGAAATAAATATCTATAATATGTGGAATTTTACCAATATCTATTAAGGCATTTTTGAAAATCAAATTTTGGAGCAGGGGATATTCCTCAAAATCTTCGTATCGCATTATTGGAAGATACCAAAACTTAGATGCCAAGTTTGTTATTTTACCAACTTATTGTTTTTGCGTTTTCGTGTTCACAGACACACGGACACACACGCACAGATTTTTCTAAAAATGATATTATACAAGGGACTCTAAAACGTGTATTTCCGATGAAATTTCAGTATCGAATTTTTGGATGAATTGTATTACGTTGTCTGAAGCAGAGAGAAGAAGAACAGTTTTTTAAATAGGTAGCGAATGCCATGCAAACATCACAGGGTCCCTCAAAACATATATTCTTATGAAATCTCAACATAACTTGATTTTTTTGTGAAGTAGAATATTTCCCTCACACACTTCAGTAATGGCATATCTCCTGGATACTTTTAAATTAAACTTCAATATTGCGTTCAACTCTCATTCACGATTATTCTTATCTTATAAATTATATGCAAGAAGTGTTAGCATAACACTGTTACCAGAAACTGGCGCTAATTTCATTCTTGTTAAAATAGTAATAATAGTAATACAATAACTGAGACATTTCAAAATCTGATAATTTCAGGATTATGACACTACAATACTATAAACATCATCATCTGAAAAAATTAATATTTCACAAATTTTGAGGCAAATATGAGAGTATTAGTTCTATATGTTTCATTATAGATGCAGCATGAAATAAAACGAATGTTTGGAAATTACACTTTTTATTTTAATATTAACTTGTTACTCTCATTATTGGGGATAGGAAATTTTAGTTTCTCTACACGTACTTTGTACATAGTGTATACAGAAGTTATTGTATTGCACCCATAGCAGTTTTAGAAAAAGGTGTGTGTGTTTGTGTTTGGGGATAGCATAGTACAAAAGCGAAAAATACTTTAAATACCAAACTTAGTCTTTAAATTTAGTATCTCCCAAGGATGCAACACAACATTTTTAAGAAATTTCCCCAGCCCAAAATACCGTTTACATGGAAAAATGTTCGAAAATTTGTATTTTCTCAAAAATGGCTCTAACCATATTGATTCGAATGTTAGAGATATTTACCTGACAAATAAAATGCGTATCATGAATTTTCTGGGACTAGTCTCTAAAGACATCTTTGTTGCTGAATTTTGTATAACTGGTAAACCGTAAGAGATAGACGAAAACTTACCACACTAAAGATGTACATACCGTTAAAACACATAATTTATGTCGAATATTATTTTTTTGCAGAACTGACCGTTTCTAAGATATTCCTTGTTATTGGTTTCAGCTTTAAAATGCAAAATTTACTCATACGGGCATTTGACAGCTCTACATAGCAACCAGTCTTTAAAAAAGTTACCAACGTTTTAGCCTAGTGTATTCCCTTATACTTACAAAGAAATGAGTAATAAAACCATTTTTGCTAATGGTTACCTTGATTACCATGAAGTAGATAGAAGAATAAGCCTCTTAAAACTAATTTGTCACAAATATGTAGAGAAAGTCATATGAGTAAAACACATCAGACCTTTAAGAGCATAGCGTTGACATGCTGTCATCCTAAAGTTGCTAGATTTCTCAAAAATTGTGAGCTACTCTAAGTCATTGAAGGCAATAATTCCAATTTTCACGCTGGGTCCAACATCTATCTGTGTAGTTATAAAACAATAGTGGGACCAAACTAACAAATTAAAAACCAAACTATCTCCAATTTATGATAAAAGATTCAATACAGTATTATAATAGCACTTCTTCAACATAATTTATTAGACAATTTAGCTTAACAATTAAAACACCAATGCAATAACCGAGATCAGGCAATTTCAACCAATCGCGGTCATCTGACTGGAGCGATATTGTCGAAACATCTTATCGCAGCTGATGTTCATTTCTTTTAAATCTTGTCGCACCTGACGTCCGTTTGTTTAATCTTCTGTCTTGGTTATTGGTAACAAGGTGACAGCCAATCTTTACTTTTAATAACTGTCAGTTCCATAATTGTACTTCCAATTAATTCAGTTACAATGTTTATTTCAAGTTTTATAATGTATTTAGTTCAAGAAGGAGTAAATATAATTATTATTTGTATTTGTTATGTATGAGATGAGTGCAATAACCTCAAATAAAGTAATGTTTGTTGCCATTTCATGTGTTACTCATCAAAAGCTTAAATAAAAGGCTTACTACAAAAGAAATAGACAACTTCAACTGCCTGTAAAACAAAAACTATTAGAGATAGCAACCTAATTATTTTGGAGGTATGTTGAAAAACTCTCAAAATTTTGTTTGTTACTGTTGGTAACGTTGTAGTGTTTTGTTTGTTGTTGCAGAAGCTGAAATGGCGGAAAATCCTGTGGAAAAGGCATATTGCGTGTTGGAACTTGCTAGAACGCAATCAGCAACTATTGTCCAACGACATTTTAGAACACGTTACCACAAAACGCCACCGACTAGACAGTCAATCTACGACTGGTATAGACAATTCGAGACAACGGGATGTTTGTGGAAAGGGAAGAGCTCGGGAAGACCAAGAGTTTCGGAAGAAAACGTTGAACGTGTTCGTTCTGCCTACATAAGAAGCCCACAGAAATCGACATCTAGGGCAAGCATGCAATTACAAATTCCACAGCAAACTGTATGGAAAGTCTTGCGAAAGCGACTGCACATGATGCCTTACAGATGTTGCAGTTTCTGAGTGAAGAAAATAAGGTCATACGGCGTGACTTTTGCATCGACATGTTGCGACATGATGAAGACGATGCTGGTTCTTGTGAGCGCATCATTTCATTTTTGTGGTAACGTGTTCTAAAATGTCGTTGGACAACAGTTGCTGATTGCGTTCTAGCAAATTCCAGCACGCAATATGCCTTTTCCACAGGATTTTCCGTCATTTCAGCTCCTGCAACAACAAACAAAACACTACAGCGTTACCAATGGTAGCAAACAAAATTTTGAGAGTTTCTCAACATACCTCCAAAATAATTAGGTTGGTATCTCTAATAGTTTTTGTTTTACAGGCAGTTGAAGTTGTCTATTTCTTTTGTAGTAACCCTGTAATTGTTCCATAGTTCTAATGTTGCTATCGATATTCGTACATTGGGTGTAGGCACGGTCGGCCATATCATACTTTAGGAGGCAGTGAAGAAATAAAATAAATAAACATGGTCGAATGCGTCATCTACCATTTGAGAACTAATGTATTACAATGTTAAAATTGCCCTTCTATATAATATCAACTATTAATGGTCTATTTCCTGAAATACAACTCGTGTTTTCATCTCTTAGGTCGTGAACTATCGACAAGATGAAAACATTTACGCTATTGCTTACGATAAGAATGCTGCTGCTTGAGAGTTCAATGCAATATTCAAATTTAAGAGAAAATTGTCTAGAATTAATGCAACTACTTAGATGCAGTAAAGATATCACAAACCTTTTTTAAGAATAAGTGATAGAGGTATGAAAATTTCATATGAATGTGGTACATAAGGTCTTCCAGAGTCAGTAAATAATGTAGAAATATAGATACTAAAAGGAAAACTAATTCAGAAGATATCATAAAACGCAGGAAGGAGACACAATGAATGCACATAAAGATTTAAAGGGTATAAGTTAAAGCAGAAGGACACAGCAAGAAAACGACCAATAAAAATGATTCTTCCCGTGCACCAGTCATTACGTCCGGGAAGAAGTTGCTCCTGAAAGCTTTGATTCTATCTTAAGAGAAGGCAGTCGGCTTGTTTTATCGGGAATGAACCAGTTTTACGGGTAGTTGAGATCCTTTCTTTTTACGATGCTTCTCTGCAGACACACAACCCCATAAAGAGTGTCATGTGTGGATTTGAAGAACATCCCTACACTGGGCGCTGTAAGCAAATACACGAGACAGCCTTTCACTTTACTTCCAGAGAGAGTGTGTACGAGGTGGCTCAACAGAGATGTCTGACAGTATCGTCCGTTCCGTAACAACCTAGGCTTTGGAATGTGATACATCTGCTACACTCGAGATTCGTCCAGAAGTATTCATAATTTTCCAGAAAGTGTGGTGACGTAGTTTTCAATGGTCATAAAATGATAAACATTTCATTACAAATAAAACATTACTTCAGGGTTTTTAAGGCTTCTCTTAAGGAGTAAATAATTTTACTCTGTAGATGAATACTTTAGTGACAATACCGCAATAATCATTGTATTTATAAGTGTTATAATGTATTGCATTTTGTGTGTGTGTGTTTTATATTCAAGTTAAACTGCTGTACTTCCACGAATGTGTCAAATGAATTTTTTAACATATAGCAATGACACAAGGTCTATGGAGCCTGATGATTTGATATTTTTTTACTCTAGTACTTAATACAGTAATCATATACAATTATAGTAGTAACTATTATATCTGTAATTAAATAAAAACGTTATCTGACATTACATATAATAAAATTATATTTATTTACATATTTTAACATTCATTTTTTATACTCTTTGTTTTTATGTGCATGCAAAAAAAGTACATATACATTAAGTATAGTGCAGTGGCGTAGAGTCCTCTAAAGCAAATGATGTGATTATATGTCTATTCAGTTGTTTTCGTAACGCCTACTTTTAGCACTAGAAATTTATATAATTTTTTTTTTTCGTAGTATATAAACACATGTATACATGTATATGCCTTGACAAGTTCTATGTACAGTGGCTTCCTGGCCTAAACGAATCTACAGAATGCTTTCTAATCTAATCTAATCTAATATAATATTTATGACACAACAATTATAACACTAAATTAAGTCTTTTAACTTCGAGATAAACAAAATTTATAATTTATTTTAATATACTCTGATACACAAGATACAACCACTATATTAGTTAGGAAATTCGGATTAATAGAGCAATTTTTTGATTTGATAAAATAATGAAGCAATTTATTCATGAGAGTCCTTCAACTAGAAAAAGAAGTTTGCCCAAAATTCAACAAAACATTGGTTCCCTAAAAATACTTTTAGTGTATTTCTATACTCACAGATTCCTCTTTTTTACTTTCTCTATACGTACTATGTACATAGTGTATACAGAAGGTATTGTAATGCACACTAAAATTCGATACCGAGAATTCACATATTTTAGGTACCCTTGAATAAAAAAAAAAGCATTTTTGGAAAAAAAGTATATGTGAGGGTCTGTCTGTGTGTGTGTCTGTGTATATGTATGTATGTATATGTGTGTGTGTTTGTGAGCAGCATAGCTCAATAACGAAAAGACCAGTAAATACCAAACTTGGTATTTTAGTTTATCATCTTCCAAGGATGTGACCCGAAGTTTTCCAAGAAAATCCCACCACAACAAACTAACCTTTACATGGAAAAAGTTTCGAAAATTTTGATTTTCTCAAAAATGGCTCTATCGATTTTGATTAAAATATTGTACGTTTAAGATATTTACCTGACAACTAAAATATATCCTGAAATTTCTGGGAATAGCCTCTGAAGACTACTATATTCTCGATGAATTTTAAGGAATTTTGCATAACTGCTAGACTTTAAGAAATGGACAAAAACTTACCACACAAAAAATTTGGGGCACATTAAAACACTCAATTTATATACATACACTATTTTCATGGTGTTGATCGTTTTTTAGACATTCCTTGTTTTTGCTTTCAGCTTTAATAACTTATACTTTTCTCATACAAGAATTTGTCACTCCTGTCCATACAAACACAGGAACCTCAGGCACATGGCAACCAGCTTTTGGCTGTCACTTTAACCTATGGTACTCCCTTATTTCGCTTCTACTTACAAGGAAGCAAGTAATAAGACTATTTCTGCTAATTTTTTTCGTGAATTAGCATGAAGTAAAGAGAAGCATGGGTTTTTAATAATAATTTGTTGCAGAGATGTAGAGAAAGTCATGTGAGTGGAACACATAAAATTTTTTCTTTTTACAAAACGGGAAAACTGCAGTATCTATTATCCAAACATATGTTTTTTGCAGTATTGATAACTTTATATTCAAAAGAAGTCAATTAGTATCAGTAAATACAAATCATCCCGAAATGAATCTCAGATCATTTGATTTTGCTGAAAGGGGAATTAGCTTCAGGTTTTAATATTAAATACGGAGGAGGAGGATTTGCATTCATTTTTTCAAGAGAATATTCTAAAATGTCATTTAAGCATGTGAATATGTGTTAGAACGAACAGAAAGTAACGAACGATTTGGCATCACTAAATAATAACGAAAGTTATCAACACAAAACTTTATTTACAAAATTACGCTACCTTCTGAACGTAGTCGTCATTTATTGTCACGTGGTACCAGTTTTTCAATGTAGATGTTCTTTTTTTCTACCCCCAAAGAACTTATAAGTTTTTTTAATGCACAAAATGTTCGGAAAATTGAATTTAATAACGCAAGTGTATGATGATATTGCAATGAACGAGTCTTCAGTGAGGAAATGACATATAATTTACAAGTAATCAAGGAAGAGCATAACAGAGTGTACGATAAAGACCGGAGTGGAAGTTCAGCAATCATTATGGTGGAGTTGAAAGCAAAAGTTGATAAAAGAATTCAGAAAAACCGGTGTTTCACTTTGGACACCGTATATGACTTTTTGGATTGAAAAGATTTCCCAGGCATGAAGACCTCAAAGTGACAGTGACATCTTGGATCAGATCTTTAGCGGTGGAAGAGTATAACATGTGTACCACGTGAATAAAAGAGTACCTTGATAGCAACGACCATTACGTTGAGAAATAGAGTAAGGTAATGTAACTTTGTAAATAAAGTTTTGTGTTTATAACTTTCATTATCATTTAGTTATACCAAATCGTCTGGATGGCTCTCGTATTAAAGGAGGACGAACTGCAAGTGAGTCGTGAGTGATGGAGTGTTAGCGCGCAGTGGCGTGCAAGTCGTCACCTCTCTATGCGACGAAAAATCGACTCAATTATTTGCAACACCGAATTAAATACATTTTTTGCAACCAGCTTTTACTTTCTTTACACATAATGGGTGATTATGATGATGATAATGATAATTATAATAATAATAATAATAATAATAAAATCTGTATCGTACATAATTACTAAAACGGGGGCTATTATGCCAGATTCTATAATTTATTTAACAATGAATTTCAATCTACATTGTTTACAGAGTATTAAAACATATAATAACCAACACACAAAAGCACATAAACAATAAAACATACAGCTTCAACTACTAACACTACTAAAAACAATTTAACTCAACCACAACACATAAAAATAAATAATAAATAAAACAAAATAAAATAAAATATAAAACAAAATAAAATTCAAAAACAAATTAAATCTAATCAAAGAAAAGTAATTTAATAATAATAATATAATACATTACCCACACCATAACAAACTTATAAACAACTCTACCCAATAGCCTAACTACAATTAATCCATAACCTAATAACAATCATATATGTGTTTATATATAAACTTAAATTATAAACTCTTTTCCACACTTCTTACTTCTTTTTCAATCTAATTTCTATTTATTATTTGTTTATTTATTTAAGTAATTAATTAATTGATTTATTAATGTTTTATTAAAGTTATTTATCTTAATTAATTTAATTTAAATTGATGTTATTTGATTTTATTAATTTAATTTAAATAATATTGTTCAATTTAAAATAAGAACTAAAGCTTTCCTGGCGACGTATTAATTCAAAATCTTCTCGGGCTTCTAACCAGGTAAAAACTTTGGCTTGATACCAACGTTTCGAAGAAGTGTATCTTGCTCGTCTTCAGGGTGAACTGATGGATTGAGCTTGCGGAGACTGGTATTTATAAGAGCAAGCTCAATCCATCAGTTCACCCTGAAGACTAGCAAAATGCAATTCTTCGAAACGTTGGTATCAAGTCTAGTTTTTACCTGGTTAGAAGCTCGAGAACATTTTGAATCATTCAATTTATTTAAAATTATCTACTTTAATTTATTTAATTCATAATCTACTGGGTGATCCAAAAACGTCGGAACCGACTGCACGGTGTCCTGCCCTCGGCGTTCGTTGCCGTCTGTCATAAAAAGGCGCGGATGAAACCATGCAACATTTTTAAAGGCTTTGTCTACCAATGTAATTAAATGAGATGGTTAATTTTCTGGGAATTGCCTCTGAAGACCTCTTCATTCTGGATGAATTTTCCTGTAAACTGTAAGAGATAGACAAAAGATTGCTGCAGAGAAAATATAAATCATCTTAGAACACAATTCATGAGCCCATTATTTTCGAGATATTCCTTGTTATTGGTTTCAGTTTTAATATACTTAGATTTTTCTCAAACAGGAACCTGTAAACTCCTGGCCAAGTAAAAAAACGGATTTAAATCCCATAGCAACCACATTTTAAAACATTTGACTGTCAGTTTAGCCTAGTATTCCTTATTGTCCTTACTGATTCTGTTAATGTTTATCCCGATTAGCACGAAGTGGAGAGAAGAATGAGCTTTTTAACAATGATTTGTTACAGAAATGTGGAGAATGATTTTCATAGAGGTAAACATTTACAATATATTTCTTGTTATTGGTTTTAAAATTTCCAAAATGTAGACATTTCTCAAATGGAAAGTCGTTACCGAATTTTGTTGAAGGAGATTTCAATTGCATCACCTAGTGAAAGCTTTTAAAAGATTTGGCTATCTCATTAGTGATAAAGCTAGATACAAAAAATTCAGGATAAAAATATGAAGAGTTTTGAAAAGACAATGAACATAAATCAATTGAACTCACCCAGAATTCCTTGCAGTGAATTACAAGAAACATCTTTCCTATAAAGGCTCTCTCTCTTCTTGTTACTCAAAACATGTTTGAATCTTGCACAAGTTTGTTCAGTGTCGAATACCTACCCTTACGACCTTTTTACTTTCTGTACACGTACTATGTAGATAGTGTATAGAGAAGGTATTGTAATGCACCCAAAAATTCGATACCGATATTTAACCGAACAAATACATGCTTTGGGTCCCCCTGAATCCCCCCCCCCCCCAAAAAAAAACGTACTCCCTTATTTCGCTTCTACTTACAAGGTAGCAGTTATTAAAATAATATCTGCTAATAGAAGTATAAGCTTTTTAACACTAATTTCTACAGAGATGTAGAGAAAGTCATGTGAAAGCAACACATCAGTTTTTGTTGTTGTAATATCGTTTACATATAATATATTTACTTATAAGCTTATCTCAAATATGAGAGGGAAAGGGAATTAACGATGGTAAAGGAATCTTGCTAACTCAGCACTCGCCTGTCAACCGCGCGGAAAGCACAAAATACCAGAACCTTATGGTTGCGCTACCGCACTCGATTACTGTAGGTACAAGTAAGCGGGAAAGAATGTAAAAATGTAAATCGCAGGAATTAAAGTACAAACGCAATAAATATGTTGTGTTTGTTAAGGCTAGAATTCTGCTGTTAAAAATACAGGCTCAAGTTGGATTTCGTTGAGCGAGTATTTCAACCTTTTCACAGATATCCAGCAAAGCCGAGTTTGTTCAATGGATAGCAAAAGCAGGAAAGTTAATGGTGGCCTTGATAACTGATATAAAAAAATCTGATATGTTCCATTCACATGACTTTCTCTACATCTCGGCAGCAAATTATTGTTAAAAAGCTTATGCTTCTATTTATTTCATGCTAATCGAGAAAAAGTTACCAGAAATAGTCTTATTACTTGCTTCCTTGTAAGTAGAAGCGAAACAATAGAGTACCATAGCTTAAAGTGAGAGTCAAAAGCTTAAGTTCGTTTGTTTCTATGGATATGAATTGACAAATTCCCGTATGAGAAAGGTATAAGTTTTTAAAGATGAAACCAAAAATAAGGAATATCTCAAGAAAGATCAACTCCACGAAAAAAATGCATATTACATAAACTGTATGTTTTAACGTGCATTGGAAATTTTATAACATATTTGTAAATATGTATTGTAATTTGTGGACATTTATGAAGAGTACATAATGCAATAATCATATTTTAGTTTTATATAGTGCAATGGCGCGCACTCTCATAAGCAAATGGTGTGATTATATGTCTATTCTGTTGTTTTTGTAACCCGCGCTTCTAGCACTAGAGCTTTATGTAAGCATGTATATGCCTTGACAAGTTCTATGTTCCTGGCCTAAACAAACGTACAGCATGCTTTCTAATCTACATTTATGTATTGTAAGTTTTGTCCATCCCTTACGGTTTAGCAGTTATTCAAAATTCCGTAAAATTATCCAGAATAAATTAATCTTTAGAGGCTATTCCCTAGAAAATACAAGATATGCATTTTATTTGTCAGGTAAATCTCTTTAATATATGATATTTTAATCAGCATCGTTAGAGCCATTTTTGAGAAAATCAAAATTTTCGAAAAATGTTCCATGTAAAGGGTAGTTGGGGTGGGGGATTTTCTTGAAAATCTTCGTGTCCTATCCTTGGAAGATACCAAACTTAAATACCAAGTTTGGTTTTTAACGGTTTTCTAGTTTTTGAGCTATGCTGTCCCACAGACACAGACAGGCAGACAGATAGACATACACACAGACATGTTTCTAATTGGTTTTATTCAGGGGTCTCAAAACATGTATTTCCGGTGAAATCTCGGAATCGAATTTTTGGGTGCATTACAATACCTTCTCTATAGACTAGGTACATAGTACGTGTTGAAAGAGTAAAAATACAGGTTCAAGTTGGACTACGTTCAGCGAATATTTCAACCTTTTCAAAGATATCCAACCAAGCCGAATTTGTTGAATGGATAGCAAAAGGAGGAAAGTTAATGGTGGTCTAGACAACTGATATAAAAAAATGTTTTCTCTTCTAGTTAAACACCGATATTCAACTCTTTTCGTTTATGCGGCTTTAATTCTGGTGTGTATACAGCAGTGGGATAAATACATCGCTCGCAGGGAACAATTGTAAAAGAGAAATAAACATCTCGTTTAATATTCTCCATTCACTCACTTTTCTACTTCCCTAAAACGCGATTTCTTCTGACTGCTTGCTGTTAGCAGAAAGTATTACTTGCTTCCTTGTAAATAGAAGGCTAAAGCGTCAGTCAAATGGTTTAAATTGTGGTTAACTGAAATCCGTTTCTTTGCGTGGCCAGGAGTTAACAAGTTCTTGAATGTAAGTACTGCCTCCGTGATCGAGTGAACAGCGAACTGGCTTCTCACCCGCAGGTCCCTGGTTCGATTCCAAGCTGGGGTGGGGAATTTTTCTTTAACCAGAATTATTCCCTATCCCCCCAGAGTCTGGAAGTATGAATGTGTGTGTGTTTAGTAATATAAAGATTATTAACCTAATGTCTGAACCTGCAGTTTCACAAGTCAAAGCCCCGATATGAACATTGATGTTAAAGGGGGCTATACAAATAAAAAAAATAAGGAATATCCTGAAAATATTTAACTGTGCGAAAAACAATGTATATGAGGTTTTTTGTGTAGTAATTTCTTTCTATATCTCTTTTACTTCGCAAAATTCAGAAAATTCCATCCAGAATAAAGAGCTTTCCAGAGTCTTTTCCCGAAAAATTAACGATGGACATGTTATTTGTAATGTAGATATGTTAAATATAAGGGAATTTAATTAAAATTGTTAGTCATTTTTAATAAAATCAAACTTTTCCAAATTTTTTCCACATAAAGGCCAGTTGGATTCGGGGGGATTTTTTTTTTTATTTTAAATATTTGTGTCAAGTCCCTGGAAGATACTCAACATAATATTTAACAGCCGTTTCGGTTTTGCTCTGATCTGTCTACAGGTAAACACACAAACATTTTTTGATAGTGTTTAACGCCCGCTTTTACTACTTGTGGCACCGCAGGCGATGACACTAATGATACATTCAATGAAGATGGAGCACTGGTGGAGTGTGATGACGCGGGAAAACGGAGAACCCGGAGATAACACGCTCCTCGCCGCTTTGTCCACCCCAAATCTCCCATGTGGTCGATTGGAATCGAACCCGGGCCGTCTGGGTAAGAGGTGAGTTGTCTAACCATTCGACCACAGCGTGGACGGTCCTACACACAGACACATCTTTTTCTAAAAATCTAATGTGTTCCATTCACATGATTTTCTCTATATGTCTGTAACACATTATTGTTAGATATCTTATGTTTCTATTTGCTTCATGCTAATCGAAAAAACATAAGCAGAAAAAGTGTTACTACTTGCTTCCTTGTAAGTAGAAGGGAGTAGCATAGGCTAAAGTGATAGTCAAAAACTGGTTGCTGTGTGGCTGAAGTTCCTTTGTTTGTATGTACAGGAGTTGACACATACCAGTGTAAAAAAAGTAAAGTGCTTTTAAATCTGAAACCAGAAACATGGAATATCTCAAAAACAATCAACTCCTTGAAACAAATATATAGAACATAATTTGTGTGTTTTAACGTGTTGTACATCTTTTGCGTGGTAACTTTTTCTCCATCTCTTAAGGTTTAGCAATTATGCTAAATCCCGTAAAACTCATCCAGAATAAAGTAGGCTTCAGAGGCTATTCCCAGAAAATTCAAGATATAGATTTTATTTGTTAGGTAAATATCTTTAATATATGATATTTTAATCAAAGCGGTTAGAGACATTTTTGAGAAAATCAAAATTTTCGAAAATTGTTCCATATAAAGGGTAGTTTGGGGTTGGGGTATTTTTATCAAAATATTCGTGTCGCATCCCTGGAAGATGCTAAAGTTAAATGTCAAGTTTGGTATTTTACCGACTTTTCGTTTTTGAGCTATCGGACACACGGTAACGGATTTAGACTTTTTTTCTAAAAATGCTGTCTTTTAGATTTAGTGAGTCCCAAAACATATATTTCCGGTAAAATCTCGGTATTGAATTTTTGGGTGCAATACAATAATTTCTCTGTATAGTATGTACATAGTACATGTAGAGAAAGTAAAAGGGCATGTGAATAGAATACGTCAGATGTTACGGTTTTTCTCGAAGTGCTGTTTTATTGAAAAATCTCGGTATTGAATTTTTGGGTGCAATACAATAGTTTCTCTGTATAGTATGTACATAGTACATGTAGAGAAAGTAAAAGGGCATGTGAATAGAATACGTCAGATGTTACGGTTTTTCTCGAAGTGCTGTTTTATTGAAAAATCTCGGTATTGAATTTTTGGGTGCAATACAATAGTTTCTCTGTATAGTATGTACATAGTACATGTAGAGAAAGTAAAAGGGCATGTGAATAGAATACATCAGGTGTTACGGTTTTTCTCGAAGTGCTGTTTTATTGAAAAATCTCGGTATTGAATTTTTGGGTGCAATACAATAGTTTCTCTGTATAGTATGTACATAGTACATGTAGAGAAAGTAAAAGGGCATGTGAATAGAATACGTCAGATGTTACGGTTTTTCTCGAAGTGCTGTTTTATTGAAAAATCTCGGTATTGAATTTTTGGGTGCAATACAATAGTTTCTCTGTATAGTATGTACATAGTACATGTAGAGAAAGTAAAAGGGCATGTGAATAGAATACGTCAGATGTTACGGTTTTTCTCGAAGTGCTGTTTTATTGAAAAATCTTTTCCGTTTGGCGCGGGAAGATTATAAATAGAATTGGAAACACAATATTCGTTAGGCAGAAACGAAGCAAGATGTGAGGCTCATATGAAAGGAGGGAAAGGTACGTTACCTATTGGTAACGTTGGCAGCATGTTATACAAACATATACTCGAGCTTTTTCCCCATTATCTCTGTGTTGTTTGTCGGGCGGATACAGAGGTAAGGTAAACCGCCGCTAGGCAGCGCTCTCATTAAAAATAAAGCTAACTAATGTCCCCTAAAGGCTGCAACTTTTGCTGCGCAGCAAGACAGTTTTTGTGTCCAGGGATAGCACCTGTCAACAACAGAGGTCCTTGCCTCACCTATACATCCTGACAGTTGAATAGCGACGCCACACCCACCTTCTTGTGATAGTGTTCGGTCCAGAAATTGTTCAAGGCCCTATCGTTTGAATAATGTGGGCTTGCTGACACACTGACCCGACTGTAAATCTTAACTCTCACTACTACCTTCACAATGTGTTCCATTCACATGACTTTCTCTACAACATATTATTGTTACAAACCTTATGCTTCCATCTACTTCATATTTATCGAGAAAAAACATTAGCAGAAATAGTCTTATTACTTGTTTCCTTGTAAGTAGAAGCGAAATAAGGGAGTACCATAGGTTAAAGTGACAGTCAAAAGTTGGTTGCTATGTGACTGATGTTCCTTTGTTACTATGGACAGGATTTGACAAGTTCCCGTATGAAAAAATTACAAGTATTTCAAAGCTGAAACCAATAATAAAGAATACCTCAAAAACGATCAACTCCACCAAAAAATGCATATAGTATAAATTGTGTGTTTTAACGAGCTCTACATTTTCTGTTAGTTAGCTTTCGTCTATCTCTTACGGTTTACCAGTTATGCAAAATTCCGTAAAATTGATCCAGAATGAACTACTCTTCAGAGGTTATTTCCAGAAAATTAAAAATATGCATTTTATTTGTCAAGAAAATAAATTTAATATACGATATTTTAATCAAAATCGTGAGAACAATTTTTGAGAAAACCAAAAGTTTCGAAAACTATTTCATGTAAAGGGCAGTTTGGGGTGGAAGGATTTTTTTGAAAACCTTCTTGTCGCATTATTGGAATACACCAAACTTTAACATCAGTTTATTATGTAACAGTATTTTCGATTTTGAGCTCTGCTGTTCAAAGACACATACACGGACCTTTTTCTAAAAATGCTTTTTTGGATTCATGAGACCCAAAACATATATTTCAGGTGACAAATCGGTATTTAATATTTTGGTGCAATACAATACCCTCTTTATACACTAGAGAAAGTAAAACAGCACTTTAAGAAAAATGTTTGTGTGTGTTTGTGAACATCATAACGCAAATAGCCGTAATTCGTATAAACAGTAAACTTAGTTTTTTAAGTTCAATATCACCCAGCCGGCTGACTCGGATGTTTAATCTGAGACTAGTATTCGGGAGGTCTGGGTTCGCTCCCCGTTGTCCGCGCCGTCTGGTCCTGTGTTTTCCGCGGGCCGCTTGGGGGAATCAATGAAAAGCTGTACAAGCAATTTTTATTATTAAAAGTGGGGTTATAATGAAGTTATTTGTGGGTCTACTGTTTCTGAAATAAAATATTTTATACAGATTAGTTTTAAAAGGATTAAAATTAACTTCTTATCTTTCTATTTAATTAAATTAATAATTTTAAAGATGCCTGTTTCATTGCAAGTGGCTTTCCCCTTTCCTACATCCCAATGACGTCAAAACCATACTCCCCCCCAAATCTATAGACGTTACAATATCCTCCATGGTTCATTTCCCTTTCATTCCTTCATTTAATTTTCCTTCTTCATCTTTCAGGTAGGCTTGAGGTTTTGCAGGCAGATGGCACGGTTGCTTGCTCCGAGTAATGCTCTCTTCCCCCTGGTAGAACTGGCTGAGGCTAGGTACCATTATAGTTGCCTCCTTCCGGCCACCCTGCGCTTGTATAGACTCTGTGTGGTGCCAAGGTTGCCATCTAGTGCGGAGACTGCGCTTAGTCCAGTCGTTTCGTGTGTGCTGGACTATGGTTTCCCCTCTTC
This sequence comes from Hymenopus coronatus, assembly GCA_030762935.1. Taxonomy (NCBI): domain Eukaryota; kingdom Metazoa; phylum Arthropoda; class Insecta; order Mantodea; family Hymenopodidae; genus Hymenopus; species Hymenopus coronatus. The sequence goes on along the minus strand of CM060882.1, from coordinate 5,061,494 downwards.
TCATCCCTTCCCTCGGGGGTGGTAGACCACAATAGATTAGTACTTGGTAGCAGTTGCTGAGGTGTCCCGCGCCGTTTCCATGCTCTAACCTCTATCTTCACTATCTTTGAAACATGCGACACGAAGGTTTTCAACAAAAATATCCCTACCGCAAACTATCTTTTACATGGAAGATTTTTCGAAATATTCTCAAAAATGGAAAAAATATTTTAGTTCTAATACTATATATTAGAGATATATTATAACAATTATATGGGCATTTAGAATTTTCTGGAAACACACTAAGAGGACTCAGAACGCCTTTTCCATAACGGGTGAACCATAAGAGACAGAAAAAATCTGATGTGTTCTATTCAAATGACTTTCTCCACATCTCTATAACAAATTACATTGAAAAAGAAGAATAACATTGGATAGATAGAGTCAGACTGAAAAATGCAACGCCATAGTCGGGATTTGAACCACGGATCTCCCGATCTCTAGCCGGTTGCTCTACCACTGAACTACCATGGCAACATTCCGGCACAGCATGGAATTTCTCAACTGACTCGCATGTTTCCCGGTAAACCACAAGGTGATCTCAAATTATTTTGAGATGACAACCCCAATGGTGACTTACAATGTTGTAAGTACTTTAGTCCCAGGATGCATAGTATAGCCAACTATTATGGTCATTTGGTATTGATTTAACTGTTTTTTCATACAAGCCGTGTGTAGGACAGGAGAACCGTGGTTCAAATCCCGGCTATGGCATTGAATTTTTCAGTCTGACTCTACCTATCCAACTCCTGTCCTACACACGCCTTGTGTAAAAAACGATCAATCCAATAAGAATAATATTGCTAGAAGCACTTTTATATACTTTGGGTATATATAATACTTTCGCTATCCACTATGTACGAGGGCCGTCTTTATTTTCAACCTCCGATAAGTTATAAATAATTTACAAGTTCATAGAAAACAATTATTTTATTACTAAACGTTTTATACACTTATGGTTACTTCTCAGCATAATCACCGAAAAAATTGAGACATTTATCGTACCTGTGCACAAGCACTGCAATATCCGTTTCAAAAAATGTTGCCGCCAATGATTTCAAATGAGCATTGACATTGTTTTGAAGATCTTTGTTGGTTTGAAAGTGCTGCCCTCCTAGCCACGTCTTCAGTTCTGGGTGAAAGGTCAGGTCTGTACGGCGAATGATCGAAAATGACCATTGAAATTGTTCAAGGAGCCAATGGGTTGTGCCAGCAGTGTGTGGACGAGCGTTGTCATGGATCAACACAATTCCTGAAGTCAGCATTCCTCTTCGTTTGTTTTGAATGGCTCTCCGCAAACGTCTTAAAGTACGAAGATCTTCAAAACAACGTCAATGCTCATTTGAAATCATTGGCGGCAACATTTTTTGAAGCAGATATGGCTAAGTTTGTGCACAGATACGATAAATGTCTCAATATTTTCGGTGATTATGTTGAAAAGTAACCATAAGTTTAGTGATAAAAATAATTGATTTCTATTAACTTGTCTTTTATTTATAGCCTGTCGAAAGTTGAAAAAAAAAACATGGGTCTCGTATATTGTACATACGGAGTACAGAAGGTAAAAATCTGATGTGTTCCATTCACACGACTGTCTCTACATCTCTGCAAAAATTATAGTTAAAAAGCTTTTACTCCTATTTACTTCATGCTAATCGAGAAAAAAATAGCAGAAATAGTCTTATTACTTGCTTCCTTTTAAGTAGATGCAAAATAAGGGAATACCATAAGTTAAAGTGACATTCGAAAGCTGGCTGCTAAGTGATTGAAGTTCTTTGTTTCTATGAACAGGAATTGACAAAGTCCTATGTGAGAAAAGTAAGTTTTTTAAAACTGGAATCAAAAACAAGGAATATCCCAAAAACGATCAACTTTACGAAAAAAATGCATAAATTGTGTGTTTCAACGTGCTCTACATTTTTTGTGTGGTAAGTTCTTCTCGATCTCTTACGGTTTAACAGTTATGAACAATTACGTAAATTCATTAAAAATAAAGAAGTCCTCAGAGGTTACTCCCAGACTATTTAAGATGTAGATTTTATTTGTCAGGTAAATATATTTAATGTATGATATTTTAATCAAAATCGTTAGAGCCATTTTTGAGAAAATGAGAATTTTCGAATAAAGTTCCATGTAAAGGATAGTTTGGGGTGGAGGGATTTTTATCAAAATCTTCGTATCGCATCCCTGGAAGATACTAAACTTAAATACCAAGTTTGGTATTTTACCGACTTTTCATTCCTAAGTTATCGTGTTCACAGACACACATACACACACACACCGACACGGATCTTTTTTGTGAAAATGCTTTTCTTGGTTACAGGAGACCTTAAAACATATATTTGCGGTGAAATCTCGATAACGAATTTTTGGTTGGAGTGCAATACCTTCTCTATACACTAAGTTCATAGAACGTGTAGAGAAAGTACAAAAAGAAGAATAATTTTGTTAAATTGAAGAATCGGTGGAGAGCATGAAAATGCAGCACATCAGTTTTTTTGTTTAAATACAATACTCCACTACCTACTTGGACAACTGGTAGAGAAACTAGAATATCGATTGCATCACCAGCATTTTGGTACGAGACGATTTGTTTGCTTCTTTGCACCAACTCCTGGATCCCAGTAATCATCGTGGCAGGCAAACTTGTACTAATTTGTCGTCAGACATGGAGTTAATCGTTCCCTCGGGAACTCTCTATGCGGTGTGACGTCATAATGTCGCTCGCCTCTTGACGTCACTATCACATTATTTCTTCTTTCCCAGGGATTTGCCTTTGTAATAAAGTCTTATGATAAAAACATGAAGTGAAATATCGCCAAGTCTTCTACAGCTTCATATTTCTCTTTTACAGCGTTCCTCTTTCTTTCTTATTGTATTCTTGAGGAACGAGTTCACGGGCGAGAATCTCCCAGATATATAAATATTACATATTACACCATTTATAACCATCAAGTAAAGACCAACCATGTAATGATAGCTGCTGAGACATGGTCGTGGTAGATGGTGCCAGTTTTACTTTCTCTACCGCGTATACTATAGGTAGTGGAATCATTGCATTCTACATAAAAAGAGCTGACGTGTTCCATACACAGACTATTCTCACATCTACATAATGCTAATCGCGATAAAAACAGTAGAAACCGTCTTAGTACTAAGTAGAAGGGAGTTAAGGTAATACACTAGACTAAAGTGATAGTCAAATCTTTTAAAACCTGGTCACTATGTGAAACAATTGAGATTCGGTTCGCATTACGAAGACGCGTTTTAGAAAAGTTAAGAAAATCTCAGAAATGGTCAATTAAACAAGAAAAATCTTTATGATATAATTTTTTTTTGACGAGACCTATATTTCTATGTAGTGAGTCTTGTCTAAATGAAATGGCGTGTTATTTATGGGTGCTCTTTAACAGCTGTGGTTCTCAGCGTCCCATCCTAAATTGCGCGTGAAAGACTGCTCAATTTTGCTCAGAGGTCTCTCCATCAGGCTTGAGGTTCTCTTGCACGCCGTAAATCTACGACACGGGACCAACGGCTTTACTTCCCTTCCGAAGGAAGCTATGCCAAGGATTTTTACGCACGAAAAAACCCATCGTCCTCCAGTACTGGCAAACTTTAAAAGATCTACTACATTAAAATATAGATCTCGTTAAATCACAAAACTAATGTCAAATACTTTTTTTTTTTTTTTTTTTTTCTGGAGTTGACCATTTTGGAGATATTTCTTGTTATTGGATTCAGTTTTAAAATACTTAAATCTTTCCTCATATGTGAGTTTTTTACTGCTGTCCATGTAAAAAAATCTGATGTGCACCATTCACATGACTTTTTCCATATCCCTGCAACAAATAATTCTTAAAAAGCTTATACTTCTATTTACTTTATGCTAATCAGAAAAAAATAGCAGAAATAGTCTAATTACTCGCTTCCTTGTAAGTAGAAGCGAAATAAGGGACAACTGTAGGTCAAAGTGATAGTCAAAAGCTGGTTGCTATATCAATGAAGTTCCTTTGTCTATATGGATAGGAGTTGACAAGTTCCTGTATGAGAAAAGTGTACGTTTTTCATAGCAGAAACCAAAAATAAGGAATGTCACAAAAACGACGAACTCCACGAAAACAATGCATATAACATAAATTGTGTGTTTTAACGTGCTCTACATTTTTTGTGCAGTAAGTTTTTGTCCATCTCTTACGGTTTAGCAGTTATTCAAAATTTAGTAAAATTCATTCAGAATAAACTACTCTTCAGAGGCTATTCCCAGAAAATTCAAGACATACATTTTATTAGGTAAATATGTTTAATATACGAAATTTTAATCAAAATTGTTAGAGCCATTTTTGAGAAAATAAACATTTTTGAAAAACGTTCCATATAAAGGGTAGTTGGGTGTGGGGGAGTTTTCTCAAAATCTTCGTGTCGCATCCCTGGAAGATAGATACTAAACTTAAATACCAAGTTTGGTATTTTACCGACTTTTCGTTTTTGAGTTATCGTTTTCACAGACACACGGACACACGGACACACACACACACACATACGGACCTTGTTGTGAAAATGCTTTTTTTGGATATTGGGGACCCTAAAACATATATTTCCAGTGAAATCTCGGTATCGAACTTTTTGGTGGAGTGCAATACTTTCTCTATACACTATGTACATAGTGCGTATGGAGAAAGTAAAAATGGACTTTAGTCACATAGCTACCAGCTTTTAAAGGATTTGACTATCACTTTAGCCTAGTGAATTTCCTTCTACTTACAAGGAACCAACTAAACAGGACAATTTCTACTGATATTTATATCGATTAGCATTAAGTAGATAAAATAATAAGCTTTACAGCGGTAATTTCTTACAGAGATGTAGAGAAAGTCATGTGAATGGACAATCAGATCTTAACTTTCTCTACACGTACCATGTACATAGTATATAGAGAAGGTATTGCACTCCACCTAAAAATTCAATACCGAGATTTCACCGGAAATATGTGTTTTAGGGTCCCCAATATCCAAAAAAAGCATTTTCACAAAAAGCTCCGTGTGTGTGTGTGTGTGTGTGTGTGTGTCTGTCTGTGGAACACGATAACTCAAAAACGAAAAATCCGTAAAATACCAAACTTGGTATTTAAGTTTAGTATCTTCTAGGGATGCTACACGAAGATTTTGAGAAAAATTCCCCCACCCCCAACTACCCTTTACATGGAACTTTTTTCGAAAATTTTGATTTTTTCAAAAATGGCTCTAACGATTTTGATTAAAATTTCGTATATTAAAGATATTTACCTGACAAATAAAATGTATATCTCTTGAATTTTCTGGGAATAGATTCAGAAGGGTACTTTATTCTGGATGAATTTTACGGAATTTTGCATAACTGCTAAACCATAAGAAATGGACAAAGACTTACCACACAAAAATGTAGAGCACATTAAAACACAAAATTCATATTGAATACATTTTTTTTCGTGTAGTTGTTCGTTTGTGAGATATTTCTTGTTTTTGGTTTCAGGTTTGAAAAACTTAACTTTTCTCATAAAGGAATTTGGCAACTCCTATTGTCGCCCTTCGTGGTGTAATGGTTACCATGCTAACCTCATATACCCGGCGGAGGACGATGGATTTTTTCGGGCGTAAAAATCCTTAGCATGGCTTCCTTCGGAAGCGAAGTAAAGCTGTGGGTCCCGTGTCGTAGATTTACGACACGTAAAAGAACCTCAAGCCTGATAAGAGTGGCCTCTGAGCAAAATTAAGCGGTCTTTCACGCCCAATATAGAATGGGACGCTGAGAACCAAAGCAGTTAAAGAGCGTCCATAAATAACAGGCCATTTCTATTTTCAACTCCTGTTCTGTCACATAAGTGACTATCACTTTAACCTATGCTACTCCCTTATTTCGCAACTACTTACAAGGAAACAAGTAATCAGACGATTTCTGTTAATTTTGTCTCGATTAGCATCAAGTAGATAGAAGCATAAGCTTTCTAAGAATAATTTGAGGCAGAGATGTTAAGAATAGAACACATAATGTGAATGGAACACATCAGGTTTTTTTCCCTGCTGTTGCCCACTTTGGGGATGTTTCTTGTTATTGTTTTCAGTTTTAAAATACTTAAAACTTTCCTGATACGTGAACTTTTTACTTGTCATGAAAAGAAATAGATTTCAGTCTCATAGCTACCAGATTTTAAAAAATATCACTTTAGCTTGGTGAATTCCCTTTATTTCCCTTCTACCTACAAGGAACCAACTAAAAAGGACAATTTCTGCTGATATTTATATCGATTAGCATGAAGAGGACGAAATAATAATTTTCACACCAGTAATTTGTTAGAGAGATGTGGGGAAAGTCAGATCAGATTTTTCTATCTATGTAGCATATACGAAGTAGAGAACTAATGCATTTATGTCTATCTTTTTTGAAAGTATTTCAGATTTGAAACAGATTTAGGAATGTATCCAACACAAGATTAAAGTTGCCAAGGTGATTTGTTTGTTTTGATTAGCGAACTCGTTCTGCAGATAAGATCTTTTGGAAACGGTTTGTTAATGAATACGATTAACCAAAGGAGGCGATGTGTACACACAGAGTGCGTGTCTCTCAGTGATAATTTACACGGCAAACACGGCCGTGCGCTTCTAGAGGCAGCATTAACGACCGGGCAAAAGAACGCCGGCAAAATTAGATTAAAGCGGCCAACACGATATTGGCACGATTATGGGGCATTTCCTTGGACGCGTACAAATAAGAAGTAAACAGTAAGCTAAACAGCTGAATTCACATGACTTTCTCTACCTGCTCTGTACCAAATTATTCCTTTTTCTACACGCACTATGTACGAGGGCCGGCTAATTTCTTTTTTTACAATCTCCGATAGGCTATAAATAAAATACATAGAAAACAATTATTTTATTACTAAAAGTTTTGTACACTTATGGTTATTTTTCAACATAATCACCGAAAATTTTGAGACGTTTATCGTACCTGTGCACAGGCTTTGCAATACGCGCTTTAAAAAATGTTGCCGGCAATGATTTCAAATGAACATTGACGTTGATTTGAAGATCTTCGTACTTTACGACGTTTGCGGAGAGTCATTCAAAACAAACGAAGAGGAATGCTGACTTCAGGAATTGTGTTGATCCATGACAACGCCCGTCCACACAACCCATCGGCTCCTTGAACAATTCAATGGGACATTTTCGATCATCCGCCGTACAGTCCTGACCTGACACCCAGCGACTTTCACCTTTTCCCTGAACTGAAGACATGGCTAGGAGGGCAGCACTTTCAAACCAACGAAAATCTTCAAAACAACGTCAATGCTCATTTGAAATCATTGGCGGCAACATTTTTTGAAGCGGGTATTGCAAAGCTTGTGCACAGGTACGATAAATGTCTCAATCTTTTCGGTGATTATGTTGAAAAGTAACCATAAGTGTACAAAACTTTTGGTAGTGAAATAATTGTTTTCTATGAATTTGTCTATTATTTATAGCCTATCGGAGGTTGAAAAAAAGACGGCCTTCGTACATAGTGAATAGGGAGGTATTGTAATGCACCCAAAAAGTCGATACCGAGATTTCACCGGAAATACATGCTTTGGGTCCCCCTGAATCCAAACAAGCATTTCTAAAAATATGTGTATGTGTGTGTGTGGGTGGGTGTGAGTGTCCGTGGACAGCATAACTCAAAAACGAAAAGACTGTTAAATACCAAATTTGGTATTTAAGTTTGGTTTCTTGCAGGGATGCGACACGAAGATTTTAAAGAAAATCTCTCCTCCACCAACTACTCTTTACATAGAAATTTTTTCGAAAATGTTGATTTTCTCAAAAAAGCTCTAACGATTTTGATTAAAATATCGTATATTAAAGGCATTTACCTGGCAAATAATATGTGTAGGTATCTTGAATTTTCTTGGAATGGCCTCTGAAGACTATTTTATTCTGGATGAATTTTACGAAATTTTGCATAACTGCTAAACCGTAAGAGATGTACAAAAACTTAAAAAAATGTAGAACACATTAAAACACATGATTTATGTTATATAATTTTTTTTTCCTGGAGTGCATCGTTTTTTAGATATCCCTTGGTTTTGGTTTCAGCTTGGAAAAGCTTATACTTTTCTTATACAGGAATTTGTCAACTCGTATCCAAACAAACAAATAAACTTCAGTCACATAGCAGCCAGCTTTTGACTATCACTTTAACCTATGGTACTCCCTTATTTCTCTTCTACTTGCAAGGAAACAAGTAATAAGAATATTTCTTCTAATGTTTGTCGATCAGCATAAAGTAAACATAGGAATAAGCTTTTTAACAATAATTTGTTGTAGATATGTAGAGAAAGTCATATGAATGGAATATTCAGATTTTTATACCCATAAATTTCATTTTTGAATCTGTGGAACCTCGGTATAAATTTTTGGGAGGAATTGGACAGATCGTTTACTTATGATACTTGCAAACATTAAGATCTAGAGACGCGGTCCGCTCACCATCAGACATGACCTACCTTGTTAATGACAAGGATACAAATATTAATGCAGCCTGGAGTTTGTGGAAGTAAAATAGTGAAATGGAACGTACTGCGTGGTACAGAGTATTGATTTGGGATGCTGTGGGCGCATTGCTCGGGGATCCGATATCCTGCAACTCTACACAAATATCCATTGTCCTTACGAGATGGGAACTTTGTGCGGACTCAGTGCCATGCTAGGTTGTGTAATACCACGAGTTGCATTTGATATGACAATAGACTATAATATATAGGAAGGTTATCACTGTAATACTTACATTAGTTCTCAAATGGTACATGACCACCAAGACGAGAAATAGTAAAGGGTCACAATAAGAAATACATAAGATGTGTATTCCAATATTCTTTATTAATTCTATATATATATATATATATATATATATATAGTAAACACTTATTATATACTTTTCAGTATAGTTTTATACTCATAGATTCCATTTCTTTAATGTGTTTCGATCTTCACTGCTTCCTGAATTATGAAATGGAAACAAACGTTATTTTATTTGAGGTTATTGCACTCATCTCATACATAGAAATGCAAAATAATGATTATTTTCACTTGTTTTTTTTAACTAAATACATTAATAACTGGATAAAACTTTAAATAAACACTGTAATTGAATTAATTAAAAGAACAATTGTGGAACTGACAGTTATAGTTCGCTGTCAACTTGTTACCAAGACAGGAGATTAAACAAACGAACGTCACGATTTTAAAGAAATGAACATCAGCTCCGATTTGATGTTTCGATAATATCGCTCCAGTCAGATGACTGCGATTGGTTGAAATTGCGCTTTAATAGTTGAGCTGAATTGTCACGTTAAAGTGAAAATGAAATGGCGTGATATTTATGGACGCTCTTTAACTGCATCGTCCCATACTATATTGGGCGTGAAAGACCGCTTAATTTTGCTCAGAGGCCTCTCTATCAGGCTTGAGGTTCTTTTACGTGCCGTAAATCTACTACACAGGACCAACGACTTTACTTCCCTTCCGAAGGAAGCCATGCTAAGGATTTTTCCATCGTCTTCCGCCGGGTTTGAACCCGCGACCTTGGGTATATGAAGTCAGCATGGTAACCACTACACCACGGAGGGCGACAAACGTTAATGTGAAATATCCTTCTAAGCATACAGACTGTTTCAAACGAAGATAGCAATCGATTAGCGTACACTTAGACTTGTCCTAAACTCTTCAAACTCTTCCATTTAAAGTTTTATGTGTGTTTAAAAATCGCACACATTTGGGATTAGGCAGTGAAGGAACAACGGTTGTCATACGCCACGTAAACAACCTCAGAACGTGTTATACGAAACACATAACAAAACCCACATGCTACGTTTTCCATTACTAAGGTGACCTGTGTCGCGCCGGCATGTCTATCCAACCAGCCCTACACCACGCGACTGGGACCTTCACTACCAACCGGCATCTCTTTTGTAGTTGTCAGGCACGTGTCACTTGGTTATGTACGACTGCCTAATCCATTGTGATTTTATGGCAATTTTTATATGTGCCGAATTTAGAGCTGAAAATTATATTCACGTATCACGTATGATATGAGCAACAAGGTCCACATCTTGGTTTCGTGTCGTTTTGAAACAACCTGTATATGTTATATTCCCTAGAGGGGCAGCATGTGTTACATTCATATGCCTTTCTGTAACACAGACATGTCCAACTTACGGGGTACTGACGTCAAAACTACAGGTAAAGTAGGGAAATGTTGGTGAGTCACACATACTATCATATACGGGTGGTTATACTTTATCTTCGTTCAGGGTGTCTTAGTATATGTTGTATGTATTTTAATATATTTAATGTAACTTTTTTATCACAGAAACGATATTTTTAGAGAAAGAGTAGTAAGGAATTTGCAAAAATAAGCAATGTATTGCATTCACATGGTTGTCTCCAGCTGCTTTGCAAACACACATTTCTTAAAAATATTATTCTTTTAAAGTTTAAAATTCATCGCTGTGTGAAACAATTGAAGTTCTGTGCTCTTTCCTTGCCATAAGTAAACAAAATATAGCAGAAAGAAACACGACCTACAGTTTGAGAAGAGTTTAAGTTGGTCAAAACTGAAACTAATACAGAATATCTCGAAAACGGTTAAATGTACAACGAAATTGTATGCGACATAAATTGTATATTTTAACGAAATCTATATTTTAGTGCAGTAAGTTTCTTATCTACGTCTTAAGGTTTAGTAGTTATGTATAATTCAGCAAAGTTCATCCAGAATAAAAAGATTTTCAAACGCTATTCCTAGAAAATTCAAGATATACGTTTTGTTTTTCATATAAATATCTTTAATAAACGATAATTTAATCAAAATCGTTACAGAAATATGCGAGAAAATAAAAATGTTCAAAATATTTTCCATGTAAAAGGGTACTTGAAGCGGCAGGATTTTTCTGGAAATCTTCGTGTTGCATCCTTGGAAGCTAGAAAATCAAAATACCAAGTTAGTAATTTGCAGTGTTTTAGTTTTTGAGCTGTGATGTCCACAAACGCAAACAGAAAATTTTGTTTTATAGACTTTTTTCTCGGACTCAGAGGACCCAAAAACATATATTTTCGGTGAATTCTTAGCATCGAATTTTTACTTTCTCTATACGTACTATGTACAAAGTGTATAGAGTAGGTATTACACTCCACCAAAAAATCGATACCGACATTTCACCGGAAATACATGTTTTAGGGTTCCCTGTATCGAAAAAAAGCATTTTCAGAAAAAGGTCCGTGTGTATCCGTGTGTCCGTGTGTCTGTGAATACGGTAACTCAACAACGAAAAGTTGGTAAAATACCAAACTTGGTATTCAAGTTTAGTATTTTCCAAGGATGTGACATGAAGATTTTTAAGAAAATCCCACCCCTCCAACTACCCTTTACATGGAATTTTTTTCGAAAATGTTGATTTTCTCAAAAATGGCCCTAACGATTTTTATTAAAATATCGTATATTAAATATATTTAGCTGATAAATGAAATGTGTATTGAATTTTCTGGGAATAGCCTCTGAAGACTACTTTATTCTGGATGAATTTTACGAAATTTTACATAACTGCCAAACCGTAAGAAATATACAAAAACTTACCACACAAAAATGTTGGGCACCTTAAAACAAACCTTTCATGTTATATACATTTTTTTCATGGAATTTATCGTTTTAAGGTAGTTCTTGTTTTTTACCTCAGCTTTAAAAATCACACTTTTCTTATACAGAATTTGTGAACTGCTGTCCATACAAATAAAGGAATTTCAGTCACATAGCAACCAGCTTGTGGCTATCACTTTATCCTATGGTACTCCCTTATTTCGCTTCTACTTACAAGTAATAAGACTATTTCTGCTAATGTTTTCTAATTAGCATGAAGTAAAAAGAAGCATATGCTTTTTAACAATAATTTGTTGCAGATATGTAGAGAAAGCCATGTGAATGGAACACACCAGATTTTGTATTATTGTACCATACTTTCTCTACCTACGATATACGTTGTACATGTAGGCTAGAGAAAGTAATACACGGACATTTAGTTTGGTTCATATTCTGTAATTTTAGATGCTAGTTTCACATGTCAATTTAAAGTAAAACGAGCTGATTTTCACGGTGCATCAGGAAATATTTTAAAAGCAGCGCAAAATGCATGTATTAATATGCTTTCAGAAAAGTCAAGGAACGTTTATTTATGTAGTTGTACCAAATAATCATCATTAAAGTCCATTTTATATTTTGTTAAAGCAGTATTTTATGTTTTTAAAGTATCTCTGATTATTATAAGACTAGATAATGGTTATTTACGCTGTAAGAGCGTAAGGTTATAATTTTTGATTCGAGCGGCAATATTGTGAAACGAGACACAGTCGAGAATCAAACAGAAACTTTTCGCCTGCGTATCAAATAAAATGTCTTTTCTACGAGAATTTTCAGATATTAAAAGAAAAGTAACCAAAAAATAAATAAATTTGAGGTTAAGTTTGAGCCGTTCACCAAGGGTTATAGTTGGTTATTTATTTGGCATTGCTGGGCGCGATGACGGTACGGTTATAGCAGGCCATGACAAACCCATATTATTGTTGTTCTGTGAGAATTATGATATCCTTAGAGCTGCTGCTGCGAAAGAATATTTGTCACTTATTGACGTTGAACATAACATTATATCGTGTTGATGTATACACACTAATATCGTAAAGTTGGAACAAAATTACTTTACGCTTGCTGCAATTCTTTGCGCGTGGATTCCGTAAAAATCAAGTTTGCGATCTCAAATGAGCTCGTAAACTACTCAATTACGCTCGGTCGTAGAAAAAATTACTGGTTTTATTCAACAAAACTGTATCCATGGTAACGGTGAACTGAAAAAAAATCAACAACAAAAGAAAACCAAAACGGATTGCTTGCCCATTATGTGACTTCATTGGTTTTTATCTCTTGTCAAATGTTATAATATTTATAGCGGTTTTAAATGTTTAGATTTCTTGATACAATTAATAATGTTATTAAGGTTTACGTACTAACAGAGCTGCCCGAGCGGTCAGGCAGTGGAGAGAAACAAGCGAATCAGTCAATCAGTGGAGAAGGGGTACACCAACACAAATACAAGCAACAAATAGATATCGGCCTTTGAGATACATCACAGTTACTGGAGCGGAATGTTTCCTACATTCATGTTCAATCAATACGCTGCCTCGTCCTGTCGCATCTTAAAACTGTTAGAACATCTCTGTAATAAACTATACTTAAAACGCTTATTCCTCTATATACGCCATACTAATCTATATAAAATAAGGCAGTACCATACGTTAAAGCTGAAGTTCCTTTGTTTGTATGGACAGGAGTTGACAAATTACTGTATGAGAAAAGTATAAGTTTTTCAAAGATGAAACCAAAAACAAGGAATATCTCAAAAACGATCAACTCCACGAAAAAAACTATACAACACAAACTTGTGTGTTTCAATGTGCTCTACATTTTTTTGTGTGGTAAGTTTTTGTCCATCTCTTAGGCTTTTGCAGTTATGCAAAATTTTGTAAAATTCATCCAGAATAAAGATGTCTTCAGAGGCTATTCTCAAAAAAATTCTAGATATACATTTTATTTGTCAGGTAAATATATTTAATATACGATATTTTAATCAAAATTGTTAGATATATTTTTGAGAAATTAACATTTTTGAAAAAAGTTCCATGTAAAAAAGGGTAGTTTCGGGTGGGGGATTTTCTTCAAAATCTTCGTATCGCATCCTTGGAAGATACCAAACTTGGTATTTAACGGACATTTCGTTTTTGAGCTATGCTGTCCGTAGACACACACACACACACACACAAGCACATACGGACCTTTTTCCAAAAATGCTTTTTATAGATTCAGGAGGACACAAAACATGTATTTCCGATGAAATCTCGGTATCGAAGTACATGTACTTTGTGCATGGTGTACTCCATTCACATGACTTTCTCTACATCTCTATAACGAAGTATTGTTACAAAACTTATTGTTCTATTTACTTCATACATTAACAGAAATCATACTATTGCTTATTTCCTTGTAAGTAGAAGGGAAATAAGGGGACATACCAGGATAAATTGATAGCCTGATGTTTAACAGCTAATTATGTAATTGAAATTCTGTCTCTTTACAACCGCCTGCGGTGCCATAAGTAGTTAAAGCGGGCGTTAAACACTACCAAAAAAAAAAAATGTCTCTTTACACGTACACGTGTAGACAAACTCCCGTGTGAGAAAATCTTAAATATTTTAAAACTGAAACAAAAAACAAATCGCCAACTACTCAAAAAATGCAAACTTCATAAATTGTGTGTGCTTTAACGACACATTTTGTGTATACATTTTTTATAGTAAGTTTTTATCCATCTCTGCGCAAAAATCAGCAAAATTGATCCAGAGGCTATCCTAGAAAATTAAAGATTTACAATTTATTTGTTATGTAATATGCCTTTAATATACGGTACTTTATTCAAAATGCTTAGTGCTATTTTAGATAAAACAAAAATTTCTGAAATTTGTTCCATTTATAGGGTAGCTCGGTGGTGTGGATTTTTTCTTAATATCTTCATGTAGCACCCTTAGAAAATTCTAAGCTTAAATACCATTTTTTGTATTTTACCGATTTTTCGTTTTCGAGTAATCGTTTTCAATAAAAATGCATGCACATACATACATACATACACACGGACGTTTTTCTAAAATGCTTTTTGGATACAGATGACCCTAAAGCGTGTATTTCAGGTGAAATTTTGGTTACGAATTTTTGGGAGGAAAGCAATAGCTTCTGTGCCATGTAGTAAGTAGAGAAAGTAAAAATTACTTCGTTTGCGTTGTCAGCTTTCTTCTGTTAGGCAAATAGCAACTTGTAAATAAACTGAATTTCGTGTAATCCAGTTTCACTCCCTATATTGCGCAATGGCGGAAAAGCATATGGTCGAATAACTTTCTCTACACAGCATGTAAGTATAGAAGGTATTGCATTCCACCCTGAGTGTCTGTGAACCGATAACTCTACAACGAAAAGAAGGTAAATACCAAACTTGGTGTTTAAAATTAGTACATTACAAGGATGCAACACGAACCTTTTCAGGAAAATGCCCCCACTTCAAACTACCCTATACAGGGTGTTAATTTACTATAGCGAAATATTTTCACAGAATGTGTAGATTACTTAAATAAGTAAATTGAGTTAAGAGACTTAAGACGTGTTTATTGAAATTTCCAAGTAACGGCTATAAGACTCTGAAGTGCCAGTACGCCACGTGTCGCGGCACTTTGTCTAGAATGATAAAAATAATAATAAAAACATTTACTCTATGACAGAAATCGAAATAATGACCTTTGGGATTAGCTTCCCGCGTTACGCATTAAGCCACCAGAACAGTTGTAAACCCGCCTCCAGAGTAGGCTACATAACTCAAGAACGTAGTTAATGAATGCTCAGTGTCGCACTGTCAAGTGGTTAGATTGAGATTTTTAAGATTTTTGCGTCATCAAATCTTGAGAACGCTAGTAACAAGCTGAAAAAAATCGACTCGGGCAGCAGTTTTAAGACATTCTAAGCCATTTTTGCAACCTGCTTTTCTTTAACACCGACTTATAAGCACCTGATAACCACACGTTTAACGTTATGTTAATCAGGGGACCATGCATCGCAGATGTCAAGTTACTTATATCAGTCGCATTTGGAAAAAAATTAGAAATTTTGATTTTCTCTAAGGTGACGATTTCGATTAAAATACTGTGGATAAAGTATACTAGGTACGTTCTGAAAGTAAGTTCCGTTTAGTAATAAAATTAAATTGTGTACAGGTACAGAATAATTATTTATTACACAAATTTCTACAACTCTTAAACTACTTTTACATAACTGCCGAAATGTTGCAGGCATTTGTCATAGTGTGGCACAAGTTTTTGTATACCTTCTTCATAGAAGTTTGCCGCCTGTGTCTTCAAAAAGTTGGAAACATTTTCTTTCAGCTCTTCGTCATTGTTGAAGTGTTGACCGCCAAGGAAAGACTTGAAATGTAAGAACAGATGAAAGTCGCTAGGAGCGAGGTCAGGGCTGTACGGAGGATGGTCAAACATGTCCCAGCCATGTAGGAGGATTTTCGTCACATTTGCAGTGTGTGGTCGCGCGTTGTCGTGAAGAAAAACAACAGCTTTTGACAGCAATCCTCGGCGCTTATTCTGTATTGCGCGGCGCAATTTCCTAAGTGTCTCGCAATAAACATCTGCTTTGATTGTTTGACCACGTGGTAAGAAATCAATGAGTAAGATGCCTTTCCAGTCCCATAACACTGTGCACATCATTTTTCGAGGTTTCAAGATTTGTTTCGGCTTAACCTTTGCTGGGGATGAAGTGTGCCTCCATTCCATTGATTGCCGCTTATTTTCAGGGGTGTCGTAAGAAACCCAAGTCTCATCTCCTGTGACTATCTGTGTCAGAAATTCTTCGACGTCTTCATCATAACGGGTTAAAAACTGAAGTGCACTACCCATCCGTTTTTTTTTTGTGTGTTGCTCATTAAGAAACTTTGGTACCCAACATAAGCAAAGTTTCCGAAATATCAGTTTTTCGGTAACAATTTCATGAATTAGTGATCGTGAGCTTTGGGGAAATTCCATAGCGAGAGCACTAATTGTAAACTTGCTGTTTTCCTGGATCTTTTCATCAATCGCGTGAACCAGTTCTTCTGTAACCAAAGATGGACGGCCACTTCGTTCTTCATCGTGCACTTCACTACGTCCTTCATTGAACTGTCGGCCTCATCTTCTCACCATTGAATCACTCACCGCATTTTGTGCGTAAACTTCGCAAATTTGCCGATAAATTTCAATTGGTTTCACTTTCCTAGCATTCAGAAAACGAATCACAGATCTGATTTCACAAGCGGCGGGATTTTCAATCAACACCGACATTGTAAAGAAGCACAACAAAGCGTATGTGGCTGACAGCGATCTCAAAATGGCGCACGTTTCTTCTCCTTGATACAGAGCGTCTACCACGCATGTGCGGAACTGCGATCGCAGCACTGCAGCGGAGATAAATTGAAACGGAACTTACTTTCTGGACGTACCTCGTATATTGTGCATATATCATGTGTATTAAATTCTTTTAAGTGTATTATCTATTACAAGAGGGAACATTTATGAAGGTGTACTCTGTGCTATAAATTTAAATTATTGTATGTAGAATGTTTCATTAGTTTTTATTCTCATGACGCAGCCTATACATGTTTCATACTTAATGACTGAAAATATACTATCTATGTACCTATAAGATACAAGCACGGATAATAATTTTCCTTATACTAACACCGGCCGTAAAAGGCTACAAGTTTCAATCTATCTATCTATCTATCTATCTATCTATCTATCTATCTATCTATCTATCTATCTATCTATCTATCTATCTATCTATCTATCTATCTATCTATCTATCTATCTATCTATCTATCTATCTATCTATCTATCTATCTATCTATCTATCTATCTATCTATCTATCTATCTATCTATCTATCTATCTATCTATCTATCTATCTATCTATCTATCTATCTATCTATCTATCTATCTATCTATCTATCTATCTATCTATCTATCTATCTATCTATCTATCTATCTATCTATCTATCTATCTATCTATCTATCTATCTATCTATCTATCTATCTATCTATCTATCTATCTATCTATCTATCTATCTATCTATCTATCTATCTATCTATCTATCTATCTATCTATCTATCTATCTATCTATCTATCTATCTATCTATCTATCTATCTATCTATCTATCTATCTATCTATCTATCTATCTATCTATCTATCTATCTATCTATCTATCTATCTATCTATCTATCTATCTATCTATCTATCTATCTATCTATCTATCTATCTATCTATCTATCTATCTATCTATCTATCTATCTATCTATCTATCTATCTATCTATCTATCTATCTATCTATCTATCTATCTATCTATCTATCTATCTATCTATCTATCTATCTATCTATCTATCTATCTATCTATCTATCTATCTATCTATCTATCTATCTATCTATCTATCTATCTATCTATCTATCTATCTATCTATCTATCTATCTATCTATCTATCTATCTATCTATCTATCTATCTATCTATCTATCTATCTATCTATCTATCTATCTATCTATCTATCTATCTATCTATCTATCTATCTATCTATCTATCTATCTATCTATCTATCTATCTATCTATCTATCTATCTATCTATCTATCTATCTATCTATCTATCTATCTATCTATCTATCTATCTATCTATCTATCTATCTATCTATCTATCTATCTATCTATCTATCTATCTATCTATCTATCTATCTATCTATCTATCTATCTATCTATCTATCTATCTATCTATCTATCTATCTATCTATCTATCTATCTATCTATCTATCTATCTATCTATCTATCTATCTATCTATCTATCTATCTATCTATCTATCTATCTATCTATCTATCTATCTATCTATCTATCTATCTATCTATCTATCTATCTATCTATCTATCTATCTATCTATCTATCTATCTATCTATCTATCTATCTATCTATCTATCTATCTATCTATCTATCTATCTATCTATCTATCTATCTATCTATCTATCTATCTATCTATCTATCTATCTATCTATCTATCTATCTATCTATCTATCTATCTATCTATCTATCTATCTATCTATCTATCTATCTATCTATCTATCTATCTATCTATCTATCTATCTATCTATCTATCTATCTATCTATCTATCTATCTATCTATCTATCTATCTATCTATCTATCTATCTATCTATCTATCTATCTATCTATCTATCTATCTATCTATCTATCTATCTATCTATCTATCTATCTATCTATCTATCTATCTATCTATCTATCTATCTATATATCTATCTATCTATCTATCTATCTGTCTGTCTGTCTGTCTGTCTGTCAGTCTTTCAGTCTGTCTGTCTGTATATCTATCTGTCTGTCTGTCTGGCTATCTGTCTGTCTCTCTGTCTATATGTCTGTCTGTCTATCTGTCTGTCTGTCTATATGTCTGTCTGTCTATCTGTTTCTCTAGCTGTCTGTCTATCTGTCTATCTGTCTGTCTATCTGTCTGTCTGTCTATCTGACTGTCTGTCTGTCTCTCTGTTTGTCTGTCTGTCTATCTGTCCGTCTGTCTGTCTGTCTGTCTGTCTATCTGTCTCTGTCTATCTGTCTGTCTATCTGTCTGCCTGTCTATCTGTCTGTCTGTGTATCTGTCTGTCTGCCTATCTGTCTGTATGTCTGCCTATCTGCCTGTCTGTCAGTCTGTCTGTCTATCTGTCTGCCTGTCTATCTGTCTGTCTGTGTATCTGTCTGTCTGCCTATCTGTCTGTATGTCTGCCTATCTGCCTATCTGTCTGTCTGTCTGTCTATCTGTCTCTGTCCATCTGTCTGTCTATCTGTCTGCCTGTCTATCTGTCTGTCTGTGTATCTGTCTGTCTGCCTATCTGTCTGTATGTCTGCCTATCTGCCTGTCTGTCAGTCTGTCTGTCTATCTATCTATTTATTTATCTTTGTCTTTTTATTTTCGTGTTTACTCTTTTAATTCTTTGTTGTTGATATTTTAATATTTCTTTTTAGTGTGTTACCTTTGTGTTCTTATTTTCGTGTTTACTCTTTTAGTTCTTTGTTGTTATTTTAATGTTGCTTTTTATTATGTATTACCTTTTTTTATTATCGTGTTTACTTCTTTGTTGTTGACTTAATATTACTTTTCAGTGTGTATTACAAAAGCACGTGTGGACCCGTGCGATTGTTGAGGTTCAGTGTATAATATTGTTATATCAATAAATACCCTTATTCATTCATTGTTCCATTCCTGTAGAGGAAGGAATAAGGATAGCATGCAAACGCGTATATAAAAGCAAAAGACAGTGGATAAATTGTCGTGTGAATGTATACAATATTTAATGTATGGCAGATAATTGCCTAAGTGATATATAGCGGGTACAAGCACTCACTTTTTTATTCAGATTGCAGCTGCATATTTAAGAGCTCTCGTACTTTGTACAGCATCCATACATCTGTACCACTTGTTGCTATGGGCATCTCTACATTGCCAAGTCACTCTGCGACAATCTCATAATAGCTCCCACTTCACTTTCAACGACGCATATCTGTGCTTTAAAACCTCGCATATCAAACACATGTTAACATTCTCGTCATGGTCGAAACTAAAGCATCACATTTTAGGAAATTATGTTACTCTGCTTTAAATATAATTAATATATATCCCATTATAGAGCATTACTTCTCTGTAACGTACACTTACGCGCACAAAAATTGGTAATTTCCCTAGATAGTTTTTCTCTCCATAAAGTTTAACATACTTCCATATTCTAACTTTGACTTCTTCCAGCCGGTATCAGTCCTCAATAAGACTGGACTGAAAAACAATTCACACACTGCCTAATGGAGGTCGTTATAATTGGGGGGTCGCTCCCATCTCTGTCAATAAGTTTGTGCACAAAGAAAGACTGAAACTATACAATATAATTCGGCGTTCTAGAGGAAGGGGTGGAGCATTATTTCAGTGGCAAACCGTAATACATGGAACTAGGGTATGCAATTCGAGGTGTAAAGCTAAAAATATCTTGTGCTTCGTTCACATGATTTTCTCCACATCTCTGTAACAAATTAGTTTTAATAAGCTTTTTCTTCTATCTTATTCATGCTAATCGAGATAAAAATTAGCAGAAATATATTTCTGTAAGTATAAGGGAAATAAGGGAATATACTAGGCTAAAACGATACTCAAATAGCTTTCTGTACACGATCAGAAGTTGACAGGTTCCCCTATGAGAAAACTCTAAGTATTTTAAAACTGAAACCTATAACATAAAAATCTGATGTGTTCCATTTGCATGACCTTCTCTACATGTCTGCAACAAATTATTGTTAAAAGCTTGTGTTTTTATTTATTTCATGGTAATCGAGAAAAAATTAGCAGAAATAACCTTATTACTTGCCTCCTTGGAAGTAGAAGCGAAATAAGGGAGGACCATAGGTTGAAGTGACAGTCAAAATCTGGTTGCTATGTGACTGATGTTCCTTTGTTTGTATGGACACGAGTTGACAAATTCCTGTATGAGAAAAGTGTAAGTTTTTCAAAGCTGAAACCAAAAACAACGAATATCCCAAAAAGCACCAACTCCACGAATAAAAAATGTATATAACATAAATTGTGTGTTTTATCCTGATCTACATGTTTTGAGTAGTAAGATTTTGTCTATCTCTCTCGGTTTGCCAGTTTTGCAAAATTCAGTAACAATAAATAGGTCTTCAGAAGCTGTTCTCAGAAAAGTCAAGATATACATTTTATTTGTCAGGCAAATATCTTTAATAAACGATATTTTAATGAAAATCATTAGACTTTTGAAAAAAATCCAAATTTTCGAAAATTTGTCCATGTAAAGGGTAATTGGGGGTGGGGGATTTTCTTTCAAATCTTCGTGTCGCATCCCTGGAAGAAACTGAACTTAAATACGAAGTTTGGTATTTACGGTCTTTTCATTTTTGAGCTACGCTGTCCACAGACACACACGGACAATTTTCCAAAAATGCTTTTTTTGATTCAGGTGAACCCAAAACATGTATTTCCCGATTTGGGTGGAGTGCAATACCTTCTCTATACACTATGTACATAGTACGTGAAGAAAACGTAAAAATGGTTTAAAAGGATAAGCTGGTGTAGAGAATGTTCAGAACTAAATTGTTAGTACCTGATTGAGTCGATTCTCTGAACGTTTCTAGGGATCCTCGCATGTGTTGCAGAGAAAGAGGAGAGAAAAAAACTTCCTCACATGTATTACTTTCTGCACACGATGTACATAGTCTATATAGAAGGTATTGTATTGCACAAAATAATTCAATACCGGGAATACATGTTTTAGAAAAACGTCCGTGTCCGTATGTGTGTGTGTGTTTGTGGACAGTATGGCTAAAAACGAAAAGGTCGTTAAATACCAAACTAGTTATTTAAGTTTAGTATCTTCTAAGGATGTGACTCGAAGATTTTCAAGAAAATTCGCCACCTCCAACTACCCTTTATCTGAAAAAAAGAACATTTTGACCTTCTCAAAAATGTCTCCAACGATTTTGATTTAAATATCATATATTAAAGACATTTGTGGTCCAATGAAAATGCATGTTTTGAATTTCCTGGGAATAGCCTCTGTATATCTCTATTCCGGATGATCTTTGCGTAATTGGTAAAGCTTAAGAAATAGACAAAAACTTACTACACAAAAAACTGTAGATCTTAGTAAACCACGTCAATTATACTGTATATATTTTTTCCGTGGAGTTGACCATTTTCGAGACATTCCTTATTATTGGTATCAGTTTTAAAACATTTAACTTTTTCTTATAGGAACTTGTTGATTGAGTCAATCGCATAGCAACCAACTTTTAAAACATTTGAATATCACTTTAGCCTGGTCTATTCCCTTATTTACCTCCTACTTACACGAAAGCAAGTAATAAGATAATTTCTGTTAATGTTTATGTCGATTAGCATGAAGTAGGTATAAGAATAAGTTTTTTAACAATAACTTGTTACAGAGACGTTGAGAAGGTCATGTTAGCGGAACAAATCATATTTACTTTCTCTACACTTACTATACTATGTAGCTATTGTAATGCACCCAAAATTTGGTTCCAAGATTTCACCGGAAATATATGTTTTGATACCCTTAAATGCAAAAAAAAAAAAACATTTTTAGAAACATCTCCGTGTGGGTCTGTGTGTGTGTGTGTGTGTGTGTGTGTGTGTGTGTGAGTCTGTGGGTAGCATATCTCAAAAACCGAAATACCGTGGATGCGACACGAAGATTTTAAAGAAAATCTCCCCACCCCAAACTACCCTTTACATGAAAATGTTTTCGAAAATTTTGTTTTTCTTAAAAATAGCTATAACAATTTTGATTAAAATACGACATATTAAAGCCATTTCTACCACAAATTAAATGTATGTCTTGAATTTTCTGGGAACAGACTTGTTTATTCTGGATTATTTTTACTGAATTTTGCATAACTACTAAACCGTAAGAGATAGACGAAGACTTACTACTGCTCAGGAAATGTAGAGCACGTTAAAACACACAATTTATTTTAGTTTCAGCTTTAAGAAACCTATACCTTTCTCATACAGGAATTTCTCAACATCTGTGCATACAAACAAAGCAACTTCAGTCACATAGCAACCAGCTTTTGACTATCACTTTAACCTATGCTACTCCCTTATTTCGTTTCTACGTACAAGGAAGCAAGTAATAAGACTATATCTGCTATTTTTTTACCGAGAAGCATGAAGTAAATAAAATCATTAGTTTTTTTTAACAATAAGTTGTTGCACAGATGTAGAGAAAGTTATCATATTTGTTTTCTTGGAGTTGAACCATTTCCGAGATATTCCTTGTTATTGGTTTCGGTTTTAAAACATTTATTTTTTTCTTATAGGAACTTGTCGATTGAATCAATCACATAGCAACCAGCTTTTAAAACATTTGACTATCAGTTTAACCAAGTGCATTCCTTTTATTTCCCTTCTGCTTACAAGTAAACATGTAATAAGACCATTTCTATTGATGTTTATCTCAATTAGCATGAAGTGGATAGAAGAATAAGCTTTTTAACAATAAATAGTTGCAGAGACTTCATGGGAACGGAACAAATCAGATGTTTTGTTAGCTTTTACACCAAGAATGCTTTCTAATAAGCCTGGGTTATATAATATGGAGTTAATGCTGCAGTTTTCGTGTTCGACATATATCACATCAGAATTTAATAACAAAGTTCGACACAGGTGTGGCAACTTTATGGCTGTGGACATCAGAATGTGTTGTGAATTATTATACTTTCTCTGTTACTGCCATAAATCCATTGTTTAATAACCGAAAAGGGCTGCAGCTAATTCCAACTGCTGACCTTCTCCACATATTGATGTTCTACACCCACTTCCGTAACCCAGATATCACACAACAGTCTTTCTTACGTGTTCCATTCACATGGCTTTCTCTACCTGTTCTGTACAAAACTATTATTACAAAGGATAATATTTCTACCCACTTTATATTAACCAAGTTAAACAACCCTAGATTAAAAATGTGCTGGGAATCGTTTATTGTATAGGCGTCGCCCTCAGTGGTGTAGTGGTTACCATGCTGACTTCATATACCCAAGGTCGCGAGTTCAAACCCGGCGGAGGACGATGGACTTTTTCGGGTGTAAAAATCTTTAGCATGGCTTCCTTCGGAAGGGAAGTAAAGCCGTGGGTCCCGTGTCGCAGATTTACGGCACGTAAAAGAACCTCAAGCTTGATAGAGAGGCCTCTGAGCAAAATTAAGCGGTCGTTCACGCCCAGTATAGAATGGGGCTCTGAGAACCACAGCAGCTAAAGAGCGTCCATAAATAAAACGCCATTTCATTTGAAGTATAGACAAGTAAAGAGTATTTTATTTTAATGTGTTGGTAACGTTCATGACACTGCATTTCAAATTTAATGCTAATAAAGATTGCTGTCGTTGACTATCAACAGATTTTGTAGATATACATGTCGTTTGTCATAAAATATCTTAACCATATAGTATTTATACAAAATCGTTGAGAAAATGAAAATTTTCTAAAAAATTACATTTAAGTGCAGTTAGAAATGGTGTGATTCTGAAAATTTAGCTCAACTATTGACAACTACACTGTTTCGCGTAAGAATATCATCTCTCGAGCACCAACACCACCGCATCCTATAGCATAATAAGCATAAAAGGCCTAATTTCTTGACTGTGCATCGTTTATATACCTAAAATATCCAATCTTAGGGTTCATTCCCGATTGGTTGAAAAGAAGCGCGAAAATAGCGTTTTGGAAGTTTTTTGTATTAGATCCACGTGAGCGCTCTTTATAATGGAAAAGTCTCGAGCTTCTAACTTTTAGGGAAAAGACCTTTCTCTATAAAACTCCCTGTTACTTATGCCTCTAATGCGCCAAAACTCTTGCTATTACAAAAACATTTGTGTTGCTGGGTTAGCAAAGAAAGCAAACCTTGGCTTATACAATAGCAACTTCTCACCCTTAGGTCTTGAGTTCTGCAACCTGCCCAGTCCTGGCTACTGATATGTCTTAGTTAAGCCTGTGCAAATACAATAACTAAACTAATAAAACACAAGGCATGCTGCACAGAGATGTAGAGAAAGTCATGTGAATGGAACACATCAGGCAGTAGAACGTATTTGCCATTTGAGTGTTGAAGCAGTTTTGTTTGGTGCGGAGAGTTGACCCTTGGCAAAAGATTACCGCTGGTATTGACCGCTACGAGAATATGGCATTGGTGGGATCCGCGCCAGTCACGAAACGACGCCACGGTGAGAAATACTGACAAATGTCTCACTACAGATATTCTGGGAATACAGCCTGCTTCAAAACTTCAACTAGATGGCGCAGTTTCCAAACTTTTAGTTGTATTTACTTTCACTAGCGCGTGTGTAGCATAGTACACAGTACCTAGAGAATATACTAATGAAGTACACCGAAATAATTTGCGAGGTTGTACACGTGACTGATATAAGCTATTTGAGATCGGCGATGATTGGTCCCCGGATAAAGATAACGTTAAACGTGTGTGCTGATAAGTCGGTGTTACAGCAAAGCAGCTTGAGAAATCAGATGTGTTCCATTCACATGACTTTCTCTACATATATGCAACAAATTATAGTTTAAAAACCGATGCTTCTATTTACTTCATGCTAATCGAGGAAAAATTAGCAGAACTAGTCTTATTACTTGTTTCCTTGTAAGTAGAAGTGAAATAAGGGAGTACCATAGGTTAAAGTGATAGTCAAAATCTGGTTGGTAAGTGACTGAAGTTCCTTTGTTTGTATGGACAGGAGTTGACAAATTCCCGTATGAGAAGAGCATGTTTTTCAAAGCTAAAACCAAAAGTCAGGAATATCTGAAAAACGATCAACTTCACGAAAAAAATGTATGTAACATAAATTGTGTGATTTAACGTGCTCTGCATTTTTGTGTGGTAAGTCTTTTTTTCATCTCTTACGGTTTAGCAGTTATGTAAATTTCCATAAAATTAATCCAGAATAAAGTAGTCTTCAAGGGCTATTCACAGAAAATTCAAATTATATATTTTATTTGACAGGTAAATATCTTTAATATACGATATTTTAATCAAGAGTTTCGAAAAAAGTTCCATGTAAAGGGTAGTTTGGTGTGGGGAAATTTTTCTCAAAACCTTCGAATCGCATCCCTGTAAGATACTAAACTTAAACGCCAAGTTTGGTATTTTACCGACTTTTCGTTTTTGAGTTATCGTGTTCACAGATATACGGACATAACACTGAACTTTTTATAGAAATGCTTTTTTTTTTTTTATATACAGGGGACCCTAAAACGTATATTTCCGGTGAAATTTCAGTATTGAATTTTTGATTGTATCACAATACCTTCTCTATACACTATGTACATAGTACGTGTAGAGAAAGTAAAAATTGGTGTGTTGCATTTACCTAACTTTCTCTAGTTGTTCCATATCCAAGAGATTATTCTTTTATCTGCTAGTCCAGATAAACAATTGCTCGTATTACTTGGTTATTTGTAAGTAAAAGACAAACAAGGAAATACATTATGCATAAATGATAGTACATTTTTAAAAGCTGGTTGCTATGTGTAACAATCAAGGCCGCTTTGCTGTGTACATGACGAGTAACAACAGGTAGTGAGCATGGCACAAGAGAATTCTGTAATGGCATTGCAATGTTGACTTAAACTGTTAATCTGTGTTATGCTTATCTGATAAATTACAGCCAGCTTTTGTTGGTATAATCCAGTATTGAACCTTTTACTATAAATTAAAGATAAATTGTCTTCTATTTGAATAATGTGGCCCACATTTTTAAATGTTATAAATACTGAGTGATTCAAAAATACTTTTACAAAGACTGGGGACTGGTTCTTTTAATCTAAACAATAAACAAATCTAATATTTCCATTAACATGGTTTTCTCCGCAACAAAGTATTGTTAAAAAAGCTTATGTTTCAATTTCTTTCATGCTAATTCAGAAAATATCTGCAAAAATAGTCTTATTACATGCTTCCTTGTAAGTAGAAGCGAAATAAGGAAGTACGATAGCTTAAAGTGATAATCAAAAGCTGGTTACTATGGACTGAAGTTCCTTTGTTTGTATGGAAGGGAGTTGATTAAATCCTGTATGACAAACGCATAAGTTTTTCAAAGCTGAAACAGAAACAAGGAATATCTCAAAAACGATCAACTCCATGAAAAAAAAGTATATAACCTAAATTGTGTGTTTTAGCGTGCTCTACGGATTTTGTATGGTAAGCTTTTGTACATCTCTTACGGTTTAGCAACATTCCGTAAAGTTGATCCAGAATAAAGTATCTGCTGAGTCTATTCCCTGAAAATTCAAGATATACATTTTATTTGAAGGATATTACAAGTGATTCCGGCCGGGTTATAAAGTGACCACTCTCTACAAGAGAGTCAGTAATGTCCCTGTCCCTGATGTAGGATATTACAAGTTTAACTCTGATACGAAGGCAAAGTGGTGGCCGTCTTCCGCTAAGGGATGTACACTACATGCTAGGAAAATTTAAAATCAGAAGTTGGATTAGCTACCGTTTTACAGAAGTAAGTTTTACCCTTAGCCAGCATCTTGTGGTATTACACACTTGCATATACATATGTGCAACATCTATTAAATGTATTGCTTTTCCAAGTTTTTGAAGTAAAGAGAAAAGGACAATGGAAGGGAAGATATATATATTTGAAAGAATATTTAATCCAATCACATTTTTTGACCTGTCAGAAGTTATTATTGATTAATTGTTATTATTGCAGTAAACATCGCGGCAAAGTCATAGCTTAATTTTGTTCCAATTTCTTGTTCAAAAACTACTGTTAATAACAAAAGGCTGTAGTATATGTTACTGCATTGTTTTAAAGATTTACTACAATGTGTGACGTTAATCAAGCGCTTCGGTATTTCCGATAATTACCAAAGCATTTCGAGTCCGAAGAACTCGCCCCCTTTTCTCATATAATTATTTCTCGTGATAGTTGCTAAATGGGCGAATTAGCAAGAGATTTCTTATAAACCGGAGTAGGTTGCCAATTTTGTCTGCGAATTGCCTTTAACCAAACTTTTCAATGGTCTTTCCAAGTCGTAAATCTAAAATGTAACAAACAATACACAATCGTTCTGTTGGAAATGGCGTGTTATTTATGGACGTCCTTTAACTACTGTGGTTCTCAGCGTCCCATTCTAAATTGGTTGTGAAAGATCGCTTAGTTTTGCTCAGAGGCCTCTCCATCAGACTTGACGTTCATCTACGACCACGGGACCAACGACTTTACTTCCCTTCCGAAGGAAGCCATGCTAAATGTTATTTTTTTTTGTTTTTTTTGTTCTTTAACGTACTTTAACCTGGTTGGTCATATTGGACGACGAATAAAGTTGGTGAAGTGATGCTCAAATGCTCTCAGGGTCCATGAAGCTTAAAGTTACTCGACATTCGTCTTCTCAGGATAAAGGAAAACACCGAAAAAAACTTTATCCCTTTAACTAACCCTAAGCGAGATTCGAACTCACGACCTTTTGAATGTGAGGCAGACACGCTACCACCACACTACCCAGGCGGGCTTTTAAGGAGTTTTACACCCGCAAAAAATCCTATCGTCCTCTGCCGGGTTTGAACCCGCGACCTTGGGTATATGAAGGTAACATGGTGAGCATTACACCAGGGCGACACTGTTCTGTAGATAATGTATAAGATATATCACTAAGTATACCGCAGAAAACTCGCTTAAATAAGTTCACTAACTTGAATATTGAAATACATTTCCATTTCGTTGTTTTAGCTTCTGCTATTCGAGAAACTACAACCAAACACCAGACACATATTAACCATTATAAAGGTGTAAAACATAGTCTAAGTTTAGTGCTTAATTGATAGGATGATAATGGAAAAGCCCATGGTGATGTAGAAGACACGGGGCACGAACCCGGCCGGGTTATAAAACGACCGCTGCTGTGTCTAATGAAGGATGTTGATCCTTGTTACGCTCAAGTATGTACACTACTCCAGCAAACAGAAGGACATCGGAATAACCACGTCACTAATGGATTTCCACTACGCGGCGAGGAGCAGAAACAAACATTGCAATTTAAATGAGAAAAGAATTGCGCGCGCGCGCGCTGGTCTTGGCTTGTTTGTCTTCCAGGCCCCATTAAACTTGCTCCATTGTTGGGAAATGGTATCATCTAGCCTTAAAATAGTTTCCTCTCTCTCTCTTGTGGAGAAAAAGTAGCGCCATACTTTTCTCGAGTTTGCCGTAACGATCCTGTGCCACTATAAGGTATGAGATACCGCAAGGAAGAGCAAAGTGAAGGAATGGCGGATAAAACTGATTGCTGTTTCTCTCTTTTTAAGTGACTTCGTTTGTTTTCTTAAGCTCTTCTATATACAGGAGCTTTCAGACACTTACCCAACTTCATCTAATTTGTGTTCCTTTTAGATGAAGAAAATCAATTTTTACATTTTTTACTACCTCCTTACGTAAGTACAAAAAGTATTGCATTTCACTCAAAATGCGTTACCGGAAACAAATGTTTTTGATAAAATAAGGAATATGTACCATTGCGATGTGTATAGTAGGTAGCGGAAGTATTGCATTCCACCAAAGATGTATAACCGAGATATCATGTAAATTAACATTTTGAGGTCCCCTGAAAAAACACAACATTTTACTTTCTTTGCTACGTCATTATGTAGGGAAATACTTCCATTCTATCCGTAAATTCATTACAGATATATATTGAGGCCTCGTGAACAAGAACAGCATTTTTCTTTCTTTACTTCGTATACTAGCTAAGGGAAGACTTGCATTCCATCCGAAAATTCATTACCGAGGAAACACCAAAAATGCCTGTTTTCAGCTCCTCTGAATAAAATGGTAACTTCTATTTTGTTCACTATGTTAGGTATTAAGAAGGAGAAATATTGCATTATTGCACAAATTATACAAAAAAATATGTTTTAGGGTACCCTGTATCCAATATAAGCATTTTTGCAACAAAAAAAGGCCCATGTGTTTGTGCCCGTGTGTCACTGTGTCCGTGAACACGAAAACTCAAAATGAAATGTCGGTAAATTATCAAATTTGGTATTTAACTTCAGTAACTACGCGGCGCGAAGATTTTGACGAAAATCCTCACTTACACTGACAACCATTTCCACTGAAAATTTCTTGAAAACTTTGCTTTTCTTAAAAATGGCTCAAACAATTTTGATTGAAATAATATATATTAAAGATATTTACATGACATATTTTCAATTTTCTGAGAATATTCCCTCAAGACCTTCTCATTTTGATTTAAAAGTTACACAAGAGCTTACTACACAAAATATAGATGTCATTGAAACACTTAATTTTTTACTTTCTCTACACGTAATGTACATATGGTATTTCATTCCACCCAAAAATTCAATACCGGGATTTCACCGGAAATACATGTTTTGGGTCCCACTGAATGCCCAAAAGAAGCATTTTTGGAAAAAGGTCTGTACGTATGTGTCTGTGTGTTTGTGGATAGCATAGCTCAAAAACGAAAAGACCATTAAATAGCAAACTTAGTATTTAGGTTTTCTATCTTCCAAGGATGCAACACGAAGATTTTCTAGAAAATCCCCCCACAGCAAACTACTCTTTACATGGAAAAATTCTAGAAATGTTTTATTTTCTCAAAAATGACTAACGATTTTGATTAAAATCTCTTAATTGTAAGGTATTTACATGATAAGTAGAATGCATGTCTTGAATTTTCTTGGAATAGCCTCTAAAGACCTCTTTATTCTGTATGCTTTTTATAGAATTTCGCACAGCTGCTAAACCGTAAGAGATAGACCAAAAAGCTTACAACACTAAAAAGGTAGATCAGGATAAAACACACAATTTGTATGATATACATTTTTTTCGTGGAGTTGATTCTTTTTAAGATACATCTTGTTATTGGTTTCAGCTTTGAAACACCTATACTTTTCTCATATTGGAATTTATCAACCCTGTCCATACTAACAAAGGAACTTCAGTCACACATCAACCAGCTTTCACTTTAACCTATGGTACTCCCTTATTGCGCTTCTGCTTACAAGGAAGCAAGTAATAAGACTATTTCTGTTAATTTTTCTCAATTTGCATGAAGTAAATGGAAGCATAAGCTTTTTAACAATAATTTGTTGCAGAGATGTAGAGAAAGGCATGTGAATGGTACACATCAGATTTTTCTTATCGGTCTGACCGTTCACGAGATATGCCTTATTATTGGTTTCAGCTTTAAATTGCGTAACTTTTCTCAAACGAGGCAATCTGCTGGCAATGCACCGAACTTCAGTTGTTCACATGGCAACCAGCTTTTGAAAGATATGACTATCATCTCCTACTTGCAAGGAAGCAAGTAATAACACAATTTCTGTTAATGTTTATCCTGATTATTGTGAAGTACTTAAAGGAATAATCTTTTCTAATTCTAGTTTATTTGCAGAACAGATACCGAAACTCACGGAACGGAACAACTAATTTTTTTTGGGATTCAATTTTAAAAAACTTACACTTCTCTCAAACGGTAGTCGTCATCGTTATATATGTCTTTAGTATTACTCCTGTTAATACAAAAAGAAGCGAATTTTGTTGTTATCCCTGTCGAAAACTTTTAAAACATTTGACTATTGGTTCATTCTAGTATATTCAGTTATTTTCCTTCTACTTACAAGGCAGTAGGTAATAAGACAATTTCTGACGTTGTAAGAATACATTTATATAGTGGTTTAGTAGACGCCGACAAGTGTTGCCAACCCCGAAACTGCCACACAACCAACCTTATGGTTGTTCACCTCGTGATCAATTATTTTAATATAATTATTTATGTAAAGTGTAGTAGTGCTATAAAAATTTAAAATCTGGTTTGAACATTTTAACAATACATCTACTTTTTAAAATTACTCTACGTTTCAGTGGATATCCTTTGGTTTAGGCTCCAACAATTTACGAAATTCAAAGAAATGTTTTCCTCCCCACCTTCTTTAGTGTTTCAAATCTTTCATCTCAATAAGTACTTTTAATTTTTCCTTATAATAACTCCATGGCACGACAGCTCACGGGGAACCTTGGCATACCGCCCGGCCGCTGCGTCCCCCACCTCGGTCCACTACAGACGTCATGGGTGGGGTGCAGTATTGGAGGGTGGGACATGGTCCTCCTGACCGGTTAATGCTGTCCTCAAGACCTTCTCCATCAATTAGCTCCTCAATTGGCCCCCCAGGGACCTTACGAGGCTGAGTGCACCCCGGTCCAGGTCTCCCAGCGGGGGAAAAATCCCCACGCCGGTACTGGGGATCGAACCCAGGCCTCCCTCTCTATAATATAATTCCTTTGCTTGTTAAAATCCTTTTAGACATGAAAGGCCGCGAAGATCTGCTGACCTGAACCCTTTAGACTTTTTCTTGTGGGGATGTTTAAAGTGGAGGGTTTACAAGGATGACCAAAATATCTTGGGCGAGAAATGCAGCTGAGCGTATACACCTCATAAAGCTCTGTGTTAACGAGGTAAAACTGCTGGGCAATGAACCATAAAATTAACCTTCACTTTACATATATAATTATTCCAAATTCAGCAAGATAGGCATGCTTCTGAGAGAGGGCCATGTGAATGGCACACATTAGGTATTTATTCATCAGGACCATTTTGAGCACACAGTAATTTGTGCAGCTATCACATATTGTTTAAAGTTCGTAAACACAAACCCCAGCTGACACAAACTTTCGCCATCAAGTTCTCATATATTTAGCAGCAGGCTGACGTATTGAAAATGCCCAATAGCGACCCGCAAATTTGCATACATTTTCCATGCAGTGCCCATCGACATGAATCCAGACACTGAAATGTTTCCAAGTTTGCGTGCTATGTCCATGGTTTCCCAGCGAATTATTCACCTGTCGAAAACATGTGCTGCAAACCATTTGCCATGCGCGCGCGCAAAATTAAATATGTCTGTTGGCCGGACTATCATTACAGACACTTTTCATGATGATGCATTGTTTCAGCAGCAAATGTTTCAGCCCGGCGCTGTGAAAATTCAGCAATATGCTCTTCTACATAATCTTTATTTAACCTTACTGAAGAATAATGATTAAATTGCATTTAAATAACACTACAATATTAGAAATAAATAATAATAACAGAAAAGCTAAAATAAGAAATAAATTTGTGTTATATTCACAATTTTTCCACCTATTTGAAAACAAATTAGTCCTACAATAACATATCCTCCTACCTGCTTCATACTAATCAAAATAAATATTGGCAATATTTAGTTCCTTATAAGTAGAAGGGAAATAAGGGAATTCTCAACCTAAAGTGACAGTCAAATGTTTCAAAATGTGGTTGTTAGAAGTTTCTTAGCGTATTGAGGTAACGATACCTTTAAGTATTTTAAATCGGAAATTCAAAACGAAATAAAAATGTGATGTGTTCCATTCACATGCATTTCTCTATATCTCTGTAACAAATTATTGTAAATAAGCTTATTCTTTTATTTATTTCATACTAATCGAGAAAAATTAACAGAAATAGTCTTATTTCTTGCTTTATTGTAAGTAGAAGCGAAATAAGGGAGTACCATAGGTTAAAGTGAAAGCCAAAAGCTGGTTTATATGTGACTGATGTTCCTTTGTTTGTATGGACAGGAGTTGACAAATTCCTGTCTGAGAAAAGTATAAGTTTTTCAAACATGAAACCAAAAACAAGGAATATCTTAAAAATGATTAACTCCACAAAATATATATAACATAAATTTTGTGTTTTAACATGCCCTACATTTTTTGTGTTTTAAGTTTTTGTCCATCTCTTACGGTATAGAAGCTATGCAAAAGTCATCCAGCATAAAGTAGTCTTCAGAGGTTATTCCCAGAAAATTCAAGATATGCACTTTATTTGTCAGGTAAACATCTTTAAAATATGATATTTTAATTAAAAACGTTAGAGCTATTTTTTAGAAAATTAAAATTTTAGTAAAAGGTTTCATGTAAAGGGTAGTTGGGAGTGCGGAGATTTTCTTGGAAATGTTCGTGTCGCATCCTTGGAAGATACCAAACCTAAATACCAAGTTTGGTTTTTAGCGGACTTTTCGTTCTTGAGCTATGCTGCCCACAGACACACACATACACACACAAACACACACACGGACATTTTTATAATAATTTTTTTTTTTTGATTCAGAAGGTCTCAAAACTTGTATTTCCGGATGAAATCTCGGCATCGAATTTTTGGATGCATTACAATAGCTTCTCTCTACACTATGTACACAGTACGTGTAGAGAAATCAGAATCTGATGTGCTCCGTTTACATGACTTTTTCTACATCTCTGCCACAAAGTATTGTTAAAAAGCTTATTCTTCTATTTAATTCATGCTAATCGAGAGAAAATTTACAGAAATAGTCTTATTACTTGCTTCCTTTTAAGTAGAAGCGAAATAAGGCAGTACCATAGGTTAAAGTGATAGTCAAAAGCTGGTTGCTATGTAACTGAGGTTCTTTTGTTCGTATGCACAGGAGTTGATACATTTTTGTATGAGAAAAGTATAAGTTTTTCAAAGCTAAAGCCAAAAACAAGGAATATCTCAAAAACGGTCAACTTCACGAAAAAATGTATATAACATAAATCCTGTGTTTTAAGTGCTCTACATTTTTGTGTGGTAAGTTTTGTCCATCTGTTACGGTTTAGCAGTTATGCAAAATTTCGTAAAATCCATCCAGAATAAAGTAGTCCTCAGATGTTATTCCCAGAAAATTCAAGATATACATTTTATTTGTGAGGTAAATATCTTTAATATGTGATATTTAAGTCAAACTGTTCTAGTAATGAGACACAAATATTTTGAGAAAAATTTCCCTTCCACAAACTACGCTTTACATGGAAAACATTACGGAAATTTTTATTTTCTCAAAATTGATTTTACCGATTTTGATTAATATATCGTATATTAAAGATATTTATATTGAAAATTAAATGTATATGTTGAATTTTCTGGGCATAGCCTCTAGAGACCTCTTTATTCTGAATGAATTTTGCGTAACTGTTAAACCTTAAGAGATAGACAAAAACTTACTACCCCCCAAAAAAAAAAATATATATATATATATATATAAATCACGTTAAAACACACAATCTATGTCATATAAGTTTTTTTTTCGTGGAATTAACCACTGAGCTATTCTATGTTAATGGTTTCAGCTATAAAATACTTAAACTTTTCTCACTTAGAAAGTTTTAAACTGCTTGCCCTGCATTAGAAACGGTTTTCAACCACATGGCAACCAGCTTTTAAAATATTTCTGCATAACCTTATTCCAGTGTATTCCGTTATTTCCCTTCGATTTACAAGACATTTCTGTTAATATTTATCTCAATTGTCATAAAGTAGTTAGAGGTTTAAGCTTTTTAACAATAATTTGCTACAGAGGTGTAGAGAAAGTCATGTGAATGGAACACATCAGATGTTTTACCATATTATTGCTATGTGTGTCCTTGTGCCCGTGGAAGGATAACTTAAAAATGATAAGTCGCTAAAATACCAAACTTGGTAATTAAGTTTCTTATCCTCCAGGGATGCGAGACGAACACTTTGAGAAAAATCTCCCCACCCCAAACTACCCTTTACATGGAACTTTTTTCGAAATTTTTCATTTTCTCAAAAGTGGCTCTAACGATTTTGACTAAAATATCACATATGAATGATATATACCTGACAAATATAATGTATATCTTGAATTTTCTGGGAATTACCTCTGTAGACAACTTTATTTTGGTTGAATTTTACGGAATTTTGCATAACTGCGAAACCGTAAGAGATGACAAAAACTTAGCACACAAAAAATGAAGAGCACACAATTTATATTCTGTAGATTTTTCCGTGTAGTTGACCGTTTTTGAGATATTCCTTGTTATCAGTTTCACCTTTGAAAAACTTATATTTTTCTCATACAAGAATTTGTCAGTTCTTGTCCATACAAATAAAGGAACTTCAGTCACATAGCAACCAACTCTTGACTATCACTTTAACTTATGGTACTCCCTTATTTCGGTTCTACTTACAAGGAAGCAAGTAATAAGACTATTTCTGTTATTTTTTTCTCGATTAGCATGAAGTAAATAGAAGCATAAGCTTATTGCAGAGATATAGAGAAAGTCATGTGAATGGAACACATGCTATTGTAGAGTAATACCAAGTGTAGCAGAATAACTCTCGGCCCTCTGACGGTTGGAACGCAGTAATTGAACAACAACAAGGGCCCACAATGTGGGTATCTCATCAGGAGAGCAATAGACCCCGACAATAATATCTATGTTTTGTTCACTAATTACTACGTTAATTGAAGATGGAAATTAAACGGATACAAACATCGCTAATACCTCTTTTGCAAACCTCTCGGTGATATAACGGTTAACTTTCGAATTACATCGCAAAGTTCCATGTTTTCACACATGAGTTTCACTTCAGCCTAAATCATATTTGCCAACTTCCTCAACTGAAACCAGCAAAACTTTCCCTCGACCTACAAATGGTAATAATTTGAAATGACATAAAATAAACAACGTTAAAGGTACACATTCATGATGTGCATTTTACTTTCTCTACACGTACTGTATTGTATTGCACCCGAAAAATCCTTGCCGAGATTTCATGCTTTGGATGCACCTGAATCCTGAGTAAAAAAAAACTTGAAAAATGTCTGTCGTTGGGCAGCTTAGCTCAAACACCAAAATACAATTAAATACCAAACTTGGTAATTAAGTTTTGTATCTTCCGAGGACCGACACGAAAATATCTCACCTCCAACAACTCTTACATGGAACATTTTTCGAAAATTTTGATTTTATAAAAAATGACTAACGATTTTAATTAAAATCCCATATGATAAAATCCCAAATAAAATGTTTATCACGATTTTTCCTGGAATAGCCTCTGAAGATCTTTATTCTGAATGAATTTTGTTGAATTTTTCTTATCTGCTAAAGCGTAACACATAGACACTTACTAAACAAAATATGTAGATCTCGTCAAAACACACAATCTATGTCCTTTACTAATTTGTTGTAGAGGTAACCGTTTCCGAGATATTCATTGTTATTGGTTTCAATTGTTAAATACTTATACTTTCTCAGACATGAAGTGGCCAAACAAAGAAGCAATTTACAGTGGCACTCGCATAACGATAGATTTTAAATCATTCTGCTATTGTTTATCTCGATTAGCATTGTGAAGAAAGAGATATAATCTTTTGTAAGAAGTTTGTAGAGCAGCTGGAGAAACGTATATGACTGTAACATATCAGATTTTATTCCGATAAGATAACTCTATTGTAGATTGAATAACCTTAATTTATGCATAATTTATTTATTTCAAAAAAGCTGATATCCTTCTTCGACATAAATTTCCCTAACTGTTCCAAATAAAAACTATTGTTACAAAAGATTACTCTTTAATCTATTTTGTGCTAATCTAGATAAATATTACCAGAAATAGTTTTATTACTTGCTTCCTTGTAAGTAGAAGGGAAATAAGGGTGTACCATAGGTTAAAGTGATGGTCCAATCCTTTAAAAGCTGGTCGCTTGGCGAAACAATTCACGTTCGTTTCGCTTTGTATGCTCCCATTTGAGAAAATAATAAAAATTGTACACTTCTACAAAAATCTAATGTGTACCATTCACACGACTTTCTCTACGTCTCTCTAACAAATTATTGTTAAAAAGCTTATGCCTCTATTTACTTCACGCTACTCAAGAACAAATTAGCAGAAATAGTCTTAGTATTTGTTTCCTTGTAAGTAGAAGCGAAATAAGGGAGTACCATAGGTTAAAGTGATAGTCAAAAGCTGGTTGCTCTGTGACGGAAGTTCCTTTGTATGTATGGACAGGAGCATGAGAAAAGTATAAGTTTTTCAAAACTGAAACTAAAACCAAGGAATATCTTGAAAACGATCATCTCCACGAAAAAAAGTATATAAACTAAATTGTGTGTCTTAATGAGCTCTAAGTTTTCTGTGTGGTAAGTTTTTGTCCATCTCTTACGGTTTAGCAGTTATTCATCCAGAATAAAGAAGTGTTCAGAGGATATTCCCAGAAAATTTAAGATATACATTTTATTTGTCAACTAAATATCTTAAATGTACGAGATTTTAATAAAAATCGTTGGAGCCATGTTCAAGAAAATCGAAAATTTTGAAAAATTTTTCATGTAAAGGGTAGTTTGGGGTACAGGGATTTTCTTGAAAATCTTAATTTCGCATCCTTGGAAGATATCAAACTTAAATACTAAGTTTGGTATTTTACCGACTTTTCATTTTTGAGCTACGCTGCCCACAGACACACACATACCTGCAGACACACACACACACACACTAACAGACCTATTTCCCAAAATGCTTTTTTTGGATACTAGGGACCATAAAACGTGTATTTGTGGTGAAAAATTGGTATTGAATTTTTGGGAGGAATACAACACCTCCTCTATACACTATGTAGAAAAGTTGAAAATTCACTGGAGGTCAAATCTGATGAATATGGTGGCTGTTGTAGTGCCTCTAATCTTAATTCTACATTTTTGAAATGGAACTGCGCAGATGTGTACTCTAGCATTGTATTGATGGAAAGGAATCCTTTTCTTTGCCAGATGAGGGCGTTTGTTCTTGATTTTTCCGTTCAACCGGAGCAACAACGATGCACAATACTCTCCATTTACCGTTTCTTCCTTTCTGCAAGTAATCAATGTAGATGATTCCGCGAATATCCCAAACCATCTCCTTGTCTGCAGATTTCACCACCTTTGTCTTCTTCAGAGCCTGTTCACCTTTAGAAAGCTTTGACTATACTTTTCTCTCTGAGATGTAATAGCGTATCCATGTGTCATTCAATATTATGTATCAATGCAGAAACTCGTCAGGATTGCGACGGAAAAGTGTGAAACCAACTTCCGAATCAATCACACGATTGCGTTTATTGTTCATTGAAAGCAAACGCAGCACCCATCTTGCCGAGACAATTGTCAGACCTAATTTTTGGTGCAAATTAAGAACACTGTACTATATATATATCTGTGGCCTCTACGATTTCGCGAAACTTGATTCGTTGATCACTCAAAACCATATCCTGGATTTTGTGAGTAATTTCGAAGGAAGTCGCTTCTAGTGGACGTCTGGAATGCTGTTCATCATTTGTGGATGTACGGCCAAGTTTAAATGCCTTTGTCCAATTGTAAATTGTTACAAACGCAGGAGCAGATGTGCCATGACCTTCATCCAACTCGAATTTTATCTCTTTCGGGGTTAAGTCTTTTAAATAGAAGTGTTTAATCACCGCACGAAACTCAATTTTTTTCATCTTTCTAAAGAAGCACAAGATTGTTGATTCAATCGCCTATGACAACGAAACCACGTGATGGATATAGCTGAAACTCTAGTAAGAGACGACGGTTACTAAACACAAACTTTTTTCAATGCTACGAGTGGAATTTCTAGGACTTATTGAACACCACTCGTGTTCTTGAGTATCGGGTTTCTAAATCTGCTTTTATTCCATTAGTAAGGCGGGCGGTATCAAATCTCGTGCTAGGAAAATTCAACAATGTGAACATTTCAGTGAAAGCCAGGCAGAAAACCAAGAGAAAGCAGAAGAGGAGAAAATAAGAAACAACCTGAAACCGTTCATTTAATTTTCATGTTTCCTGGCATTTTCCATTAATCAACGGAGCTACCTTAATTACCAGTTTGGTTTTACACCACCATTAGCGCTAGTAACAGTATACTCATCTAACAACTATTTTACTTTCCTTGATCTCTGTTTTATGTAGCACCATCTGGCGGAAAATCTGCTAGTTAGCGAGAAAAGAATTAAAAAGAAATGGATGAGATGTAATATATTTCTGTTTTAAGAACAAAACCCCTCCTTCGCTTCGAAATAAACACTCTATCATGTTAAGAGATATTTGAAAAATCTGATGTGTTCCATTCACATGACTTTCTCTACAGCTCTGCAACAAATTAGAGTTAATAAGCTTATGCTACTATATACCTCATGCTAATCGAGAAATAAATAACAGAAATAGTCTTATTACTTGCCTTCTTGTAAGTAGAAGCAAAATAAGGGAGTGCTATAGGTTAAAGTGATAGTCAAAAGCTGGTTGCAATGTGACTGAAGTTCCATTGTTAATATGGACAGGAGTTGACAAATTCCAGTATGAGAAATGTACACGTTTTTCAAAGCTGAAACCAAAAACAAGGAATACGTCAAAAACGTACAATTCCACGAAAAAAATGTATATAACATAAATTGTGTGTTTTAATGTGCTCTACATTTTTATGCGTTAAGTTCTTGTCCATATCTTACGGTTTAGCAGCTATGCAAAATTCAGTAAAATTCATCGAGATGAATGTAGTCTTCAGAGGCTATTCCCAGAAAATTCAAGATATATATTTTATTTTTCAGGTAATTATCTTTAGTATATGATTATTTAATTAAAATCGTTAAGCCATATTTTAGAAAATAAAAATTTCAAAATAACTTCCATGTAACGGGTAGTTTGGGTGGGAGGATTTTGATGAAAATATTCGTGTCGCATCCTTGGAAGATACCAAACTTAAATACCAAGTTTGGTATTTAACGGTCCTTTCGTTTTTGAGCAATGCTGTCCACAGTCACACACGGACCTTTTTCCAAAAAATGCTATTTTAGGTTCAGTGGGACCCAAAATATGTATTTCCGGTGAAATCTCGGTATTGAATTTTTGGTCGGAATGCAATACCTTCTCTATACGTAGTACGTATAGAGAAAATAAAAACGTCGGATAAAATATATTTGCATGACATTCTGTAGCTATTCTGCCACAAACAATGCTTACTAAGTCTATTTAGCTCTTCATGTTGATCGAGATAGCAAGCATTACCTTATTGCTTACTTTCTTATAAGTAGCAAGTTATGTTATGTGCATTCGTTTTATAGTTATATCCAGATATTCGTTTTTATTAGTTTCATTTTTAAACTACTTAAACGTTTATCAAAAGGGAAGTTTTCTTTCGTATAACCTCTCTTTTGTTTTACCGTCTCCTGGCCAGGCAAAGCGAGCCGAACTTTAATTGTTCACATAGCGACCAACTTTTAAAATATTTAACTTTTGCCTTATCTTATTGTATTCTCTTATTTTCCTTCTGCTCAGAAAGAGGCAAGTAATAAGACCGTTTAAGTCAATTATCATGAAATAGAAGAATATGCTTTTTCACAATAATTTGTTACATAGATGCAGAGAAAGTCACGTGTTTAATAGAACACATGAGATTTTTATAAAAAGTTCAGAGCGCGCGTTTGTGAACACAATAATTAAAACACGGAAAATTCGATAAAATACGATACTTGCTATTTAAGTTTAGTATCTCACAAGAATGCCCCATTAAGAAAATCCCCCATCTCAAATCACAATGTTTATTAAAATGGGACCTATTAAACATATTTACAATAAAATGTGTATATTTAGTTTAGTATCTCACAAGAATGCCACATGAAGAAAATCCCCCATCTCAAATCACAATGTTTATTAAAATGGGACATATTTACAATAAAATGTGTATATTTAGTTTAGTATCTCACAAGAATGCCACATGAAGAAAACCCCCCATCTCAAATCACAATGTTTATTAAAATGGGACATATTTACAATAAAATGTGTATATTTAGTTTTCTAAAAATAGCCTTTGAAGACCGGTTTGTTCTAGTTGAGATTTGCTGGTAAACGGTAGGAGTTAGAGAAAAGCATAGTCTACAAAAATGTAGAGTTCCTTAAAACACAATTTATGTCATGTGCATTTGTTTTGTACAATTGGACATTTCCGAGAAATTGCTTCTTATTGGTTTTAGTTTTAAAATGATTAATCTTTTCTCATACGGCAATTTGTAGACACCTGGTCATATAGCAAACGAATTTCAAAGATATAGAACCCAGTTCTACAAGATTTGACTATCACTTTAGCCTAGTGTACTCCCTTATGTCACTTCTATTTACAAGAAAGCAAGTATTAAGACAATTTCTGTAAATGTTTACCTCGATTATATGAAGTAGATAGAAGAATAAGCTTTAAGTAATAATTTGTCACAGATTTATAGGGAAAGTCATGTGAATGGAACGCATCACATCCTTTAATTTCTATTTTCTGCAAAATGATACCTAAAACATGGAATAGTTTGCTTAGTTCTATTTCGTAATCCAAGAAAACCAACTAAGAAAAGTGTAGTTAACTTCAATAAAAGCTTTAAGTTTTGCATAGTTATTGTTTGTTCACAGTTCTTCAAAGCTTATAACTTATATGTCTATATTTAAAAAAAAAATAATCGTGAATAAAGCTAACTGTTTGTGTTTTTAATTGTTTCATTTCACTAGCCTCTTTTAACATGTAAGTTCATATCGGGGAGTTTGCATTAGAAACAACTCGTTGTCTTTAGGTTCTTTGCGCTGGGTTTTAATCGTTTTATTTTCCTCAAACACACACACATTCACTCTCATACTTCCGGACTATATAATAATGAGCGATGGTTTAGTTCATAGTTACTAGACAACTAAACCTATACTTTATATTCTAACAAAACATAAAATACACTTTAATGATGATCAGCTATATCTACTATTATAATAATGAGTGATGGTTTAGTTCATAGTTACTAGACAACAAAACCTATACTTTATATTCTAACAAAACATAAAATACACTCTAATGATGATCATCTATATCTACTATTATAATAATGAGTGATGGTTTAGTTACTAGACAACAAAACCTATACTTTATATTCTAACAAAACATAAAATACACTTTAATGATGATCATCTATATCTACTATTATAATAATGAGTGATGGTTTAGTTACTAGACAACTAAACCTATACTTTATATTGTAACAAAACATAAAATACACTTTAATGATGATCATCTATATCTACTATTATAATAATGAGCGATGGTTTAGTTCATAGTTACTAGACAACAAAACCTATACTTTATATTCTAACAAAACATAAAATACACTTTAATGATGATCATCTATATCTACTATTATAATAATGAGTGATGGTTTAGTTACTAGACAACAAAACCTATACTTTATATTGTAACAAAACATAAAATACACTTTAATGATGATCATCTATATCTACTATTATAATAATGAGTGATGGTTTAGTTACTAGACAACAAAACCTATACTTTATATTCTAACAAAACATAAAATACACTTTAATGATGATCATCTATATCTACTATTATAATAATGAGTAATGGCTTAGTTACTAGACAACAAAACCTATACTTTATACTCTAACAAAACATAAAATACACTTTAATGATCATCTATATCTACTATTACAATAATGAGAGATGGTTTAGTTACTAGACAACAAAACCTATACTTTATATTCTAACAAAACATAAAATACACTTTAATGATGATCAGCTATATCTACTATTACAATAATGAGAGATGGTTTAGTTACTAGACAACAAAACCTATACTTTATATTCTAACAAAACATAAAGTACACTTTAATGATGATCATCTATATCTGCTATTATAATAATGAGTGATGGTTTAGTTACTAGACAACAAAACCTATACTTTATATTCTAACAAAACATAAAATACACTTTAATGATGATCATCTATATCTACTATTACAATAATGAGAGATGGTTTAGTTACTAGACAACAAAACCTATACTTTATATTCTAACAAAACATAAAATACACTTTAATGATGATCATCTGTATCTACTATTATAATAATGAGTGATGGTTTAGTTCATAGTTACTAGACAACAAAACCTATACTTTATATTCTAACAAAACATAAAATACACTTTCATGATGATCATCTATATCTACTATTATAATAATGAGTGATGGTTTAGATCATAGTTACTAGACAACAAAACCTATACTTTATATTCTAACAAAACATAAAATACACTTTAATGTTAATCATTCATTATAACTACATAAATAAACTTTACTTAACTTTTCTGAAAGTATATTATTAGTTGGATCTTGGACTGTTTTTAAAATTGTTCCTGATAAGCCGTGAGAATCACTTTCTTCGCCCATTTTTACGTTTAAC
This sequence comes from Hymenopus coronatus, assembly GCA_030762935.1. Lineage (NCBI taxonomy): Eukaryota > Metazoa > Arthropoda > Insecta > Mantodea > Hymenopodidae > Hymenopus > Hymenopus coronatus. The sequence continues at coordinate 5,017,090 of CM060882.1, read as the reverse complement.
TCACGTGTAGTTTTTTCCAAATCATGATGGCTCTCAAACGGGACCGGTCCCTCCTATCACTGGACAATAACCATTAGCAACAACTCTGTACTAGTGATGAGAGGCAACGCAGTAAAATCTGTTTCCTGAGGAAATTGTCTGCAAGTCGAATATCTTGCCTCAGTAAAGGGAGCAGTAAATTTAAGACTTGGCAACAGCGAGGGTTGGTTTCCAGCCGTACACATCTTAACACTAAACAGAAGAACCGCAAACTCTAACTTCTAGGTGGGGTCGTCATGTTCTGTATGAAACTAGCATCCAAATTGTAGTATATAACAAGAATGTTTGTTGATGATTTTGCCCAAATTATTCTTTCCCTAAACTTATCGTTTCCGCAATAAATAAAGCTCATTAAATATATCAAACATACAACATATATTAAAATACCGTGAATGCAGATAAAATATTGCAGACAACACGTTGCAAAATTAGTTTTTGGGGGAGTAGTGTTTAACGCCCGCTTTTACTACTATGGCACCGCAGGCGATGATACATGGAACAATAATGGAGCACGGTGAAATGATGATGGCGGGAGAAATCGGAGGGTCCATGAAAAAAAAAAAAACCCGCTTCTGCGTCGCTTTGTTCACCATAAATCTCAGACATGTCGCTTTGGAATTGAGCCCGGGCCATCTAACGGCACATCCAAAGTTAGTATTCTAAATAACTATTATTTTTTATTAAACTAAGAATAAATTGCGCCACTGATCTATCGTAGGGGAATGCACCACTTTTTGTGCCCGTGAGTGTACCTAGTAGGTAGGTAAAAGTACTGCATTCTCTGGTAGAAACATGAAAACACAAACGAGGGTATGGAAAGCCTCACAGCTCAGGACCTAAGGATGTTGCCATGGCTCTGTCTTCTTGAGGCTTGGCGTGTCTAGCGAGCATAATTTAATTTCCTAGTCGAGGTGCTAACCTCTCGCTTAAGTGCAAAGCAAACTTTTAACCTTACAATTGCTCGACAGCAATGTTTTTATCCCTTAACACTGTTAAGAGCATTGACAGACGAGTAACTTTGTTTCACAAACGAAACGACCAACTTTGTGCGTGCGACAAAGCGCCAGTTGACGGAAATATCTCCATCAAAGCAGCCATTAAATCACCTCAACCTTCCCATCAAGTCAAATTTCAGCTTAACTTCTTAATTATTTTCATTGTTTTACTTTCTACTTTCTCTACATGTACATAGCACACAAACCTCGATATTGAGATTTCACCGGAAAATACACGTTTTAGGGTCTCCTGTATCCCACAAAAAAAGTCATGTGTCACCTTCACTTGACTTTTTCTCGTCTCTGAAACAAATTATTATTAAAAAGCATATTCTTCTATTTACTTCATGCTAATTGAAATAAATATTTGCAGAAATTATTTTATTACTTGTTTCCTTGTAGGTAGAAATGAAATAAGGGAGTACCATAGGTTAAAGTGATACTCAAATGCTGTTTGAAGTGCCTTTGTTTGTACTGCCAGAAGTTAATAAATTCCCGAATGAGAATACAAGTATTTTAAAACCGAAACCAATAACAAAGAACATCTCAAAAACCGTGAAATACAGGGAAAATCTATATAACATAAATTGTGTGTTTTAACGGGCTCTAATTTTTAGGTAATTTTTGTCTGTTTTTGACAGACACACGGATTTTTTTTTAATTGTTGTAATGCAGGGGCCCTTAAAAGGTGTATTTCCGATGAAATCTCGGTATGTATATAGCACGTGTAGAGAAAGTAAACACAACCAGAAATGATCTACATACTTGCTTCCTTCTAAGAAATAAGGGAATATACTAGGCTAAAGATCAATAAGCATAATATAGATAAAAGAATAAGCATTTGGAAGAATATTGTGTTTGATAAGAGTAGCGAAAGCCATGTGAATGGAACATCATATTCTTTAGTGCTTCGCTCTATTATAGGCCAAAATGTATTGTCCTGATTATAGTGGTAGTATATGTTCGGCATATTGATGTGGCCAAATCTTATTGTCCTGAGTATAGTGATAAATGCAGATGTGGTAGTGAACATAACCTCCGCTAGAGGTCTAGTGGGAGATATTCCGGGCAGAGAGTGTATTCCAAATGTTTTAGCCGCGCCATTAAGCCCATTTAAATCAACAAGTAGCCCACAACAAGGGCCTGCTGGCAGCTTTTCAGAACATGTACTGCAGCTATGAATAAAATCTCTCGCACATAATAGCTTTTCTGGGTAACCATTTGTAAAAAATTGGGATGAAATTTCATTACAAGGGATCGGTTTGGGAGATGTGAGTCCGCAAATATCTTGGCAGTCAACAAACCAATCCCCGCGCCTGAGGAAGAAAAGTCCTTTAAGAAAATACGCGTCTCTTTTCTGCATGAACACACTCTTTCATGCTCGCTCGGCCCCCCTTTCATTTTAAGCCGCTTTCTTTTCGCGAAGGGCGTAAGAAAAGAAACGTCGATAAGAACATTATCTCTACTCTGTTCATTGTTAAGTCCCCTTTCCTGGCTTCACTCTCGATTCCTATTCCAGTCCTTTCCTTTTCCTATCCAAATGAGGTTGTTTTGGTCCTTTGGGAGCCGAGCGGACAGCGCATTTACCACTTTCCTTCGCTTCTTCGAGATGCTTTAATAGCATTACGTACCTGTCGTGCATTTTCTGTAGTGCCAAGCTTACGTGTTAAACTCGACCAGCACAGCGAGCATGGACAGGTGACATTTTTGACAAGACCTGTGCGGCCGCGCCGTGTCCGAGTGGTAAGACCACCCGCCTCTCACCTAGACGGCTCCGGTTCGATACCAAGCGACCAGCACAGCGAGCATGGACAGGTGACATTTTTGACAAGACCTGTGCGGCCGCACCGTGTCCGAGTGATAAGACCACCCGCCTCTCACCTAGACGGCTCCGGTTCGATACCAAGCGACCAACACAGCGAGCATGGGCAGCTGACATTTTTGACAAGACCTGTGCGGCCGCGCCGTGTCCGAGTGGTAAGACCACCCGCCTCTCACCTAGACGGCTCCGGTTCGATACCAAGCGACCAACACAGCGAGCATGGGCAGGTGACATTTTTGACAAGACCTGTGCGGCCGCGCCGTGTCCGAGTGGTAAGACCACCCGCCTCTCACCTAGACGGCTCCGGTTCGATACCAAGCGACCAACACAGCGAGCATGGACAGGTGACATTTTTGACAAGACCTGTGCGGCCGCGCCGTGTCCGAGTGGTAAGACCACCCGCCTCTCACCTAGACGGCTCCGGTTCGATACCAAGCGACCAGCACAGCGAGCATGGACAGGTGACATTTTTGACAAGACCTGTGCGGCCGCGCCGTGTCCGAGTGGTAAGACCACCCGCCTCTCACCTAGACGGCTCCGGTTCGATACCAAGCGACCAGCACAGCGAGCATGGACAGCTGACATTTTTGACAAGAACTGTGCGGCCGCGCCGTGTCCGAGTGGTAAGACCACCCGCCTCTCACCTAGACGGCTCCGGTTCGATACAAAGCGACCAGCACAGCGAGCATGGACAGGTGACATTTTTGAAAAGAACTGTGCGGCCGCGCCGTGTCCGAGTGGTAAGACCACCCGCCTCTCACCTAGACGGCTCCGGTTCGATACCAAGCGACCAACACAGCGAGCATGGGCAGGTGACATTTTTGAAAAGAACTGTGCGGCCGCGCCGTGTCCGAGTGGTTAGACCACCCGCCTCTCACCTAGACGGCTCCGGTTCGATCCCAAGTGACCACAAAGGAGATCTTAATTTTATTGTTGACAGATCAACATTTATGATACAAATACATCAACTTTTGAGGTACACGCAATCTGTTACATTTTCACCATCAGTAACTTTTATATGAATTAATTCGCTTAACTGTGACTGGCGTCGTAGAGTTACCCTGTAGCTTCGGACCTCCCCTGGCGGAGGTTGGGAGCGTGGAAAATGTGTAAGGTGGTTGATGACGCTGGTAGGCGGATTTGCGCATTATGTGGGGATCAGGCTGGGAGGGTGGAAAATGTGTAAGGTGGTTGATGACGCTGGTAGGCGGATTTGCCCATTGTGTGGGGATCAGGCTGGGAGGGTGGAAAATATGTAAGGTGGTTGATGACGCTGGTAGGCGGACTTGCCCATTGTGTGGGGATCAGGCTGGGAGCGTGGAAAATGTGTAAGGTGGTTGATGACGCTGGTAGGCGGACTTGCGCATTGTGTAGGGATCAAGCTGGGAGCGTGGAAAATGTGTAAGGTGGTTGATGACGCTGGTAGGCGGATTTGCGCATTATGTGGGGATCAGGTTGGGAGGGTGGAAAATGTGTAAGGTGGTTGATGACGCTGGTAGGCGGATTTGCGCATTGTGTGGGGATCAGGCTGGGAGGGTGGAAAATGTGTAAGGTGGTTGATGACGCTGGTAGGCGGATTTGCGCATTGTGTGGGGATCAGGCTGGGAGGGTGGCGAACACCTTAAGGTATTTGATGAAGCTGGTAGGCGGATTTGCCCATTATGTGGGGATCAGGAAGACTGGACGCATATTTTGGCAGATTGCGTGCAGCTGGAGGATACTACGAAAAAAATGATTACAGGAAGTATTTTTAGCTTCAAACAGACGAAGGACAGCACGCTGGGATTTTATTGTCAACAGACAAAACTGGCCAAGCCTGGACACATACTTAATGGCAGTTCGTGCACTAAGAGAAAAAATATTTGTCTAAATATTGTATAGCCTTATTTGGTGTTTGAGTAATGTATATGTGTGAATACGTGGTGTAGTTGTGTATGTGTATGTATGTGTGTGTGTTTGATATCAGAGTGCTCTTTCTTTTATTGTTCTATGGTTCTGTTGTTCCAGCGCGCAAGCATGTGTGTGTGTGTGTGTGTGTGTGCGTGCGTGTGTATATCTAATGTTACTAAGATATATAAAATACATATGTAGCTAATATTCTAAGCTCAAGTATTTTTCGACAGCATGTACGGTCACCCGACCCATGCGACTGTGTGACGCAAATATTGTATTATTGTAAACTTAATAATAAAATAATAATAATAATAATACTCCTACTCCTACTCCTACTCTTACCACCACCACCACCACCACATTTGAGGTTGGCTCCTCTAACATAAACAGAAATGATAATATAACTTTACAAATAAATGTTACAATTAAATAAGTATAAGAAATAACAATAATAAATTACAAAAAATGAAACTACATGATTATTAAATTTATGAATAATCAATAACAGCAGTCCTGTGTGCCACTCGTTAATAAATGTTGTGGTAGTTCATGTGAGATATATGGTGGACAAAGTGGCGCAGGGACAGGTTTTTTTCTCCGGGTTCTCCGGTTTCCCCCACCATCGTATCCCACCGGTGCTCCATCTTCATTCCACGTATCATAAGTGTCATCGCCTGCGGTGCCACCAGCAGTAAAAGCGGGCCAAAACAAAACTGTGTCATTACACGCGCATTCACATTAGTTTCTACCTCAATATAGATTTTACTTTCTCTACACGTACTATATACCTACACTATTTTTACTTTCTCTACACGTATAGTGTATAGGGAAGGTATTGTATTGCACCCAAAAATGCGATACCGAGATTTCACCGGAAATATATGTTGTGAGACCCCCTGAATCGAGAAAAAGTCCGTGGGTGTGTCTGTGGGCGGGGTAGCTCATAAACGAAAAGAGCGTTAAAAACCAAACTACGTATTTAAGCTTGATATCTTCCAAGAATACAACACGGAGATTTTCAAGAAAATCCCATCACAAACTACCCTTTATGAGGAAAAAGTTTTATTTTCTGAAAAATGGCTCTAACGATTTTGATTAAATTCTCTTATATTTAAGGTATTTACTTGCCAAATAAAATGTATATCTTGAATTTTCTGGGAATAGCCTCTGAAGACTATATTTTGGATCAATTTTACGGTAAGTTGCATAACTGTTGAACCGTAACAGCTAAACAAAACCTTACCACACCAAAAATGTAGAATACGTTAAAACATACCATTTATGTTATATACATTTTTTTCGTGGAGTTGATGGTTTTTAAGATATTCCTTATTTGCGTTTTCAGTAATGAAAAACTTATACTTTTCCCATACAGGAATCTGTCAACTCCTGTCCATACAAACAAAGGAACTTCAGGCACATAGCAACCAGCTTTTGACTATCACTTTAGCCTATGCGCTTCCCTTATTTCGCTTCTACTTACAGGGAAGCAAGTAATAAGACTATTTCTGCTAATTTGTTCTCAATTAGCATGAAGTAAATATTAGCACAAGCATTTTAACAATAATTTGTTACAGATATGTAGCGAAAGTCATGCGAATGGAACACGTCAGATATTTCAGAACATGATAACTCCGCCCTAACCTTCTTCCAAAGTTTGGGATTAAGTGCGGTTGGAAACCAAATCTCGCTGTTGACAAGTTCCACTTAACTGGTCCCTTAACTGAGTAGTGGTTCTGGACTTGCAAGCAGAGTCTCCAGGAAATAGATTTTACTACATTAACTCTCGCCTATAGTACAGGGTCGTCTTTTTTTGCTAATGTATGTATTTATTCTCTGCAATTGGGAACTGCCCGGTGACAGAGTTAAATGTACAAAATTCACTGACAATAATAATCTTAAGTTAGGTATTTAAAGAATAGTTATACAACTGAAATATATATACTGAATTGTTTTTTAAATACCTAACTACTTATTATAGCAATACATATGTCAGCATGTTTATAAACAGTTATTTTGAAGCCTCAACATTAATACTATACTTTACTAATATATACATTAGTGATAATATATATTAATACAGTTTTTGAGATCCTTAATTTCTTCACAATATTTAATCAAATTAACTAACATTTATTCTCTTTAAATTATTCCTAAACTTGTTTAAGGTTAGAGGGCACCCCTGAAAGGCTGCTACCGGCAATTCATTACATTCAATGGTCCTATTAACAAAAGAGCATTTTCCTACGTCGGTTCTGTACATTCTACCCTTAATTTTATACAAATGATCGTTTCGACCGTAGTATGCGGGTTTTCTGACGTCTTTCTAACGTCCACCCATGCATGGGAGAGCGGTCCCGTTTGAGGACCATGATGTTACGGAGAAATTGATACTTTTTCAAGCACGTACGTTTGTTACAAAACTTGGCCGCCAGTGGCACGGCCCGTGTGATCTTTCCTGCATCCGGTCTGTCGTCAGTCTTGCTTCTGTTCCAGATCAGTTCATACAGGAACAGCATTACCAATGTTTAGTTTGCTTGCAGTGTTTATACGTGCTTACATCATATTGCAGGGATGAAACTGAGGAGCGTGTTCCAATTAGAGAGGCCGTTCGTTTACTTGTAAATACATTTAGAGAGACGGGATCAATTTCTGATAGAAAAAGAAACATAAACAGACTGTGCTAATGGAGCAGAAATTATACAATATCGGAGAAAGTTTACAACAGCCATCTCGAAAACCTCTAGACGTCTTACACAAGAAACTGACATTTCAAAAGCTTCAGCATGGAAAGCAACAAAACTTTTAAAACCCAAACCTTAGAAGGTTACTGTTGTCCAGGAATGTTCAACATATCCAGTGATAAGGCATGTTTTGTATTTATTTTGCTAATTGTTAATGTGATTTGAGATTTAATTTGACGCCCAAGCATGTTTGACTGCCAGCCAAGCGAACAGTACGTGACCGGGAGATGGACCATGCGCCTGGTGGCCAAGTTTTTAGTATACTTACTTTAGTTAAAGTATATGTTATATTGTATTCAACAATTTATGACAAGATTTCACCAGAAATACACACTTTTAGGTCACCCAAGTCGAATCTGATGTGTTCCATTCACTTGACTTTCTCTACACATCTGCAACATGTTCTTGTTAAAAACCTAATGCTTCTATTTACGTCATGCTAATCGAGAAAAAATTAGGAGAAACAGTCTTATTATTTCCTTCCTTGTAAGTAGCAGCAAAATAAGGGAGTACCTTAGGCTAAAGTGACAGTCAAAAACTGGTTGCTATGTAACTGAAGTCCCTTTGTTTGTATGGACAGGAGTTGACACATTCCTGTATGAGAAAAGTATGAAGTTTTTTAAAGCTGAAACCAGACGCAAGGAATGTCTAAAAAATGATCAACTCCACGAAAAAAATGCATATAACTTAAACTATGTGTTTTGATGTGCTGTACCTTTTTTGTGTGGTATGTGTTTGTCCATCTCTTACGGTTTAGCAGTTATACAAAATTCCGTAAAATTAATCCAGAATAGTCTTCAGAGACTATTCCCAGAAAATTCAAGATACACATATATAAATAACAAGTTTAGTTTTTAACGGACTTTTTGTTTATGAGCTATGCACACACATACACACCCACACATATACATAGACACACACAGAGACAGACACACGCACGGACATTTTTCTAGAAATTATTTTTTTTTGTTTCAGGGGGTCTCAAAACGTATATTTCCTGTGAAATCTCGGTATCAAATATCTTGGTACAATACAATACCTTCTCTATACACTATGTACATAGTACGTATAGAGAAAGATGAGCAGATGGCAGGCTGAGGGCTGCCCGACGGTGAGTTAGAGGTGTTCCCATTCTTGCTAGAATTTAACCACGCACTGACCGGAATATGGGGTTTGCAGGACGGCGGGTGGAAATGAGGTTGGGGAGTGACAGGAGGCAGCAAGTTTGCTACTCAACGGTTGCCAGTCATGGGGACACAGCCCTTGTACACCGCTGATGTAATAATTTACAAAATATTTATTTTGTGGTTGTAATTTTGAAGTCCAAGCAACTCTTGAAGGATTGTGAGGAGCTTAGTCGTAGTAGCTGTTGAAGGTGCTCCTTTGTTACCGGGGATGGCCGCAAGCCTTGCGGGGAAACCGGTATCGCCTGAAGCGGCGGTTTTTGGCATTGTAATCCCCAAAAGATCTAAGGAGGGCGCTCCGATGGAAGGGCAAATCTTCGTTGAATTTAATTGCCCGACGCCTAACAGTGTCCTCCTGGTATGGCAGACCAGAGGCTTCGTGCAGCAGTCACTTAGGAAATCCTCGAGGCACAGAATAGATGGCACGAGGGCATCTATTCTGTACCCGCTGAAGCAACAGCAGGCTGGAATCTGTCGCCATGCCCCAGATCTCACAGGCGTAGATCAAAAAGTGCAACTTAAGGGGAACCGGCATCAGGTACAAGAAGACCGCAGCCCCATAGCTCCGACACCTCAGCTCCCTAATATGCTCCCAAAAGTGACCCCCAAGTAGGTGATGGTGTTCGTCCAATCAATCCTTCCTCTGAGGTAGGTACGTGAATGAAGGGAAGTTTGAGCTTGATTATGAGGATAGCGTAGCGTTTCTCAGAGTTGATGGACAACCGCCAACGCTCGCACCACTGTCTCTGAATGGGGTTGAAGAACCTGGCATCCGATACTTTAGCACATAAAACAGGCACTTAAACGCGAACCAATCAGCTGCTAGTAACAGCGGTCAAGCTCCATCCCCTTCGGAACGATCATGTGCCAGCAACCGACGTATAAATAGCGTAGCCACTCAACAACGCAGAACCCGCTGCCTCTTCTGCTGCAGCTCTTCCCCGGCACCTGCAGGTAGGAAAACCTCCGCGTCGCCATCGCGATCACCTTTGCTGTCCACCGCCACTGCATTACCAGCAGCCAACGCCAGTTCTTTGCCGCCACCGCTGAGCTACACACCACCGCCCCAGTGCAGTACCGTGGTTAGGGGGGTCCCTCCACCCGGCAGCTCCTCGCCGCTGCGCAACCTAGGTGGCCTTCATGTTTGAGGGCCACTAGAATTATCTGCGACCGGGGCCCAACACCACTGGTCAGAGTGGAGCCACAGGACCGAGCAGATCTGGACGCTGCCTTGGCGTCAGTGTTGCCCTTATTAGGGCAACTTCTACACTTTGAGACCAGCAGACAGTAGCGACACCGGCCCTGTCGTCGCTGCTGTGCCTCCGGGCACAGCCAAGATGCCTGCTCTTCGCCGCCGAGATGTCATTACTGGGCACCAACGCCTACACTTCGGATTGCACTGGGCACGACGCCGCCACCGTCGCCCCGTATCCCAGCTGCTACAAGGCATCAAACCAACGCAGCAGCAAGCCCGCACAGCACCACCTACACAGCCAGCGCAGTTACAACCGACTCCAGCACCAGTTTCAGAAACCTTGCTGCAGGAAATCCAGGCAACTCCATTCGGAGTTACTGAATCTGACGCTCAAGCTGACAGCCCTGGAAGAACGGCAGCAATATGCAACAGCCTCATCTCCCCAAAATCTATAAAATGACTACTAGAAGATCTCCCAGACATGAACCACATGGACAACTGCATATACAAGAATAACGTAATCATCAAGCTGATCCTCATGGAGGAGGTGAGATAGACCAAGAGACGCTCGATAGACCAGCAACTGCCTGGGGAGGCCCTCCAGTCAGAGGGGCCGCCCACGTCATCACCACTAATTTCTCGCTTACACGCACACCCTTAATTCCACTATTCCTCACCCTGAATACGCCGTGGTGGCAGTCTGGGCCTCGGCCAGAGAGCCCCAGATATTCTCCCAGCCTTTCCCGGTTGGGAGTTGAATGTATTAATGTATTTTTCCCCTCCACATGAAAAAAGGCGCAATCAGGGCTTTGGCCATACTTGCGTCCTGGCTCTTTCTCTCTCCTGGCTTTGGCTTAAGGCCGGCTAAAACACCCGCTCCATGAATCCGCAGGTGCAACAAGCGGTACTGCTGCATTCCTGCACTCTAATTCTCTCCAGTAGAGTGGATTTTTAGTGGATATTGCCAGTTTGTGGCTACCCCCACACTTGGCAGAGGTATCCCCTCTGTAGATTGGGTTTTTCCACACCACTCGGAAAAAAAAAAGCCAGCGAGTCAGTTACGATTAAACATTTGCCTAGAAGACTACTATCAGTCCACTGAAGATGCTCACCGCAGCTGTCAACGAAACATATGGACAGGAACATTCCAGCAGACCACGGTTATTCAACCCGGAAGAAATAACTAATTATAATTCTGACAAAGGTTCAACATCTTTCAAAGATGAGACAAAAAGATATCCAAGTAAAAACAGCCATATCCCGACGGCCCGTAATATACAAAATGTTTTGAATAAAATACCGTACATTAAAGATATTTACTCACAAATAAAATGTATATATCAAGTTTTGTGGGAAAAGCCTTTGAAGTACTCTTCATTCTAAATGGTAAGCTGTATGAGATAGACAATTGCTTTACATAGTGATATCTTTCAAGATACTGGACTATCACCAAAGCCTAGTATATTCCCTTATTTCTCTTTTACTTAAAAGGAAGCAAGTAATAAGACAACAATGTTTATCTCGATTAGATAACGTAGATAAATGAATAATATTTCCTAAATAAAGTTTGTTTGTGAAAAAGCTAGATAAAGGCATGTGAGTAGAGAATATCCTTTTTTTTTCTTCTTTTTTTTTTTTACACAATTAAGAATCTCCGGGGCATTCCTTGACAGTTTTTCAATTTTAAAGTACTTAAAAGTTTTTGTTTTTTTGTTTCAAACGGATACTTGTCATTACTTTCATTTTTCATATACTCCTAGCTATGCAAAGAGAACGGATTTTTATCACGTGGCAATCAGCCTTTAAAATATTTGACTATCAGTGAAGTTTCACTTCTGCTTAAAAGGAGTTAGTAGTAGTAGTATTTTTTTATTATTAAGTTTACAATAACACAATATTTGCGTTACACAATCGCATGGGTCGTGTCATCATACATGCTGTCTAAAAATACTTGAATTTAAAATATTACCCAGATATCAATTTTATATCTCTTAACAATATTGGAAATACACAAACACACACATATGCTCGCGCGCTAGGACAACAGAACCATATAATAATAAAAGAAAGAGCACTGTGATATCACATAAACACTCACAACTACACCACGTATTCACACATATATAGATTACTCAAACACCAAATAAGTCTGTACTATGCGGGTATAAGGAAGACTGGGCGCACATTTTGGCAGATTGCGTGCAGATGGAGGATATTAGGAACAAATTATTGCCGGAAGTATTTTTAGCTTGAAACAGACGAAGGACAGCATTCTGGGATTTGATTCTAAACAGCCAAAACTGGCCAAGCCTGGGCACACAGTTAATGGAAGCTCGTGCACTAAGAGATAAGATATTTGTGTAAATATGCTGTTTTACAAGGTACTAGGTAACCAGGCCATTTCTGATAGCATTTAACTTAATTAGCATACATAGAAGAACAGGTAGTGATAGTCATGTGAATGGAACACAACAGGAAAGATTATGTATACAGTTTACTATATAGATAAAGAGCTAAGTGTATTTAACATTTCCCCCTTATCTGGTGAACCAATTAAAATGAATGTTGTATGCTTATAATCGAGTAGCATTTGTGTGACGTCATGCTGCAGGAAAGGTCAACCTTTGATAAATAAATGACCTCTAGCTGAGAGAGCATAATAATTACTGTTGATCATTAGCAGAATGGACGTAAATTGGTAAAAGGGGATTAAGCATACTCCATAACAACATGTGTATAAAAATGTGACCAGCTTTAGCCTTGTTAAAAATAACACAACGTAAGCTGATTTAAATATTACGTGCAACATTTATAATGAAACAGGATTCACTCCACTCTTCTGCAAACTATCACCACAAAACTTATTCTTATAACTATTTCATGATAATATAGACAGAACTGTTTTTACGAGGACCATTGTTTTTATTTTGAGCCTTGGCAACACTGATTACTATAGTGCTATCTAGTGTTTCCATTGGAAAGTTTGGTATTTATTGCAAATATATTCATCGGCGAGCTAGTTGAGATGCTTTTTATTGGGTTCGTTCAAAAAGAAAGGAGCCGGAGTCTGGTATGTGGAAACCGGTTGCAGGATGGTAATATCGTGACCTGTGTGGTTCCGACCAGAAAGTGGAAGTTCACAGCCCGTCGCTAGAGGGCACGCGTGCACGTCACGTGACTATACACAGCATGCAACAATCGTCCAACAATGCCAGTCGCATTACAACATTGAAATGAGGCGTCAAAACAAGAGCAAAGAGGTGTTCGTTTTCTGAAAGCGGAAGGAGTAGGAGAAACGGACATTCATCGACGAATGTCAAAGTGTACAGACATTCATCGACGAATGTGCAAGGGTCAAGGCGTGGCACAAGCGCTTCAGGGAAGGACGGGTGTCGTTAGCCGATGATGCACGGTCTGGAGCACCACACTGCAGTACCGATGACATCGTCCCGCTGGTTGATGCACTTATTACCCAGTACCGCCGAGGTCAGATTGCGCGTTCACACTTCCTGGGTCATCTGCAGCGCTATGCTAGGAAGGGGGAATGAGTTCCTGGTCCGAGATGAGTCATGGTGTCATCACTTCGAACCAGAATCAAAACTACAAAGTCTCCAGTGGAAGCATCCAGGGTCACCGCCACCAAAAAAGCCAAGGTCATCCACACGAGTGCAGGAAAGGTTACGCTGACGTTCTTCTTTGACCAAGATGGCCCCCTTCTGATATACTTCCTGCAGCACGGGACAACAGTGGAAGCATCCAGGGTCACTGCCACCAAGGTCATCCACACGAGTGCAGGAAAGGTTACGCTGACGTTCTTCTTTGACAAAGATGACCCCTTCTGATATACTTCCTGCAGCACGGGACAACAGTGAGTGCCCAGCGTTACTCACAAACCTTGACCAATCTTCACCAAGCGGTCAAATCAAAACAACCAAGCAATCTCCCCCGCGGGGTCATTTTGCTCCACGACAATACAAGGCCTCATACGACTCCTGCAGAAATTCAAATGGGAGGTTCTCGGCCGCCTTTCATACAGTCCAGACTTCTCTCCCAATGATTACGCCATATTTGGTCCCCTTAAAGCGGCTCTGAGTGGCAAACGTTTCACCTCGGACGACGACGTCCAGCTGTACAAGCGGAACTGGTTCACATCGCAGCCCCGGGAATTTTATGAGACAGGCAATCACCGCCTTGTGTCACAGTGGGACAAGTGTCAGGGCCAACATTTCTAACATAGAGGTACTGGTTCACTTCAAAGCCTTGTGTCACAGTGGGACAAGTGTCAGGGACAAGTGTCAAGGACAAGTGTCAGGGACAAGTGTCAGGGCCAACACTTCTAACATACAGGTACTGGTTCACTTCACAGCCTTGTGTCACAGTGGGACAAGTGTCAGGGCCAACACTTCTAACATACAGGTACTGGTTCACTTCACCACCTTGTGTCACAGTGAGACAAGTGTCAGGGACAAGTGTCAGGGACAAGTGTCAGGGCCAACACCTCTAACATACAGGTACTGGTTCACTTCACCGCCTTGTGTCACAGTGGGACAAGTGTCAGGGCCAACACCTCTAACATACAGGTACTGGTTCACTTCACAGCCTTGTGTCACAGTGGGACAAGTGTCAGGGCCAACACTTCTAACATACAGGTACTGGTTCACTTCACAGCCTTGTGTCACAGTGGGACAAGTGTCAGGGCCAACACTTCTAACATACAGGTACTGGTTCACTTCACAGCCTTGTGTCACAGTGGGACAAGTGTCAGGGCCAACACTTCTAACATACAGGTACTGGTTCACTTCACAGCCTTGTGTCACAGTGGGACAAGTGTCAGTGCCAACACCTCTAACATACAGGTACTGGTTCACTTCACAGCCTTGTGTCACAGTGAGACAAGTGTCAGGGCCAACACTTCTAACATACAGGTACTGGTTCACTTCACAGCCTTGTGTCACAGTGGGACAAGTGTCAGTGCCAACACCTCTAACATACAGGTACTGGTTCACTTCACAGCCTTGTGTCACAGTGAGACAAGTGTCAGGGACAAGTGTCAGGGCCAACACTTCTAACATACAGGTACTGGTTCACTTCACAGCCTTGTGTCACAGTGAGACAAGTGTCAGAGCCAACACTTCTAACATACAGGTACTGGTTCACTTCACAGCCTTGTGTCATTGTGGGACAAGTGTCAGAGCCAACATTTCTAACATACAGGAACTGGTTCACTTCACAGCCTTGTGTCACAGTGGGACAAGTGTCAGGGACAAGTGTCAGGGGCAACACTTCTAACATACAGGTACTGGTTCACTTCACAGTCTTGTGTCACAGTGAGACAAGTGTCAGGGACAACATTTCTAACATACAGGAACTGGTTCACTTCACAGTCTTGTGTCATTGTGGGACAAGTGTCAGAGCCAACACTTCTAACATACAGGTACTGGTTCACTTCACAGTCTTGTGTCACAGTGAGACAAGTGTCAGGGACAACATTTCTAACATACAGGAACTGGTTCACTTCACAGTCTTGTGTCATTGTGGGACAAGTGTCAGGGACAAGTGTCAGGGACAAGTGTCAGGGACAACATTTCTAACATACAGGTACTGGTTCACTTCACAGCCTTGTGTCATTGTGGGACAAGTGTCAGAGCCAACATTTCTAACATACAGGTACTGGTTCACTTCACAGTCTTGTGTCACAGTGAGACAAGTGTCAGGGACAAGTGTCAGGGCCAACACCTCTAACATACAGGTACTGGTTCACTTCACAGTCTTGTGTCATTGTGGGACAAGTGTCAGAGCCAACACTTCTAACATACAGGAACTGGTTCACTTCACAGCCTTGTGTCACAGTGAGACAAGTGTCAGGGACAAGTGTCAGAGCCAACACCTCTAACATACAGGTACTGGTTCACTTCACAGCCTTGTGTCACAGTGAGACAAGTGTCAGAGCCAACACTTCTAACATACAGGTACTGGTTCACTTCACAGCCTTGTGTCACAGTGAGACAAGTGTCAGAGCCAACACCTCTAACATACAGGTACTGGTTCACTTCACAGCCTTGTGTCACAGTGAGACAAGTGTCAGGGACAAGTGTCAAGGACAAGTGTCAGGGACAAGTGTCAGGGACAAGTGTCAGAGCCAACACTTCTAACATACAGGTACTGGTTCACTTCACAGCCTTGTGTCACAGTGAGACAAGTGTCAGGGCCAAGTGTCAGGGCCAACACTTCTAACATACAGGTACTGGTTCACTTCACAGCCTTGTGTCACAGTGGGACAAGTGTCAGGGACAAGTGTCAGAGCCAACACTTCTAACATACAGGTACTGGTTCACTTCACAGCCTTGTGTCACAGTGAGACAAGTGTCAGGGACAAGTGTCAAGGACAAGTGTCAGGGACAAGTGTCAGGGACAAGTGTCAGAGCCAACACTTCTAACATACAGGTACTGGTTCACTTCACAGCCTTGTGTCACAGTGAGACAAGTGTCAGGGCCAACACCTCTAACATACAGGTACTGGTTCACTTCACAGCCTTGTGTCACAGTGAGACAAGTGTCAGGGACAAGTGTCAGGGCCAACACTTCTAACATACAGGTACTGGTTCACTTCACAGTCTTGTGTCATTGTGGGACAAGTGTCAGGGACAAGTGTCAGAGCCAACACTTCTAACATACAGGTACTGGTTCACTTCACAGTCTTGTGTCATTGTGGGACAAGTGTCAGAGCCAACACTTCTAACATACAGGTACTGGTTCACTTCACAGTCTTGTGTCACAGTGAGACAAGTGTCAGGGACAAGTGTCAGGGCCAACACTTCTAACATACAGGTACTGGTTCACTTCACAGTCTTGTGTCATTGTGGGACAAGTGTCAGAGCCAACACTTCTAACATACAGGTACTGGTTCACTTCACAGCCTTGTGTCACAGTGGGACAAGTGTCAGGGACAAGTGTCAGAGCCAACATTTCTAACATACAGGAACTGGTTCACTTCACAGCCTTGTGTCACAGTGGGACAAGTGTCAGGGACAAGTGTCAGAGCCAACATTTCTAACATACAGGAACTGGTTCACTTCACAGCCTTGTGTCACAGTGGGACAAGTGTCAGAGCCAACACTTCTAACATACAGGAACTGGTTCACTTCACAGCCTTGTGTCACAGTGGGACAAGTGTCAGAGCCAACATTTCTAACATACAGGAACTGGTTAACTTCACAGCCTTGTGTCACAGTGGGACAAGTGTCAGAGCCAACATTTCTAACATACAGGAACTGGTTCACTTCACAGCCTTGTGTCACAGTGAGACAAGTGTCAGGGACAAGTGTCAGAGCCAACATTTCTAACATACAGGAACTGGTTCACTTCACAGCCTTGTGTCACAGTGGGACAAGTGTCAGAGCCAACATTTCTAACATACAGGAACTGGTTCACTTCACAGCCTTGTGTCACAGTGAGACAAGTGTCAGGGACAAGTGTCAGAGCCAACATTTCTAACATACAGGAACTGGTTCACTTCACAGCCTTGTGTCACAGTGAGACAAGTGTCAGGGACAAGTGTCAGAGCCAACATTTCTAACATACAGGTACTGGTTCACTTCACAGCCTTGTGTCACAGTGAGACAAGTGTCAGGGACAAGTGTCAGAGCCAACATTTCTAACATACAGGAACTGGTTCACTTCACAGCCTTGTGTCACAGTGAGACAAGTGTCAGGGACAAGTGTCAGAGCCCACATTTCTAACATACAGGTACTGGTTCACTTCACAGCCTTGTGTCACAGTGGGTCAAGTGTCAGGGACAAGTGTCAGAGCCAACATTTCTAACATACAGGAACTGGTTCACTTCACAGCCTTGTGTCACAGTGAGACAAGTGTCAGGGACAAGTGTCAGAGCCAACATTTCTAACATACAGGAACTGGTTCACTTCACAGCCTTGTGTCACAGTGAGACAAGTGTCAGGGACAAGTGTCAGAGCCAACATTTCTAACATACAGGTACTGGTTCACTTCACAGCCTTGTGTCACAGTGGGTCAAGTGTCAGGGACAAGTGTCAGAGCCAACACTTCTAACATACAGGTACTGGTTCACTTCACAGTCTTGTGTCACAGTGGGACAAGTGTCAGGGACAAGTGTCAGGGCCAACACTTCTAACATACAGGTACTGGTTCACTTCACAGTCTTGTGTCACAGTGGGACAAGTGTCAGGGACAAGTGTCAGGGCCAACACTTCTAACATACAGGTACTGGTTCACTTCACAGTCTTGTGTCACAGTGAGACAAGTGTCAGGGACAACATTTCTAACATACAGGAACTGGTTCACTTCACAGTCTTGTGTCATTGTGGGACAAGTGTCAGAGCCAACACTTCTAACATACAGGTACTGGTTCACTTCACAGCCTTGTGTCACAGTGAGACAAGTGTCAGGGACAAGTGTCAGAGCCAACATTTCTAACATACAGGTACTGGTTCACTTCACAGCCTTGTGTCACAGTGAGACAAGTGTCAGGGACAAGTGTCAGAGCCAACATTTCTAACATACAGGTACTGGTTCACTTCACAGTCTTGTGTCACAGTGAGACAAGTGTCAGGGACAAGTGTCAGAGCCAACATTTCTAACATACAGGTACTGGTTCACTTCACAGCCTTGTGTCACAGTGGGACAAGTGTCAGGGACAAGTGTCAGAGCCAACATTTCTAACATACAGGTACTGGTTCACTTCACAGCCTTGTGTCACAGTGGGACAAGTGTCAGGGACAAGTGTCAGAGCCAACACTTCTAACATACAGGTACTGGTTCACTTCACAGCCTTGTGTCACAGTGAGACAAGTGTCAGGGACAAGTGTCAAGGACAAGTGTCAGGGACAAGTGTCAGGGACAAGTGTCAGGGCCAACACCTCTAACATACAGGTACTAGTACCTCAGGCTCGTTTCTTTTTGAACACACCTTATAGTATTACTCACTGTAATAAGTATTATTATTATTATTATTATTATTATTATTATTATTATTATTATTATTATTATTATTATTATTATTATTATTATTACGTCTGAGGATTGCGCGGAGATAATACATTAGTCATGTGAATGGAACACAGATTTTTTATTATTGGGCTCAAAATATAACGTCTCCCTGGTATAAACTGTTTTTATAGTCTCAAAGATACAGAGTGATTTATGTAGAACTGACACATTTCTTTCTTTAATTATTCCGTTTATAAATCCATCCAAAGACCCAATTTTAGCACCAAATTAAGCAGAACGTTCTGGAGTTTCAATTCCGTGTCACTAGATGCGCAGGTGTTTATGTTTTATTCCTAATTGCATTGTTGGCAGCTGTTTCGATATTTTTTTCTTGTAGCCAACGTGAACGTGCAGTACGATGTAGAGCTGAGTCAAGGATATTTTCAGCAAGACGGCAAGACTCAAATGAGTCCATGAACCTAATTGTAAGTTTCTTTAACGACCGGATAATTTCCAGGAACCTGTGGCCACCGAGATTTGTCATCGCCGGACTTCTTTCTATGGGGTTACATAAAAGACAGGGTTTACGCCATACGTCCCCAGACATTGGACGATCTGAAGCACAGCATCACAAAGGAGATTCAAGCTATTAACAACAGAGTCCTCCAACGAGTGGCCAGTACGACGTGTAGAGTTGTGTCTTATGCACGATGGAGGACATTTTCAACATTTGCTATAGAGGAAATAATCTCCCAAAATTCCTCTACAATTTAGGTATAATAAGCTGTCTCTAGCATAACACGTTTTGAAACAATTAATGAAAGAAATATCTCAGCTGTATATAAATCACCCTGTAATAAAGGAATACACTAACGCAACGCACTAGCGATGACATTGAAATTCCGTTCCGTTTGCGTGGACAAGTGCAAAGAAAAGACAGAACGAAAACGACGTATCCTTCGAGAAAAGTATTAAAGTAGTGAAGTGTATCGGAAGGGATTCCCCACTTCAGCAAGTGATAGGTTTTTTGTATGTCAGACCGCAGGAGTATAGGATGAGATGAAAATAATTATTGCGGGCATCCGGAACCGGATGGTCTGAGAGAGCCACTGTGGAGGGTGCCTTACGGTCTCCAAGTAGGTCTTCATCCCGACGAGGGTATGCTGAATTTCCAAAGCGCATTCACCTCCACGAGAGGGTGCCAGCACCATAGTCACGAAAAAAACCATGGGTTAGAGAGTTCAGCCGCGGGGGTTGATCCCACGACAAAACGCAGAGTCACCTATTTTTGTAAAGTAATATTAAGTAAGAAAATATACATTTAAATGAAAACCAAAATACAGCATGGGTACGAAAACTGACCTCGGGTCCAGACTGATCTTAAAGTTTAACCTCATCCAGAATAAGGAGGCCTTCAGAGGCTATTTCCACTAAATTCAATATATATTGTAAAGAGTAGTTCAAGTTGAGAGGATTCACTTGAAAATCTATGTGTTGCATCGTTGGCAGACACTACAAATATATATACCAAGTTTGGTACTTAATGGTCTTTTCGTATTTGAGCTCTGCTATCCACAGACACAGATATATACGAACCGTATTCTAAAAGTGTTCTTTTTTCGATTCAGTAACCTAAAAACAAGTATTTCAAGTGAAATATCGGTATCTAATTTTTGGCTGCAATACAATACCTTGTCTATATATTATGTACATAGTACGTATAGAGAAAGTAAACATATTGAATATGTAACAGAGTTTCTACTTCACGACATACTACATAAGTTAACAAAACTGTGAGTTCCATACATGCAATTTGTTTATATTTCTAGTTCACTCACAACACAGTAAGACAAACATTAAATTACCTCTCACAGCCCGTGTTACTTCACGTAGTGCTGGCATTACCACACAATATTATATACAGGTGGACATGACTACACCGTGAGACTGTGCACGTGACTGATATAAGTAGTTTGAGATCGGCGATGCCCGGATAAACATAACGTTAAATGTGTGGGTATCAGGTGCTGATAAGTTGGTGTTAAAGCAAAGCAGGTTGAAAAAAATGGCTTTAAAACTGCTACCTGAGTATTGAAATTTCGATTTTTAGCAGCTCGTTACTAGCGTTCTCAAGATTTAATGTCGCAAAAATCTGTAAAACCTCCAACTAACCACTTGACAGTGCGACACTGAGCATTCATTAACTACGTTCTTGTGTTATGTAGCCTTCTCTAGAGGCGCTTTTTCAACTGCTCTGGTTACTTAATGCGTAACGCGGGAAGCTGCTATACCAAAGGTCATGAGTTCGATTCCTGTCATAGAATAAATGTTTTTATTATTATTTTTTTCATTCCAGACGAAGTGCTGCGATACGTGGCGTACTGACACTTCAATATCTTATAGCCGTTACTTCGAACTTTTAATAAACAGGCCATAAGTCTCCTCTCTCAAATTACTTATTTAAATAATCTACATATTCTGTGAAAATATTTCGGTATGGTTCATTAACACCCTGTATATTATTTTATTTTTGTACGATAGAGTGTGTAGTACTGCGAGACACGGACGTAAAGAAAACCTTTGCACACAGAAGGAAAGGCTTTGATATTAATTTCAGTGTGATTCGCCAAAGAAACACAAGTTGATAGAGAAAGTAACGGAGAAAATAAGAGAGAGAGAGAGAGAATAAAAAGCAAGTCGAGTTCGAGAGAAAGCTCTGGGAAAGGAAAAGATGGTCCAGCAAGAAGAAAGAATAACATTGCTGTTGGAGGAAGAAAAGAGATTTAATGAAAAAGATTTACTGACAAAAGGCCAAAGTTGCTGCGACGATAGAATGAAAACGGAGGGAATTTTCTAATAGTGTAAATCCCGTCGGGGGATGTATTGTTGCAAGATATTGTGCTTTTGTTGGCAGCAGTGCCATATGTGGTGGTGTAAAGCAAAGTAATATTATAATATTATATAAACATATGTAGGAAACAGAAAATGGCTGAGCCCATTTCTGGAATATTTGTATGCATGTGGCGTTTTGCTTTTCTCCCCCAAGGCACACAAAAATAAATTCACCTTCCTTGCCACATGCATTTTAAAAACAAAACAAAGTTTATAATGCCGCAAAGTAACAGGGATGCACGTTTCAAGCACCGTATCTCAAACAGATTCCACGTTTCAAATCCCTGCTGACAAATGTTTAATCCTGACGCTTTTGAAAGCCAAAGCAAGAACGTTTTCACGATCACAAAAGATCACTCAGTGAAAAGGGACAGCCTGCCATATGCTACCTTCTATTAGCTTCGTGATGTAGAGGAAGAATCATTTCTGCGTAACTTGTAAAAATCGATGTGTTGCATTCACAGGACGTTTTTGCAAACAGACTATTCTTGTCCTAGATTATTCCATTATCTACATCACATTAATTGGAATAAAATTAGCAGAAATGAGTTTATTACTTGCTTATTTTTATCCAAGATTATCTAATTATCTACATTATGTTAATCTAGATAAAAATTAGCAGAAGAGCTCCTATTACTTGATTATTCTTATACAAGATTATTTATCTACATCAAGATTATCAATATACAAATTAGCAGAAAATATCTTATTATTGGCTTATTCACGATTATTCCATTATCTACATGACGTTAATCGAGATAAAAGTTGTCAGAAGTGATCTTATTACTTACTTATTCTTATGCCAGTATCTATATCACGTTAATCGATATAAACATCAGCAGAAATAACTTTATGACTTGTTTTTTGTAAGCAGAAGAACGGAATACACTACGCCGAAGGGATTCTCAAGTATTTTAAAAGCTCGTCTCTACGTGAAACAATAGAGATTCAGTTCTCTTCGCTTGCCAGGAGTAAGCAACGGAACATTTGAGAAAAGTTTAATTAGTTCAAAATTGGGATCAATGACACGCAAACGGTGAACTCTAAAAAATCTGATGTGTTGCATTCACATGACTTTCTCTATATCTCTGTTACAAATTATTTTTAAAAAGCTTGATGCTAATCGAGATAAACATTAGCAAAAACGGTCTTATTACTTAGTTTCTTGTAAGAAGAAAGAAATAAGCGAATACACTAGGCTAAACTGATAGTCAAATCTTTTAAAAGCCGATCGATATTGAACAATTGAAGTTGTGCTCACTTTACATGTCCAGAAAAACCACAAAAGTGAAGCGAAAGGTGACCGCGTTTGAGAAGATGCATAGTTCAAAATTGAAAACAACAAGAAATATATCGGAAACAGTCAACTCTACAAGAAAAATGTATATGACATAAATCATGATGTACATTTTTGTTTGTCTAACTCTTACGGTTTAACCTTTATGCACAATAAAGAGCTCTTCAGATAATATTCCCTGAGAATGCCAACTATACATTTTACTTGCGATTACAAAAGTTTAATATGTGATATTTTAATCAAAATCATTGCTCATTTTTTGAGAAAAAACATTTTCAAAATATTTTTCACGTAAGGGGTAGATTTGGGTGGATGGGATTTTTTTTCTTTAATATATGCGTGTCGCATCCTTGGAACGTGCACATTTAAATGCAAAGTTTGGTTATTAACGGTCTATTTTTGAGTTGTTTATGGACTCGGGGACCTCAAAATATACATTTCCGGTTAAATCTCCGTATTTAACTTTTAGGGTGAAATAAAGTAATTCCTCTATACACATACTGTGCACAGCACGTGTAGAGAACGTAAAATTCGATGTGTAGCATTCACAGGACGTTTTTGCAAACAAGCTATTCTTATTTAAGATTATTCCACTATCTGCTTCATTATAATTAACATAAAGATTAGCGGAAATTGTGTTATTACTTGCTTCCCTGGAAGAAAAAGAAAAAGAAATGAATACACTAGACTAAAGGGATAGTCAAATATTTTAAAAGCTTATCTAACAATTGAAATCTAACAATGTGAAACAATTGAAATTCTTTTCTCTTTGCTTGCCAGGAGTAAGCAAACGAGGGCCGCAAAGAAAGAAGACTTCCAATTTCAGAAAAGTTTAAGTAGCTTAAAATTAAAAACAATAAAACGGAAACGGTTAACTCTTAAAAAAACTGTATAAGACATTAACTAGATCTAAAATTTTGTGAGGTAAGATTTGCGGTTTACCATCTATACAAATATTAGAAAAATAAAGTAGACTTCAGAGTCTAGTGTCAGAAAATGTTTTGTTTATAATAAAAATGTCTTAAGCATGATGATATTTTAATCAAAATCATTACAACCATTTTAGAGAAATTCGAAATTTTCGAAAAAACGTTTCAGGCACACTTGGAGAGCATATTCCTGGAAATCTGTGTGATGCATCCGAACTAAGTTTAGTATATAACCGACTTTTCGTTTTAGGTATGCTGTTCACAGACACACACTAACGGCTATATTTCTAAAAAAAATCTGATGTGTACCATTCACATGACTTTCTCTACATCTCTGCAACAAATTATTCTTAAAAGCTTATATTTCTATTTACTTCATGCTAATCAGTAAAAAAATAGTAGGAATAGCCATATAACTTGCTTCCTTGTAAGTAGAAGCGAAATAAGAGAGTACCTTAGATTAAAGTGATGGTCAAAAGCTGGTTGCTATATCACTGAAGTTCCTTTGTTTGTATGAACCACAGTTGACAAATTTATGTATGAGAAAAGTATAAGTTTTTCATAGCTGAAATCAAAAATAAGGAATGTCTCAAAAACGACGAACTCCACGAAAAAAATGTATATAACATAAATTGTGTGTTTTAACGTGTTCTACATTTTTGTGTAGTAAGTTTTTGTCCATCTCTTACGGTTTAGCAGTTATTCAAAATTCAGTAAAAATCATCCAGAGGTTATTCCCAGAAAATTCAAGATATACATTTTATTAGTCAGGTAAATATCTTTAGTATACGAAATTTTAATCAAAATCGTTACAGCCATTTTTGACAAAATTGAAATTTTCGAAAAAAGTTCCATGTAAAGGGTAGTTTGGAGTGGGGGAATTTTTCTCAAAATCTTCGTGTCGCATCCCTGGAAAATACTAAACTTAAATACCAAGTTCGATATTTTACCAACTTTTCGTTTTTGAGTTATCGTTCACAGACACATGGACACACGGACACACAAACACACTACGGACCTTTTATGTGAAAGTGATTTTTACTTTCTCCATAAGCACTATGTACATTAGTGTATAGAGAAAGTATTGCACTCCACCAAAAATTCGATACCGAGATTTCACCGGAAATATATTTTTTAGGGTCCCCAATATCCAAAAAAAGCATTTTCGCACGTGTGTGTGTGCGTGTGTGTGTGTGTGTGTGTCCGTGTGACCGTGTGTCCGAGTGTCCGTGTGTCTGTGAACACGATAACTCAAAATCGAAAAGTCGGTAATATACCAAAATTGGAATTTAAGTTTAGTATCTTCCAGGGATGCGACACGAAGAGTTTTAGAAAAATCCCCCCAACCCCAACTACCCTTTACATGGAACTTTTTTCGAAAATTTTGATTTTCTCAAAAATGACTCTAACGATTTTGATTAAAATGTCTTATATTAAACATATTTACCTGACAAATAAAATGTATATCTTGAATTTTCTGGGAATAGCCTCTGAAGAGTAGTTTAGTCTGGATGAATTTTACTAAATTTTGAATAACTGCTAAACCGTAAGAGATGGACAAAAACTTATTCCACAAAAAATGTAGAACACATTAAAGCACACAATTTATGTTATATACATTTTTTTCGTGGAGTTCGTCGTTTTTGTGACATTCCTTATTTTAGGTTTCTACTATGAAAAAAGTATACTTTTCTCATACAGGAACTTGTCAACTCCTATCCATGTAGACAAAGGAACTTCATTGATATAGCAACCAGCTTTTGACTATCACTTTAACCTACGGTTGTCCCTTATTTCGCTTCTACTTACAAGGAAGCGAGTAATTAGACTATTTCTGCTATTTTGTCTGATTAGCATAAAGTAAATAGAAGTATAACCTTTTTAAGAATTGTTTGTTGCAGGGATATGGAGTAAGTCATGTGAATGGTACACATCAGATTTTTTTTTTTAGATAAAGAGTACCCTAAAACATATATTTCCGGTGAAATATCGGTATCGAATTTTGGGTGGAGTGCAAATCCTTCTCTATACACCATGTACATACTGCGTATAGAGAAAGTAAAAATCTGATACGCACCATTCACATGACTTTCTCTATATCCCTGCAACAAATTATTCTTAAAAAGCTTATATTTCTATTTAATTCATGCTAATGAGTAAAACATTAGCGGAAATAGTCTTATTACTTGCTTCCTTGTAAGTAGGGGGGAAATAAGGGAGTACCACAGGTTAAAGTGACGATCAAAACTGGTTGCTATGTCACTGAAGTTCCTTTGTTTATATGGACAGCAGTTGACAAATTCCTGTATGAGAAATGTTTAAGTTTTTCATAGCAGAAACCAAAAATAAGAAATGTCACAAAACGACGAACTGCACGAAAAAAATGTAAATAACATAAATTGTGTGTTTTAACGTGCTCTACATTTTTTGTGTAGTAAGTTTTTGTCCATCTCTTATGGTTTAGCAGCTATTCAAAATTTAGTAAAATTCATCCAGACTAAACTACTCTTCAGAGGCTATTCCCATAACATTGAAAATATAAATTTTATTCATCAGAATAATATCTTTAATATACGAAATTTTAATCAAAATCGTTAGTCATTTTTGAGAAAATCAAATTTTTCGAAAAAAGTTCCTTGTAAAGGGTAGTTGGGGGTGGGGGGATTTTTCTCAAAATCTTCGTGTCGCATCCCTGGAAAATACTAAACTTAAGTACCAAGTTTTGTATTTTTCCTACTTTTCGTTTTTGAGTTATCGAGTTCACAGACACACACACACACACACACAAGGAACTTTTTCCGAAAATGTTTTTTTTTGGATAAAGGGGATCCTAAAACATATATTTCCGGTGAAATCTCGGTATCGAATTTTTGGTGGAGTGCAACACATTCTCTATACACTATGTACATAGTGCCTATAGAGATAGTAAAAATACCTGTTTACATTCATAGGATGCTAAAACTTGTATTTCCGATGAAATCTCTGCATTGGATTTTTGGTTGGAATTCAATACCTTTTCTATAGACTATATACATTGTGCATATAACCTAGAGAAAGTAAACATTGGAAAACGTGCTTGTGTGAGTGTATGCACGTGTGTCCGTGTGTCTGTAAACATAAAACTCAAAAACGAAAAGTCTGTAAAATACCAAACTAGGCTATTAAGTCTTACAAGGGTGCGATAAGAAGATTTTAGAGCACAGCCCTCCTTCCCCAAACTTACTTTTACATGGAAAAATTATTCAAATTTTTGTTTTCATCAAAAATGGGTGTAACGATTTTGAATACATTTCATATATTAAAGTTATTTACATTACATATAAAATGTATGTCTTGAACCTGGTGGGGATAACCTGTCAGAATACACCTTTACTCTGCATGAATTTTGTGGAATGTTGCATAACTGAAAAATATGATGTGTTCAATTCACATGACTTTCTCTACATCTCTGCAAAAAATTATTATTAAATAGCTTATGCCTTTATTAATTTCATACTAATCGAGAAAAAAAGTAGCAGAAATAGTTTTATTACATGCTTCCTTGTAAGTACAAGCGAAATAAGGGAGTACCATAGGTTAAAGTGATAGTCAAAAGCTGGTTGCTATGTGACTAAAATTTCTTCGTTTGTATGGACAGGAGTTGACAAATTCCTGTATGAAAAATGTATAAGTTGATTAATTGCTGAAACCAAAAACAAGGAATATCTCAAAAACAATCAAAGCCATGAAAAAAATGTATATAACATAAATTGCGTGTTTTAAAGTGCTCTACATTTGTTGTGGTAAGTTTTTGTCCATCTCTTATGGTTTAGCAGTTATCTAAAATTCCGTAAAATGTACGCAGAGTGAAGCAGTCTTCAGAGGTTATTCCCAGAAAATTCAAAATATACATTTTATTTGTGTGGTAAATAACTTAAATATACGATATTTTAATCAAAATCGTTAGAGCCATTTCTTAGAAAATCAAAAAAAGTTCCATGTAAAGGATAGTTTGTGGTGGTGGGATTTTTCTCAAAATCTTCGTATTGCATCTGGAAGATACTAAACTAAATACCAAGTTTGGTATTTTACCGACTTTTCGTTTTTGAGTTATCGTGTTCACAGACACATGGACTCACGGACCCTATAACATATATTTCCGGTGAAATCTAGGCATCGAATTTTGTGTGGAGTGCAATACCTTCTCTATACACTATGTACATAGTACGCGTAGAGAAGGTACGATTTCTGACTTATATTAGATTTTGCAATAACTGTCTCCAGTTTAGGACTATTACCTGAATAAGCAAACCTTCACATTCGGAGATTTTCATGTACACGAATGAAAATATAACAAATAGCATTTGGTTTCTCTACACGTACTATGTACATGGTATATAGAGAAGGTATTTTACTGCACCCAAAAATTCGATACCGAGATTTCACCGGAAATACATGTTTTAGGACCTCCTGAATTCAAAAACGCCATTTTTGGAAAACTGACCATGTGTGTGTCTGTGGACAGCATAGCTGAAGAACCAAAAGTCTTTCGATGTTCCAAGGAGAAAAATGCCTTCCCCAAACAAGCCGCTACATGGGCAAATCTTTGAGAATTTTATTTTCTCAAAAATATCTAACACTTTTGATTACAATAGCATACATTTATTAAATATATTTATATCACAATTAATATATATGTTGAATTTTCTGGGAATAGTCTCTGAAAAGCTCTTTATTCTGGATGAATTTTTCTGATTTGTGCATAACTAGTAAGTCGTAAGAGATGGACAAAACTACTACACAAATGATGTAGGTCGTCTTAAAGGATTTATGAAATATAAATATTTTTCGTGGAGTTGACCGTTTTCGAGATATTCATTGTTATTGGTTTCAGTTTTAAGCTAAGCTTTACAAACAGGACTATGCAAAGCGAACCGAACCTCATTTCTTTGACATAGTGACCAGCTTTTAACATAGAGTATCGCTTTACCCTTACTGTTAAAAACAAGTAATAAGGCCAATTCTGCTAATGTTTATCGGGATTAGCATGACGTGGATGAAATAATAGTTTTGTAGTCGAATTGCTAGAGAAATCTATGTGAATGCAACACATAATATTTTTTAAAATTATTTTTAAGGGTTTAGGGGACGTTAAATCATTAATTCCACTGAACTTTGTCTTCAGTTGTTGAACGGAACATAATACCAGCTTCCAGTACATTCTGTGAGTACATAGCACAGCTGGTGGTATTTCCTGTGTATGCTTTAGTAAAGAAAATGCTGAAACCAAGAATTGTAAAGAAACATATCGGGTGGAAGGGAAGTCATTACATTAATTTAAACCAGTGATGGACCTCGAATTTGGAACACATGTTATATCTTACGTTTTTGTCTCTCACCAGTTCCTATAGAGATATTTTAGTTTTGTGGAAAACAAGAGACAGACAGCTGGCAACGCTGCAGGTTGTGTGGGTGTCACTTGTACTAGGTCAGTACATAAACAAACACGCCTCACTGCTACTACCACAACAGTGTAGACCAATCAGAATGTCAGTTGCACTAGTTATCTCCCAAAACATTACAACACCCTGCGTCGTGTTTGCAAGCGGCCGACGTGTTTATTCCAGAAGCTGGTTCTGATTCCTGTATGTCTTCAACGCAACGTTGCCGAGTTACTTCACGTCTCAAAATCAGCTCGCAATATTTCTTTAATTCTTTTAGGTGATGAATTATTTCGAAACTCTGTGTGATATCCCATAATTCCTACCGAAACTAATATCAGAAATACGTTACTCCACGTATCTTACAAATAACAAACTGCTATCTTTGCACATTCTTGTGGAATTACCGATTCAATTTGGAACAAAAACGATTTTTTTTTTTAAATCGGTTGATCAAAGGACAAAATGCCACTATATATATTGTAATACTTCTAAGAAGTAAACATTAGAAGGAATGTAATAAGTTCTCTTCCACCCAATATTTGCATAGCAAGCAAAAGCTTCAGACTTAAAGGGCTTATGAAGCTATTGCTTCTGATACCGTGGGACTGGTATCATTCGTGATGAGATATTAGCTTGTTCTCGAGAGTTGATTTATGGTTTGGGCGTGGACGTTCACGGCGGAATTGGGTCACACTTCATGTGGAATACACTCACAAGTATATTTTATACTGCTGACATTTCTTGCCAGGTGCTGCCATCTCTCACGAATTTATGGAACACGTTTTTGTAAGGAAATGAAATAAACAGCGAAGACACGAGAAAACAGAAATCAGAACGTGTCCGAATTCCATAGAGACTTAGTAAAGGTAGGAGAATAATCCTTGAATTTTGAGGGCTGTCCAGAAATTAACGAACGTTTTGGTATAACTAAATAATAACGAAAGTTATCAACACAAAACTTTATTTACAAAGTTACACTACCTTACTCTATTTCTCAACGTAATCGTCATTGCTATCAAGGTATTTATTGTCACGTGGTACAGATGTTATACTCTTCCACCGCTAAACATCTGAACCAAGATGTCACTGTCAGTTTGAGGTGCTCATGGCTGGGCAATCTTTTTCATCCAAGAAGTCCAAAGTACGAAGTGAAACACATGATTTTCTGAATTATTTTTTGAACATTTGCTTTCAACTGCTCCATAACGATTGATGAACTTCCACTCCGGTCTTTATCGTACACACTGTTATGTTCTTCCTTGATTACTCGTAAATTATGTGTCATTTCCTCACTGAAGACTCGTTCATTGCATTATCACTATAC
Organism: Hymenopus coronatus; assembly: GCA_030762935.1. NCBI lineage: Eukaryota > Metazoa > Arthropoda > Insecta > Mantodea > Hymenopodidae > Hymenopus > Hymenopus coronatus. The sequence goes on along the minus strand of CM060882.1, from coordinate 4,986,388 downwards.
ACTTGCGTTGTTTGTCCATAAGATTTGATTGCTGAACATTTTGGGCATTCAAAAAAACGAAAAAGTTCTTCGGTAGTAGAAAAGTGTAACATTGATATTGAAAAACCGGTACCATGTGACAATAAACGTCTTGACAGAATGGACATCACGTCAAGAAATAGAGTAAGGTACTGTAACTTTGTAAACAACGTTTTGTGTTTATAACTTTCGTTATTATTTAGCTATGTTAAATCATCCTCAATTTCTGGATGACCTTTGTATTTTAGCCAAGTTACTGTATAATGCTGACAGGGTGAATTGTCCTCATGTAAACGAAGCACAAAATGTACTCCTCCGCTCAGTTGCTCTGATTGGAGGGAAAGGGGGCTACTTTTGTAACTGCGTGACGTCAAAGAATCTATCATCACTTTCCTTCTGCCTCACGGGACAGTTTAGAAACACCCTAAATATTAGATAGCAGATGCGTATAGCACTCCGAAATAAAATAAATTCGTAGTCAACTTACGCTCCCTCTAGTTAGGACTGACAACCCCAGGACTAACAAGCGGATGTCTAGGAGTCAGAAGTCTGTCGGGGAGCCAACGGCACGAAACCACAGAATGGAGAACCTGGCCCGTAGCCAGGCATGAGTGTGAGGATGTGGATGATATGTAGGACTGACACTCTCCTAGGACTTACAAGTGGATGTCTAGGGGTCAGAAGTCTGTCGGGGAGCCAACGGCACGAAACCACAGAATGGAGAACCTGGCCCGTAGCCAGGCAAGAGTGTGAGGATGTGGATGATATGTAGGACTGACACTCTCCTAGGACTTACAAGCGGATGTCTAGGGGTCAGAAGTCTGTCGGGGAGCCAACGGCACGAAACCACAGAATGGAGAACCTGGCCCGTAGCCAGGCAAGAGTGTGAGGATGTGGATGATATGTAGGACTGACACTCCCCTAGGACTTACAAGTGGATGTCTCGGGGTCAGAAGCCTGTCGGGGAGCCAACGACACGAAACCACAGCATGGAGAAACTGATCCGTAGCCAGGCATGAGTGTGAGGAAGTTGATGATATGTGGGACTGACACTCCCCCAGGTCTTACAAGCAGAGGTCTAGAGGTCCGAAGCCTATTGGGGAGCCAACGGCACGAAAACAAAGAATGGAGAACCTGGCACGTAGCCGTGATGATGGAGAAAATTGGTGGAATAGTGGCGGGAGAAACTGGATGACCCGGAGAAAACCCACCCAAACGCCGCTTCGTCCACCACAAATCCCATATTCGAGCGCTTAGGATCGAACCCTGACCGCTAGATGGGAGACCACGACGCCAACTAAAATATAAATAGTAAATGTAAAAATCACTTGAAGAACATAAACATCACAAAAAAAAAAAAAAAAAACTAATCTGTATCAGAAACAGGTTGAATTCGATCCAGATCAGAGTTCTGCTCCTCTCCCTTCATCGTCTTTTGCTTGCGTTTTACTCTTAATATTGGTGTCTACCCTTAAGTGACAAATGGTGTGTCGTCATTTCTTTTGTCAAGAAAATACAACTTAATATTGTGTCTACCCATAAGTGAGAAATGGTGTGTCTTCATTTCTTTTGTCAAGAAAATACAACTTAATATTGGTGTCTACCCATAAGTGAGAAATGGTGTGTCTTCATTTGTTTTGTCAAGAAAATACAACTTAATATTGGTGTCTACCCATAAGTGATAAATTATGTGTCTTCATTTCTTTTGTCAAGAAAATACAACTTAATATTGGTGTCTACCCATAAGTGAGGAATTGTGTGTCTTCATTTGTTTTGTCAAGAAAATATAACTCGCGACCTTCCTGTCTGTACGCAGTAATTTAACAATTCAATGTCATGGTTAACAATGATGTTCTTATCGCTTCTTTTTCCGGAATTTGAAATCAATGTCAAGTAACAGCTTATAAAAATATGATTCCTTCAACTATTGAAGGTCGTAGTCACCGTTCAAAAACGCAAGTAACTTCTTTTGAAAAATTGGAGCAATACGTCAAAACAGGTACCAATCTCATTAGAGAGGGGCTTGCGTGGATTAGACTAGGAGCATGGAAGATGATAAAAATTCCTGACGAGAATGGTAAGAGAATCTGTCCCACTTGCGAAGAGGAAGAGTCGTGGACCCATATCTTGGTAAGATGAAGGGGTACCGAGGAATGGAGGGACAAATATTTACCCCGATCATTTACCACCGCGAATAGAGAGTTCGGAGCATGTTCGACGCTACTGGCAGGCACGGAAGGTGCGGTTGGTCTAGGTACATTTCTATTTAGGCGAGACAGCTGGGAAGGCTGAGAATAGTGAAGATAAGAAGAGCTAAAAAACCATTATAGCTAGGCTGAGCAACTTGGGCACCGATAGCGGGCCAGTTACCATGGTACACAGTTGTGATGTGTTGGTAATAATAGAATGAGGCAGTTACACACTGGGATGTTTTCACTCTGGGAAGCGTATTACAGGAACTAACAATTTTAATTCAATTGCTGTTGGGAAACAAGTCATCAGCATCATTATCTCTCAAGATACATACATTACAAGGCACGGCAATATACATTCCCAACGTCTCAGATGTGAATCGTCTCCGATTGGCATGTAAACAGCTTTATATTGTGAAAAACTTCGCTCCACGACACAAGATGTGATTGGAGCAAAATGGACTTCGACTATTGGGTAAGACACTCCACCAGGAATTATTTCCGTAGCAAAATCTCGTAGCACATTGCGTATTTCACGTACTATTGAAAATCCGACATTTTTTTCCAAACACACACTCTAAAACTGGTGTCACGGGTCACTGATTAACTGTCTGCTCAAGTTCATCGACAATTTTCAGGCCTCGAGACATTTCAATGATCAATGTTCCCAAATATGTGTTATTGTCGTAGATATATCTGCAAAGTTTTCCTGTATGAATTGTATATCATCATGTAATCCATTAAAGCAAGATATTTTTACAATCTGGGTTGAAAAGCATGCAGTATCATCAAAGGAAAACACTATTGTAATATACAGTATAGTACACTGCTGCGTCGAGCCACGTTCCCAGACGCGTTACTCTAGGTTGTTTACATGCTACGCGTGCAGGTCGGTCTCTACTCGGTAGGTATGCAACTGGTATTCGCTATCGGTTCTAAAGACGCTATCTCTATTTTTTACGTATAATCATTTACATCATTTTGTCATCCTTTTTCGGTCATTGTTTTGTTGAAGTGTTAGTATTGTGTGTATATATTTCTCTTAGGTGTATTTGTCTACTATAATAGAGTACATTAATACACGGGAATAAGGTTTGTTTTGTGTTGTAAATTTAAATTTATGTATTTGAATATCTTTGTCCTTTTGTTTTCGGGTTCACTCTTTTCATTCTTTGTTTTCAGTAATGTTATTTTGTGTATCATAAGAGCACGTGTGGACCCGTGCGATTGATAAACATCAATGTATATTGTTATTTTAATAAATAACTTTTTCATACATTGATTGTATGTGGAAGAAATTATGAACTTTTTTCACGCTCTGCACTCCTAAGAGATTCGTAATAGTGAGCTTCTAGCACTGGCTTTTTACGTTTCCTTGATTTTCCAAGTGTGGTTAAATTGCCTGTTTTTAACGTTTCACTGCACGCGCGCGCGCCCACACGCACATATATATATATTTTTAGTATTTATTTCCGTCAGTCTTAAAGAACTGTACAGGTATTTGACATCGTTTCATATAAACATCCTCTCATTACATTCTTTGTCAATGTAATGTTTAATTTTAAAATCCAAAAATTCTTGTATTGAATATAAGAGAATTGCAGCCAACCATGTACATACTCTGAATTAAAGTTTTCTTATCTAGGTATTTAATATGTTCTGGCAGCTTTTTGTGTAGTTGGAAAGTATTTTGAGTTTTTGATAATTTAGAATAAGGACTATTTACATTTGATGTTAGTCTTGTATTATAATTATGCGTAACGCATCTCAATGTTTGGCCTTCATAAGATGTGTGTATACAAACAACAACATCTAAAATATAAAGCTTCTAAATTGTTAAAGTACCTAACTCAATAAAGAGTGATTTATTTATATGGAGTTTTATTACAATATTTTGTAATTGTCCTTATAATTTTCTTTTGTAACAGGAAGAGTTCATACATTTTATTTGCGCCTCCCCAAACGATTAAACCATATCTTATTACTGACTCAAAAAATGAAAAATAACATACTTCTGACATAGTTGGGAAGAATACTCACTCTCAGATTTCTTATTCGAATATTATCCTGCACAGTCTTTTTTTTAAGCTATTCAATATGAAAGGTCCAGGTTAGTTGGCTATCAATATGGACTTCTAGATATTTAATATCAGTGTGATACAACTTACCTGAACCAGTCTGTAGAAGTTTCGCACAGTGGAGCGTGCTGTTAGCTTCGAAACATCCAGATGCTTGGAAACTTCGTTAACAACATCCTTGCTGGTCAACATCTGATATTTCTCACACAGTTTGTAAAAAAAGCCAAAATTACAACTTTTCCGGCAGTCGATAAAAGGATTTTCTCTACAGTGTTTAACTGAGAGCTTTTGTTCGGCTACGCCGGTTTACTATCGTTCTCACCTTCCTGCTTCCAAAGCTCACTACCAGAAGGCAGTCTGCGTATGCTGTTTGGTAATTTTGTGATTAAGGGCAATTTGATTGTTAACTTTAGATTAATGTTGCTGAAGCTGTGCACAATAACACGTTAAACATGCCCAGTAGTGTTTGTCATTACTCAGAGAACTTCTGTGTAACTTTGTGATGCACTGCATCAGCCAATGAATGTACACTTGATTCACTTTTGTGTACAGAAGGCACGAAAAGAAATCAGTACTGTTTTGTTCCGTACGCCACATTCCTGACCGTTTTCAGTGTACTTTATTACGTCATGTTTTTATTTTACTGTCACCTTGCAGCTGAGTGTTCTATATCGAACTAATGCTAATAGGAATAGCCACCTGTCTCAACCTGAAGCGAGATTAGGAAATGTGTCTCCTTTCAAAATAGTGGAGACCGATTTTGGCGATATTACGTAAGGTTGATCGAGACTACACAGAATCTGATGGAGAATGGAACTAGGCAGTAATCAGTATTGTTCGTGAACCTCCAAACCCAAAATCCCACACTTATGCGACCACTTATTTTCTTGTAACTACATATTCTGGAACATATCGAGTATTGTCTGGTCGCCATAAAAGCATTCGCCCATCAGAGCAAAAAACCTTTTTTGCTGAGAAAATCACAAGCTGCCAAAATCTGTCTCGTTTGACCAAGTATTCAAGTACAAACCCCATTTGACTGTTTTGGTGCTGTTCAGTCAAGTCCATTTTCTTTGCTGCCTTTCGATGATGGATGTAGCTTCAGGGAGGCGATTTCTAACCATAGTAAGGGAGCAAGATAGCTCCAGATCGTGGCGCAATCTTGTAGACGGTTTAAATGGTTCATCTCTGCTTGCGTTTATAATCTTAGCATCGACTTCCCACGTTGTTTTTCTTGGCTTTCCCGATTTTGGACGCGTCTTTAATCCATCTTGGAAAGGTTTAATCCAATACTACACAACAGATCTACTCATTTAGAGCCTGTTTTACCGTGCACCCACAAAATGGCCACGGGTCTCCTCGCTTGCATTAGACATTGCTGACTGTCAACAAGCACAATAGAAAAAGTATGGACTTACAATTTACCACAACCTTCCCCAATTAGAGCGGCCAGCGGATATCTGAAGACATGCCCTATAAATCCCCTACAGACAATCACAAATTCGTTGTATATTACTATCTGTGCCCTGTGTACGTGCCTCTGTTTACATGACCATTCAGTCAAACTACCATAACATGTTAAGAGTTAAAAGTAGTTCATCCGTGAAATTTATAAAATCCTCTGCGCAAAACATAAAAGTAAGATTTTTCAGACATTTCCTTGGATTTTGAACTAAGTTTACCGTGATATCCGAGTTTTTCCTGCCTAAGAACACGGCGATCATGTCCAGAGGACTGAAGCACCACGGGTGCGCTCAAAATTATGGTTAGTTATTGAGACACAACCTTGTTGTGCTGGCGATGACCATTTTTGTTGAAACGCTACCAGCAGGGAATAGTCTCACACACCCCACCACTTAGAGCCAACATCTTACAAGATAAAAAGTAAAGAGAAGAATATAAGTTAATATGTAAGAAATTAATATAGTTTCCTACATATTATATAACAAATACTTTATTCAATTTATAATTATTTCCTCTGCCTTTATTGGCCCTATTGATGGACTATGATAAATTGATATATTTGGCAAGAAGGACCATTTTACTTTTATCTTTATATGTTTAATGTTAAATGTTTGTCTGATGTAAGACTAAGGAACGCGGTCTCGCAACTATCCACCTCATAACAATCCAGACTTTGTGTCAACTGGTTAGCTGGCACACGGAGAGGGAATACTGTTAGCACAGCGCAGTGTAGGCCCCATAGTATAACCATCACGTGTACAAACGCGGTCTCGCAACTATCCACCTCATAACAATCCAGACTTTGTGTCAACTGGTTAGCTGGCACACGGAGAGGGAACACTGTTAGCACAGCGCAGTGTAGGCCCCATAGTATAACCATCACGTGTACAAACGCGGTCTCGCAACTATCCACCTCATAACAATCCAGACTTTGTGTCAACTGGTTAGCTGGCACACGGAGAGGGAACACTGTTAGCACAGCGCAGTGTAGGCCCCATAGTATAACCATCACGTGTACAAACGCGGTCTCGCAACTATCCACCTCAGACTTTGTGTCAACTGGTTAGCTGGCACACGGAGAGGGAACACTGTTAGCACAGCGCAGTTCAGGCCCCATAGTATAACCATCACGTGTACAAACGCGGTCTCGCAACTATCCACCTCATAACAATCCAGACTTTGTGTCAACTGGTTAGCTGGCACACGGAGAGGGAACACTGTTAGTACAGCGCAGTTCAGGCCCCATAGTATAACCATCACGTGTACAAACTAAGGTAATAAAGTCTTACCTGTATAGCGGTTTTCCGGCACTGTCCCGGAACCAGAGAACCATATACACACGATCTTCTCTAGTGGTTGGTTCAATGTCACATGGTAGCGTAACACTTCGACCTAGGACGGCATCTACTCCCACAGTGCTCACTGCAAAAAACAAAAAATCATTCGTTAGTATTCCTACCTGGAAATTACATTTAGACCTGCACATATTTAAACTCCCTGTTCACATATTTATTATTGTGAATAAATTACTGTTTATTACTTAATAATATCTCTTTATTTCTTTCAACTGATTAAAGCTAAATGTCTTTAATCGATGTTTTCGCAACAGTTGTGCTGCTGGCTTTTGTTTTGACACTCGATGTGGCGGTGTAAGCTCAGAGTTTCCTGTCCAACTGCTGCATTCCTCCCTCTCTCCTTTTTATTTTCTCTACCAGGTTTGTATAAAATAGTAGTAAGAAAGATATGTTGCAGTCCACCCAAAAATTAAATGTCAAGATGTCATCAGAAATACATGTTTTGAGGTCTACTAAAGAAAAAATCTTATGCGTTACATTCACATGACTTTCTCTACATTTCTGCAACAAATTATTGTTAAAAAGCTTATTCTTCTGTTTAGTTCATACTAATGGAGAAAAAATAATAGGAATAGTCTTATTGGATAGGTAGAGTCTGACTGAAAATTCAATGCTATAGCCGGGATTTGAACCACGGATCTCCCAGCCTCTAGCCGGTTGCTCTACCACTGAGCTACCATGGCAATGTGCCGGCATAGCATTAAATTTCTCAACTGACTCGCATGTTTCCCGGTAAACCATAAGGTGATCTCAAATTATTTTGAGATGACAACCCCAATGGCGACTTAGAATGTTGTAAGTACTTTAAGTCCCAGGATCCATAGTATAGCCAACTGTTATGGTCAAGGGTATGCCAGGATGTTGCCATGGAAGCTCAGTGGAAGAGCAACCGGCTAGGGACGGGAGATCCGAGGTTCAAATCCCGGCTATGACATTGAATTTTTCAGTCCGACTCTACCTATCCAACTCCTGTCTCTACACACGACTTGTGTGAAAAAAAAACAAAAACAAAAACAAAAAACAAAAAACAAAAAAAAAAACTAAAAAACCAACAACATTTAAACCATAAATTGTCTTACTATTTGCTTCCTTGTAAGTAGAAGCGAAATAAGGGAGTACCATAAGTTAAAGTGATAGTCAATAGCTGTTTGTCATGTGACTGAAGTTCCTTTGTTTGTGTTGGAACGAGTTGAAAAATTCCTGTATGAGAAAAGTATAACTATTTTAAAACTGATATCAATATTAAGGAATATCTCGGAAACGTCCAACGCCACGAAAAGAATGTATATAACATAAATTGTGTGCTTTATCTACGTCTTGGTGTAATAAGCTTTTGTCTACTCGTACGGTTTACCAGTTATGCAAAATTAAATTAAACTCTCGCCGAATAAAAAGGTCTTCAGAAGCTATTCCCAGAAAATTAAATTAAACTCACGCCGAATAAACAGGTCTTCAGAAGCTATTCCCAGAAAATTAAATTAAACTCACGCCGAATAAAGAGGTCTTCAGAAGCTATTCCCAGAAAATTAAATTAAACTCACGCCGAATAAAGAGGTCTTCAGAAGCTATTCCCAGAAAATTAAATTAAACTCACGCCGAATAAAGAGGTCTTCAGAAGCTATTCCCAGAAAATTAAATTAAACTCACGCCGAATAAAGAGGTCTTCAGAAGCTATTCCCAGAAAATTAAATTAAACTCTCGCCGAATAAAGAGGTCTTCAGAAGCTATTCTCAGAAAATTAAATTAAACTCACGCCGAATAAAGAGGTCTTCAGAAGCTATTCCCAGAAAATTCAAGATACAGGAATTTGTCAATTCCTGTCCATACAAACAAAATAACATCAGTCACATAGCAACCAGCACTTTAACCTATGGTACTCTCTTATTTCGCTTCTACTTCCAAGGAAGCAAGTAATAACACTATTGCTGAATTGTTCTCGATTAGCATGAAGTAAATAGAAACATTATCTTTTTCACTTTCTCTATACGTACTAGGTACATAGCGTTTAGACAAGGTACTGCATTGTACCCAAAAATTCGATACCGAGATTTCACCGGAAATACATGTTTTGAGACCACCTGAATGCAAAATAGCATTTTTACAAAAACTGTGCGTGTGTGTGTCTGTCCGCCTGTGTATATGATTGTGTGTGTGTGTGTGTGTCTGTGGGCAGCATAGCTCAAAAACGAAAAGACCGTTAAATACCAAACTTGATATTTAAGTTTGGTACATTCCAAGGATGCGACAAGAAGATTTTCAAGAGAATCCCCCTACCCCAACTACCCTTTATATGGAACTTTTTCGAAACTTTTTATTTTCTCCAAAATGGTTCTTATGATTTTGATTAGAATGTCAACTATTAAAGATATTAACTGACAAATAAAATGTATATCTTGAATTTTCTGGAAATAGCCTCTGAGATCTACTTTATTCTGGATGAATTTTACGGAATTTTGTGTATGTGGTAAACCGTAAGAGATAGACAAAAACTTATCAAACAAAAAATGTAAAGTACAATAAAACACACAATTTACGTTTTATACATTCTTTTCGTGGAGTTGATAGTTTTTTTTTTAGATATTCCTTGTTTTTGGTTTCAGCCTTGAAAAACATACTTTTCTCATACAGGAATTTGCCAACTCCTGTCCATACAAACAAGTGAACTTCAGTCACATAGGAACCAGCTTTTGACTATCACTTTAACCTATGGTACTCCCTTATTTCGCTTCTACTTACAAGGAAGCAATTAATAAGAATATTTCTGTTAATGTTTATTTCGATTAGCAAGAAGTAGACAGAAGAATAAGCTTTTGTGAGAACAGATAAAGAAAGTGACGTGAGTGGAGCACATCAAAGTTTCAATGTTTTAGAGTCTAAAGACAACAGTTAGCGAGTCTTTTGCCTGCACTAGTACACCACATATGCCATTTTTCCTTTAATTCAAGTTTAAAACTGGATTTCTAGTAAAATATACATGGGAACATATCTATAAAACTATTATTTAAAATAATAGAGAAAATAGAAAATAAAATAAATGTAGATCCTTTATTAATATTTTTCTTCCCCATTAAAAGTTTAAATTCTTATAAACCAGTTTTCATGATGCTGTCAGAGGCACCACCAAAAAATAGTTCAAATGGCCATGAGTGTTAGATGATAGGTAATGGACTGGCCATCCATTCAAAGCAAGTTCAAATCCCAGTGGTTGTGGTAAATGACGGGGAGAGCCCAAGTAAAATAATCGGTGTGATCCTTGGAAGTTAATGGTGTTACATTTAACTGTAGTTATGTCGGTTTTCTCTTGTATTTATTTAAAAAAATCCAATGCCATTTTAGGACAAAAATTCTATATATTTTTTGCAATATAAAACAGTATATAGTACTTCTCATTTAGGTTGAAGATCAGTATAACATGAAATTAATCCTAGAGTACAACCCTATTTGTACAGTTACGCTTAAAACAAGCGAAACTGATGGGTACCGACAGGCAACAAAGGGTTAAACACCATGTTTAGTACTGAAAGTTCCGTTCTAAAGTAATGAAACATCTGCCTTTATATAGAAATGATGCTTTATTAATTTGTCTGATGCTTCAAAAATATGTAGGGCAGCTGGATAAGAATCTGGTTTCTCAACTGGCGAGAGTTAAAGTTTCCAGAGATAGAGGATTATAAATGATCGTTGTGGGTCACTGCAGTGATCCTCTTGAGGGCCCTGCTCCCCCACCCTCCCCGAGGTGAACGCCAAGAGAAACTTTCACACTGCAGTTTCGATGATATAACTTGTTTCAAAATAAGACCTTGTTAACACAATCTAAACTTCTATTCCCCAACGGAACAGTAATTAGACGCTCTTAAACAAACACAAGATAGATGTAAAAACAATAATACTTTAATTAAATACTATAGCATCGTCGAGATTTTTAATTTCGTCAAACTTTATGAAAAAGAATAATATTTGATAATTAATTTTTGAAGAACTGGAAAAAACTACAGAGGAACATAGAGTGACTTCTTCTATCTTCCAAAGGGCAGGCGAGAATTGAAGCACTGATAGCGTAACCAGCGTTGCCAAACAGATTTCATTCAATTTCTCTGAAAAAAAAACTTCTAAAATTCTGTAGATTACTTTAGTATTTCCTTGTCCAGTCATTAGGTAAATTAGTGCAATAGACAAGGTCAAAATAATATGTACAAGTAAGATATAAAGTCAGTCAGATATTTATTTTAGTATTAAAAAAGTCATCCAAGTTGTAAATTATATTGTACAAATATTTACTTTCTCTGCACGTACTATGTACATAGTGTATAGAGAAGGTATTGCACTCCACCCAAAAATTCGATACCGAGATTTCACCGAAAATATATGTTTTAGGGTCCCCTGAATCCATAAAAAGCCTTTTCAGAAAAAGGTCAATAAGTGTGTGTGTATGTCCGTGAGCCAGTGTGTGCGTTTGTCTGTGAACACGATAGTTAAAAAACGAAAAGTCAGTAAAATACCAAACATGGTATTTAAGTTTAGTATCTTGCAGGGATGCGATACGAAGATTTTAAGAAAAATCCTCCCACCCCAAACTACTCTTTACATGGAACTTTTTTTTCTCGAAAATGTTGATTTTATTAAAAACAGCTCTAACGATTTTGATTAAAATATTAAAGATATTTACCCCACAATTAAAATGCATCTGTTGAATTTTCTGGAAACAGCCTCTGAAGACTACTTTACTCTGGATGTGATGGATGGACAAACATTTAGAACACAAAAACTGTAGAGCACCTTAAAACACACAATTTATGTTATTACATTTTTTCGTGGAATAGATCTTTTTGAGATTCTCCTTGTTATTAGTTTCAACTTTAAAAACTTATACTTTTCTCATACAGGAATTTGTCAACTGCTGTCCATACAAACAAAGGAACTTCAGTGACATAGCAAAACACTTTTGACTACCACTTTTACCTCTAGGACTCCCAACTTTCGCTTTTACTTACAAGGGAGCAAGTAATGAGACTTTTTCTGTTAACCTTTCCTAGTATACAGTAAGTGGCAAGGTAATCTTCTTAGCAATAATTTGTTGCAGAAATGTAGAGAAAGTCATATGAGTGGAACACATCAGAATTGTTTACTTTAGCCTTAAACTGTACTACTTTCAGATCTCTCAGGAAACTTATAATGCTGGTTATCAAATAACTATCTTCAGTCTAGTGTATGGAACATGTAATTTATCAATATTTCTGGTATTTAATGTATGTTCAGTCTAGTGTATGGAACATGTAATTTATCAATATTTCTGGTATTTATTGTATGTTCAGTCTAGTGTATGGAACATGTAATTTATCAATATTTCTGGTATTTAATGTATGTTCAGTTTCAATTGATTTAAATTCCTAATAATAGTTGTAATATATAACAATTGTACACCGTTAAAATTTTCTGTTGACAATGATAATAATTTCTATAGATATCTTTGTTACATAAAAGTGTACTGACTTCAATACAGAGGTATTCAAAAATACTTTTAAAAAGTTTAAGGACAGGTTCCTTACATTAAAATACGGTCATATAAGCATGCCCCAAAACCCTTCGTTCTCGATTTATAGCGGTTCAAAATATTATTAATCAAAATATTTTAAACTGGCTCTTTATTCTATTTCTTACGTTTTCAGTTTGTTATGAAGCGTTCCTCACAAGCACCACTTATAGCAAATGTTCTCCTCTTGCGACCAGACACGCATGTACTCGTCAAGACATGGAATGTCAAATACTCCCAGTCGGTGTCGTATGATTTTGCAAGCTTACATCACACGTAGATTAAGAGTTTCTTCATCTAGAATATCTGTTGTATAAACTAAAGGTTTAAGGTGCCCCAAAAGATAAAATCCATAGGATTGAGTTCAGAATTACGTGCAGGTCATGGAACTGGTCCTTCTCTACCTATCCATTTGCCATGCAAGATACCAGCCAGAGTATCGCGAACAAACAGAGTAAAATGTGCTAGAGCCACATCATGTTTCTTGCAGAGTCACATTTTCCAATAAGTCTGGGAGAGTGTTCTGAATGAAGACAGCTCTTGTAAGGGAATGTATTACACAAGTAGCCATGGCAACACAAGGCCATGGGTCAAAGCCTTCTATGAATGAGTACATAAATAAATGAAGTTATTAGGTTGGTTCCGGAAAGCCGTTGAAGGTGACTTTCATTAATAAATTGATAACACGAAAACGAAGCGTTTTAGAGCATATGTTTGTATAAACATATTTTCTTGTTTTGATGTGAGGAATCCCCTCTAAGCGTTGTAAAAGTATTTTTGAATCATTCTGTATAATTGTCTCCAAGATAAGAAATGCGGTGTCGTCTGGTCGCCCCGTTATATGATACTTGTACAGCGTGGAAATTAAACAATCTTCATACGTATAACTGGCGCAACTGAAAATGTTGATGAGAGCTAGGAAGCGAGTTGTACTTTCAGATAAGCAGTTCACCAGTCGATGTCAAATATCTGTCACCTGCACTGACAAACACGTGTTATATTCATACCTATACAAATGGCCTACTATATAAACAATGTCAATCGTCTGCCTCCAATTCTTCCACACCTGACAGTCCTTCGTCTTCGCTCACGTCCTTGTCACCATCAGTTATCGCTACTCTCTGCAACATTATCCTGGATTAGAATTCTTTCTGATTTTCTACAATTCTTTCTAAAGATTTTCAATGTTCTCAACATGTCGACATACATTTTCCCATTGTGGCCTGCCAATTTCTGCAATTCGCTGGCGATACAACTGCTCCACATCTTTTAATTTAAGTGATATGTTAAGTTTTATTTTTCTTATCTTTGAGAACCCTGGAAACGGAACTCAGTGAAATATCAGTTGCCTTGGCTACTCTTTCATTCACTTTGTACAGACTTTTAAAGAACTCGGGGAACATAGGTTTTCTTCCTTCAACTCTGCCTCTTGTTTCATGAAGTCAAACCTTGCCACTTAACTTTCAAAACGTAGAAGCTATGTTAAAAAAGTAAAATAAATAAAATGAACACTGTTTACTGCCCACTTTGAATACAAACATATGCGGAACGCTTTCGATACAGACTGTACAAAGTTTGCTCGCCCGCCTGTTAAATGTGGTGGTAACGTAACTGCCTCACATTCCTAAGGTCGTGTGTTCGAATCTCGCTTAGGATGAGTTGCCCGGATAAGGTTTTATTTCGGGGTTTCCCTTATCCTGAGAAGACGAATGTCGAGTAACTTTAAGCTCCATGGGCCCCGAGATCATTTCACCAATTTCATTCCTCGTCCGATATGACCAACCAGGTTAAAGGACGCTAAGCTACAAAAAAAAAAAAAAAAAAAAAAATGGGTACCAAATAAGAGTGCGATTTCTGAGCACATCCAAAACATCTAAAAGTTCTTTAAATATTTCTTTGATTCTTTGATTTATTAACTTGTCTAATATGTCTTTAGCGCTACAGAAAATGTTTTGAAGTTGGCAATGTTAAACGTAACCGATGACACACTAAAGTTGATTCTATTGGCTCAAGTACTAAAGAGTTGTACAATACTGTATGATTCAAACATGGTCGTTACAAAAAAATCTGATGTGTTGCATTCACATGAGCTTCTCCACATATCTGTTAAAAAGCATTTTACTTTCTCTACACGTACTATGTACATAGTGTATATAGAAGGTATTGCATTCCACACAAAAATTCCATACCGAGATTTCACCGAAAAACATGTTTTGGGTACCCCTGAATGCATAAAAAAGAATTTCCACAAAAAGGTCCGTGTGTGTGTGCGTGTGTGTATGTCTGTGTGTATGTCTTTGGACAGTATAGCTCAAAAACGAAAAGACCGTTGAATACCAAAATTGATATTTAAGTTTGGTATCTTCTAAGGATGCGACACGAAGATTTTCAAGAAACTCCCCCACCCCAGCTACTTTTTACATGGAGCTTTTTTAGATTTTCTTGAAAATGGCTCTAACGATTTTGATTAAGCTATCGTATATTAAATATATTTACCTAACAAATAATATGTATATCTTGAATTTTCTGGGAATAGCCTCAAAAGACTTCTTTATTCTCGATGATTTTTACTGTATTTTGTATAACTGGTAAACCGTAAGTGATACACAAAAACTTACTACACAAGAAATGTAGATCACGATAAAGCACACAATTTATATTGTAGATATTTTTGTTTTCGTGCAATTGATCGTTTTTAGATATTCCTTGTTTTTGGTTTCAGCTTTAAAATAATTATACCTTTCTCTAACAGGCAGTTGTCAACTCCTGTCCAAAAATCAAAGGAACTTCAGTCACATAGCAACCAGCTTGTGATTATCACTTTAACCTATGGTACTCCCTTATTTCGCTTCTACTGACAAGGAAACAGGTAATAAGACTATTTATGCTAATTTTTTCTCGATTAGCATGAATTAGATATAAGAATAAGCTTTTTAACAATAATTTGTTGCAGATATGTAGAGAAAGTCTATTGAATGCAACACATCAGATTTTTCTATATTTACTTCATAGTAATCGAGATAGACATCAATAGAAATAGTCGTTATACGTGCTTTCTTGTAAGTAGAAAGGGAATAAGAGAGTACATTTAGCTAAAGTGATATCTAGTTACATCTTTTAAAAGCTGGAAATCCGTTCCTTTGCATTAACATGAAAAGCAAGTTCCCCCATGAGAACAGTTAGTATTTTAAAACTGAAACCAATAATAAGGAAATGTTCACTAAGGACCAACTCCATAAAAAAGCGTGTATCACATAAATTGTGTGTTTAAACGAGATCTACATTGTTTTGTGTGTTAAGCCTTTGTGTATCTCTTATGGTTTACCAGTTATGCAAAAGTCAGCAAAATCATCCAGAATAAGGAGGTCGTCAGAGGCTATTTCCATAAATTTCAAAACACACAAGCTATTTGTCGTGTAAGTATATTTAATACCGTACTTTAACCAAAATTGTTATAGCACTCATCTCGTACATAAGGAATACAAATGATGATTATTTTCAGTGTTTCTTTTAACTAAATACATTAAAAACTGGATAAAACTTTGAATAAACATTGTAACTGAATTAATTGAAAGTACAATTGTGGAACTGACAGTTATTAAAAGTGAAGGTTGGCTGTCACCTTGTTATCCAGACAGCAGATAAACAAACGAACATCAAGTGCATCAAGATTTCAAAGGAATGAACATCTGCTGAGACAGGATATTTCGACAATATCGCTCCAGTCAGATGGTTGAAATTGCCTAACCTCGGTCATTCCATTGGCGCTGAATAAGTTTGAGTAATAAGCTCAGAATTTCAGTTCCCTTTTACGATTTCTCACCTGTACATTATTTTAGCCAATCTTTATGGTAATACAAGATCAGTTAAGTCATTTATACATTTAAGTGAGCAGATAAATAAAGCAGGAAAAGTGCTGCTGATGGTCATGAAGAAAGTGAGGTAAAATTTCACTTGAGAGTTTTCTCCGTGCGAGTACAAAACTAGTATCAGAAAGTGAGTATGTTGAAGGAAAAGGAATGCTTTGTTTCTAAAAGTCTAGCAGTTAAACACATAATATTTCAAGGAAGGTTTAAGTTAGCACCAAGTGTGTGTTTCTCATTAGCGACGAGCGGCACAATGCCTGCAGGCAAACACAAGCACATGTGGTCGTCTTAAACAACGTGTTTCACACCACATCAAAACAACACTGCTTTTTGCTTCCTAAACACGAACATTTTCACTTTCTCTCTAGCAGGATATGCAAGGGCCAATATATATTATATATATATATATATATATATACTGTTTTACCTGTTTCATGGAGATAATGCTTAACGGTCTGCGATATTAATCTGTTGCCTTGCTTAGCATCAGTGCTGACAACATGATGACTTACTCGTACACAACGAAAACATTGTAGCAGTTGTAATTTTGCTCTCTCCGCTGCTTGCATAATTTCGTCTGGTTCAGCAGATTCCATGTTCAAGACATCTGCCATTTTATGGATCGATACGAGCTTTCAGAGTTATGGCCTACTTGAATGAGGCCGTGGACACATAAACCAAAATTGTTATAATTTTATAATACTGCGTGACAGAATTTTCTACTTCTGGTAAAAGACCTACCTTTAGCATCAGCTGTCTAAAAAGAATATTCTTTTATCTACCTCATACTAATCGAGGTAAGCCTTAGAGAAACTTCTCATTTTCTTCTTTGTAAGTAGGAGAGAAATAAGGGATAATACTAGGCTAAAGCGATATCAGATATTTTAAAAGTCGGTCGCTATATGAAACAACTGAAATACGGTTCTCTCCACTTGCCAGGAGTAAGCAAAAGAGAGAAGAAGAAGAGAAAGATCACAATTCCAGTTTCAGAACAGTTTAAGTAGTTTAAAATTGAAACTAATTAGATTAGATTACATAATTTTTTTTAACGAGATCTACATTTTTGGGCAGTAAGATTTTGTGCATCTCTGTTTACCAGTTATGTAAATATCATCCAGGATGAAGAGATTTTCTGAGGTTATTCCCATATTTCATAAAAGATATGCTACTTTAACCAAAATACTTAAGACATATACTTCAGAAAACAAAGATTTTCTAAAAATGTACTATTTAAAATACAATTTGGAGTGAAGCGATTTCATCGGAAATCTTCCTTTATTAATCTTGAATACTGAACTTATACAATTAAGGTTGGTATTTAATGACCTTTTTGTTTTCACGGTATGCTGTTCACAGACAAAAATACGCGCACACACGTATTTCTAAATATTTGTTTTACTTGCTCTATACGTACTATGCACATAATGTATAGACAAGGTATCCCATGGCCCCCAAAAATTCGATACCAAGACTTCACCGAAATACATATTTTGCGACCCCTGAATAAAAAAAAAATTTAAAAAATGTTCGTGTGTGAGTATGTGTGTGTGTGTGACGTGTTTTGAGCATCTTCGTACTTTACGACGTTTGCGGAGAGCCATTTAAAACAAACGAAGAGTAATGCTGACTTCAGGAATTGTGTTGATCCATGACAACGCTCTTCCACACACTGCTGGTACAACCCATCGGCTCCTTGAACAATTTCAATGGGACATTTTCGATCTTCCGCCGTACAGTCCTGATCTGGCACCCAGCGACTTTCACCATTTCCCTGAACTGAAGACGTGGCTAGGAGGGCAGCACTTTCAAACCAACGAAAATCTTCAAAACAACGTCAATGCTCATTTGAAGTCATTGGCGGCAACATTTTTTGCAAAGTTCGTGCACAAGTACGATAAATGTTTCAATCTTTTCTGTGATTATGTTGAAAAGTAACCATAAGTGTACAAAACGTTGAGTAATAAAATAAGGTTTTCTATGAACTTCTCTTTTATTTATAGATATATATATGTATAAAATAATAAAAATAAAGTTTCTCCTTTATCAAGACAATACAAGGCTGCACACATGCGCAGTTTCGACCGTGAAAATTGTAGAATTAAGGTCCGAATTATCACAACATCCACCGTATTCACCAGATTTCGCTCCCAGCGACTTTTCTCTATTTCCAAACATGAAAAAGTGGCTCGGCGGAAAATGATTCGCGTCTAACGAAGAGGCCATCTCCCAAACAGATGCCTTTTTGAGGACCATCCGAAATTCTACTTCTTGGAAGACTTAAAACAGTTGCAGAAGCATTGGGAAACATATCGAGCTAAAAGTAGATTGTAGAAAAAAAAATGTCCTATCTTTTTCTAAGGACCTACGCCCCTGGTATATTAAAGTAGCTCTCCGTGCTGTAGAAGTTACCATTCTAGCCATACATAAGCAAGGACGCGGGTTCGAACCCGGTGGAGGACGCATTTTTTTCGGGCGTAAAATCCTTAGCATGACTTCTTTCGGAACTGAAGTAAAGCCGTTGGTTCCGTGTCGTAGATTTACGGCACGTTAAAGAACCTCAACCCTGATAAAGAGACCTCTGAGCAAAACTAAGCTGTCTTTCACGCCCATTAAAGATTGGGACGCTGAGAACCACAGTAGTTAAAGGGCGTGCATAAATAGAACTCAATTTTCATTTTATTTCTTATAATAAAACATAGATTTGCTTAATCCCTTATCCCTTTCCCCCAAAAATATTCTTCATTATTCGAAAATAATTGGTATCTGCCTTTTGCTCCTTTCCTCGACATGTGGTGATAACATTTGGAAAAGAATTGATTTATTCCATTTACATACTTTCTCTACATCGCTGTTACAAATTATCGTTAAGAAGAATATTCTTCTATCTACTTTATGATAATCGATACAAATATTAGCAGAAATTGTCTTACTTGTAAGTAGAGGGAAAATAAGGGAATATACTAGGCTAAGCTGATAGTCAGATATTTTAAAAGCTGGTTGCCAAGTGGTTGAAATCCTTTCTTTGCAGGCTCAGTAGTTTACAAGTTTCCGTGTGAGAAAAGTGTAAGTATTTTAACAAGGAATATCTCAAGAGATCGTCATTTACACGAAAAAAACGTATATAACATAAATTGTATGTTTTAAGGTCATGTACATTTTTGGTGTAGTAAGTTTTTGTCTATCTTTTATGGTTTACCAGTTACGATAATTTCATTCATTATAAAGATGTCTTTAGAGACTATTTGTATAAAATTTAAGACACAAATTTTATTTTCTATATAAATGTCTGTAATATACGGTATTTTAATCAAAATCATTATGGCCATTTTTGAGGAAATCTAATTTTTTGAAAATTTTCCGTAGTTTGTGGTGGGGGGTTAATCTCAAAATCTTCGTATCGCATCCTGGAAGATACTAAACTTAAATACAAAGTTTAGTGTTTTACCGACTTTTCGTTTTTGAATTATCATGTTCACAGGTACGCGGACGTTTTTCTACAAATGATTTTTGGATACAAGGGACCCTAAAACGTGTATTTCCTAACACGCATTCTGAATTATAAATTTCAATGCACCCAAAACTATCTCCGCCTCTGGTTTTCTTCTGACAGCGCCATCGCGAAGCAAAGGGAAAGCGCATGTTACCAATCACTAAGCCTTGCTATAGCTGACTTGGAGGCGTGGCAGAGGAGAGGTGCCATTCACCTACCAACCTAAACAGCTGTTCCTCAATTCATCATGTTTCCTTGCACGGAATATACATTGTACTGGAGCCTTTCAGAAAGTGACAGACTATTTGACATAACTAAATAACAACCAAAATTATCAACACAAAACTTTATTTACAAAGTTGCACTACCTTACTCTATTTCTCAACGCAATCTCCATTCTGTCAAGACATTTATTGTCACGTGGTACCAGTTTTAAATTCCGATGTTATACTTTTCTACCGCCAAAGAACTTATTCGTGTTTTTGAATGCACAAAATGTTCGGTCACTCGAACTTTATAGGCAAATAACGCAAATGCATAGTGATAATTTAACGAACAAGTCTTCAGTGAGGAAATGGCGCATAATTTACGAGTAATCAAGGCCGAACCAGTGTGTACGATAAAGACCGGAGTGGAAGTTCATTAGAAATTAAGATAGCAGAGCAATTCAATACCTACTTTGTAGAGTCTGTTTATGAAATAATAAAAAACACAAAAAGTATTGATAAATCTGATGTTGACTTTTTAAATATTATGGCAGATAGATAACTCTGGAAGTTTTACTTGGAAGGAAGTAACGCATGAAGAAGTTTATTAATTATGAAATTTAATAACTCAATGAGTCAGGATTACTACGGTTTTTGTAAATATTTATCAAAATTAAGTGTTTCTTATTTATTGGATCGCTTAGTAGCTAGGTGAACCAATACTTTAACCAAGGTAAACTTCCTGAAGATATGGAAAGTTATTTCCTAATTGCAGACAAGAAGTCCCTAACTATAGGCTAGTATCTTTGGTGCCATTTATAGCTAAATTAACTGAAACTGTTAGTTTCATATTTTGAAACTAAAAGAATATTATGCGATGAGCAATACGGTTTCAGGCCAACACGTTTACTGTTTTGATTGTTGAATCCCTTGGAAACGAAGTACTTTATTCTTTTGAAAACTGGCGGAATGTAGCAGCGTGTTTATGTGATCTTTGTAAAGCTTTAGACTGTTTAGCCACGATCTACTGCTAAAGGAATTAGAATATTTGGAATAAAAAATAAAGAACTGTCCCTAATGCAATCCTACCTTAGCAATAGATAGCAACAACCAGTCTCAACTAATGATCAAATGTCTGCTATTCTAGATGTAACTACGTGAGGTCCTCAAGGATCTATTCTAGGTCCTTTTCTTTTACTTGTAGCTGTTAATGACTTACCCGCTGCTACTCTTGGTAAAGTGATCTCTTATGCAGATGACAACGCTGTGCTAAATATCATTTCTGCAAATACTTTTGATTGGTCGAATACTTTAATTCAAATTGCTGATTGGTTTGGCGCAAATGGCTTCCATATGTAAAAGAGAAAACACAAACAATATTATTTAGTTTCAGATATAAACAAAGTAGAGAGCAAACAGTTAAACTTCTCGGAATGTGGTTGGAAAACAATTTTCTGAAAATTCCAAAAATGGAAATATCCAAAAAGTAGTCAAATAGTTTATTTATCTTAAGAATGCATACAATGTGTAGCGCTTTATTGACTGTTGATTATAGTTCATTTCATTGTCATTTAAACTATGGTATTTTGCTCTGGGGTTGCAGTGGGGAAGCCAATCAAGTATTTTTGCTCCAGAAGAAAGCTCTCAGAATAATAAAAATTGTAATTCTTGCCAACATCGCGGATCTATTTTTAAAGAATTTGGAATTTTAACTATGGCATCTTTCCCATTTTTATCAAAATATAATATAAATTTTGAGCACCAAAAAATTCTCTTCAACCTAAATCAATATTTTTAATTGAATCCAATCCAATTGTTAAAGGTTTAAAACTAACTCCCTTAGTATTTACTTGCTTGAATTTTGTTCATCTCCAACACATACACGAGTTACTTTTTTCTGATATACATAACCATTATACAAGATGTAGAAATAACATGGTATCTCCTAAATTTCGGTTACAGAAGTCTTTTGAAATTATTTAATAAACTTAATAAACTACCTTCACATATAAGACAAAGTGTAAATACAAATTCTTTTAAAATTACTGTTACAGGATGTTTCAAAACGACACCAAACGAAGATGTGGACCTTGTTGGTCACACCCTAAGTGATACGTGAATATCATTTTTAGCTCTAAATTCGGCACATACAAAAACTGCCATAAAATCACCATGGATTAGGCAGTCGTATATAAGCAAATGACACGTGCCTGGCCCACTCCAAGAGAGATGCCGGTTGGTAGCGAAGGTCCCAGTCGCGTGGTGTAGGCGTGGTTTGATAGACACGCAGACGCGGCACAGGTCGCCTTAGTAATAGAAAGCGTAAGCATGTGAGTTTTGTTATGTGTTTCGTATAACACGTTCTGAGGTTATTTACGTGGCGTATGACAACCGTTGTTCCTTCACTGCCTAATCCCAAATGTGTGCGATTTTTAAACACACATAATACTTTAAACAGAAGCTTTTGAAAGTCGTGACCTCAAGTTCAGGACAAGTCAAAGTGTGAGCTAATCGACTGCTATCTTCTTTTGGTGTCGTTTTGAAAGAGCCTGTAGATGCATTTTAATGACTTGCTGACGAAACCTATTGCATTGTATGTATGTCAAACGCTGAAATAAATTATCGTCATTATCATTATGGAGGAGTTAAAAGCAAATGTTGATAAAAAAAATCAGAAGGAGGACAGAAGTTGACAAATTCCTGTATGAGAAAGCTTTTTACAGCTGAAACCAATAACAAGCAATATCTCAAAAACGATCAACTCCACGAAAAAAATGCATATAACTTAAATTGAGTGCTGTGCATTTTTTGTGTGATGCAAGTTTTTGTCCATCTCTTACGGTTTAGCAGTTATGTAAAGTTCCGTTAAATTCATCCAGAATAAAGTCCTCTTTCGAGTCAATTCCCAGAAAAGTAAAGATATATTCATGTTATTTGTCAGGTAAATGTCTATAATATACAAGATTTTAATCAAAACCGTTAGAGCCGTTTTTAAGAAAATCAAAATTTTCTAAAAAAGTTCCATGTAAGGGGTAGTTTGGAGAGGGGGATTTTTCTAAAAACCTTCGTGTCGATCCCAGGAAGATACTAAACTTAAACACCAAGTTTGGTATTTCACCGACTTTTCGTTTTTTGGGAATATATATTTTATTCTGGATGAATTTTGCGTAACTGGTAAACTGTAAGAGATAGAAAGAAACTTGCTACACACAAAAAAATCTGATGTGTTCCATTCACATGACTTTCTCTACATCTCTGCAACAAATTATTCCTAAAAAGCATATGCTTCTATTTACTTCATGCTACGTGAGAAAAAATTGGCAGAAATAGTCTTATTTCTTGCTTCCTTGTAATTAGAAGGGAAATGAGGGAGTACTATGGGTTAAAGTGATAGTCAAAGCTAGTTTCTATGTGAGAAGTTCCTTTGTTTGTATGGGCAGGAGTTGACAAATTCCGGTATGAAAAAAGTATGTTTTTCAAGGCATATCTAAAAAACGATCAACTCCAGGAAAAAAATGAATATAACATAAAGTGTGTGTCCTATTATGCTCTACATTTTTTGTTTGGTAAGCTTTTGTCCATCTCTTACGGTTTACCAGTTACAAAACATTTCGTAAAATTCATCCAGAATAAAGTTATCTTCAGAGGCTATTCCCAGAAAATTCAAAATATACATTTTATTTGCCAGGTAAATATTTTTAATATATGATATTTTAATCAAAGTTGTTAAAGCCATTCTTTAGAAAATCAAAATTTTTGAAAACTTTTCCATGTGAAGGGTAGTTGTGGGTGGGGGTATTTTCTTGAAAATCTTCGTGTCGCATCCTTGGAAGATACTGAACTTAAATACCATATTTGTTATTTTACCGAGTTTTCGTTATTATTCTGGATAAACTTTGCCGAATTTTGCGTAACTGGTAAACTGTAAGAGATAGACAGAAACGTTCTACAGACAAAAAATGTAAATCACGTTAAAAGACACAATTTATGTCATATAGTTTTTTTTCATGGAATTGATCATTTCTGAGATATTACTTGTTATTGCTTTCAGGTTTAAAATACTTGAAATTTTAAGCTCCTGGCCTTGCATAATAACGGATTTCAACCACTTGACAACGAATATTCTTTTAACCTATGGTAATCTATTATTTCGCTTCTACTCACAAGGAAGCAAGTAACTAAGAAAATATTTGCAATTGTTTATTTCGGTTATCATAAAGTAGATAGAAGAATATGCTTTTTAACAATAATTTGTTAGAGTGACGTAGAGAAAGTCATATGAATGCAACACGTCAGATTTGTTAACTTGAAAATAGCACAATACTTCAGTGTTTAAGACAGCAATGAAAACCCTTAACGAAGTAATATTAAAACCACAATTATTTACGCCGTCGAAGCGCCTGTCTCAGATAAAAGTTTTAACGGCAATAAACTCACGCAGCTTTAATCAAGCGCAGTTTCGTCTTTCCTTTATTTTCTCGTAACTTACGAAGACAATAAAAAAAACAGGCTTTATTATCGTCGTTGTGAATAGCACTTGACAAAAACTGAGACGGGCTGAATTTTATGGCATTTTACAAAATTACGTCGAGTTAAAACACTAAATGACATGACACGCGGCGCATAAATTAACCCTAGCGCTCCAGTTTTACTGAGCATTTCGTCTCCTATAAAAAGGAACGCTATAAATATCGTGTTTATTTTAAATTCCGTTCAGCAGCGTATTCATAAAGTTAATAGATTGAAATGAGACCTGCGCAGTGTTTTTATGTGCTCCACTGCTCTAGATTGAACTACTTCCGCACCTGGGGCATATTTTCATAAGTAGCACTAGAGTGTTTTCATCTTGTCGATAAGTCACGACGCGACGCCCTAAGAGACGAAAACACGAGTTGTATTTGTTAAGGCATTTCAGCGAAATAGACTATTAATATATAGGAAGGGAGATTTTATCATTGTAATACTTACATTAGTTCTCAAATGGTAGATGACGCTTTAGACCACGTTTATTTACCAATATTTTTACTTTCTCTACACGTACTATGTACATAGTGTATAGCGAAGGTATTGTAGATATTGCACCCAAAAATTTGATACCGAGATTTCACCGCCAATTTATATTTTGAGTCCAGAAAGAACATTTATGTGTTTGTGTATGTGTGACTGTGGACAACATAGCTCAAAAACGAAAAGATTGTTAAATACTAAACTTTGTATTTAAGTTTGGTATCTTCCAAAGATGCAATACGAATATTAACAAGAAAATATCCACACACCAAACTACCCTTATATGGAACATTTTTCAAAAATGTCTCTAAAGATTTTGATTAAAATACATTTTGTTTAAGATATTTGTATGACTAACAAAATGTATGTCTGGAATTTTCTTAAGACCTCTTCATTTAAGATGACTTTTATATAATTGGCAAACCGTAAGAGATATACAAAAACTTACTATACAAAAAATATAGATTTCATTAAACCATACAATTTATGCCATATACACTTTTTTGCCCTGTTAATCGTTTTCGAGATATTCCAGGTTATTGGTTTCAGTCATTTAAAGGTTTCTTAAACGAGATATCCTTATTCTCGTTTCTCGTTTGTTTATTCCTGGCCAGCAAAGAGATTCCAATTTCAAATGTTTTACATAGCGACCGTTTTTTATAGGGCGAGACTAAATAAGGACAATTACTATTCATGTTTATGATGAAGTAGATAGAAAAATAAACCTTTTAACAGTAATTTGTAGCTGAGCTGTAGAGAAAGTCATGTGAGTGGAACACGTCAGATATTTGTTTCTTTCTTTCTTCACTGCCTCCTAAATTATGACATGGCTGACCCTGTCTACACCCAATACACGAATATCGATAGCAACAATAGAAATAGGGAACAATTATTTTATTTCAGCTTTTAATAACTAACACATGAAATGGAAACAAACATTATTTTATTTGAGGTTATTGTACGCATCTCATACCTAAGAAATACAAATAATTATTATTTTCACTCCTTTTTTTAACTAAATACATTATGAACTGGATAAAAATTTAAATAAACTTTGTAACTGAATTAATTGAAAGTACAATTATGGAACTGACAGTTATTAAAAGTTAAGATTGGCTGCCATCTTGTTACCAATAACCAAGACAGGAGATTAAACAAAAGAACGTCAGGTGCGACAAGATTTCAAAGAAATGAAAACATTAACTGGGATAAGATGTTTCGACAATATCGCTCCAATCAGATGACCGCAATTGGTTGAAATTGCCTAATCTCGATCATTGCATTGGTGCTTTAATACTTGAGCTGAGTTGCCAATAAACTTACGCTTTGTTTGATAAACTAGGAACATTCAAAGTTATAATTTAGGTGTCACTGAAGAATAAAGAAATAAGGCTATATATTTTTTCTTAAAAATGGGATGTATTCCATTCATATGACTTTATCCACATCTCTGTAACAAATTATTGTTAAAAATGTTATTCGTCTATCTACTTCATGCTAATCGAGATAAACATTAACAGAAATTGTCTTATTACTTCCTTCCTTATAAGCAGATGGGAAATAAGCGAAAACACTAGGCTAAATCGACAGTCAGATGTTTTTAAATGTGGTTGCTATGGGATTGAAATCCGTTTCTTTGCGTGACCAAGAGATGAAAAGTTCTTGTGTTAGAAAGGTTTAAGTATTTTAAAACTGAAATAAAAAATATCTCCAAAGCGGTCAACTCCACGAAAAAATATATACCTACATAAATTTGTCTATCCAGGAATTCTAAATATTCTTTGCAGTACGTTTTTGTCCATCTCTTACGGTTCACCAGTTAAGCAAAATTCAGATAAATTCATCCAGAATAAAGAGGTCCTCAGATGCTATTCCCAGAATTTAAGATATCATTTTGTCATATAAAATCTTAAATATAAGAGATTTTAATGAAAATCGTTAGAGGGATTTTTGTGAAACCAACATTTTTGGAGTTTTTCTAAGTAAAGGATTCTTAGGGGGCACGGACTTTTCTTAAAAATCTTCGTGTCGCATCCTTGGAAGATGAATTTAAATATCAAGTTTAGTCAGGTCTCCAGCCAGTTGCTTTTTGGTAGAACGCCCGCTTTTACTGCTCTGGCAGGAAGGCAGTTGCTTTAACCACTGAGCTACCATCGTAACATGCAACACAGCATTAAACTCTCCATCTGATTCACTTTTATCTTTCTCTAGCACGTATATACGATATCCATAGTGAATAAAGAAGGTATTAAATTCCACCCAAAAATTCTATACCGACATTCCACCGGAGATAAATTTTTAGGATCCTCTAAATAAACAAAAATCTGATGTGATCCATTCACATGATTTTCCCTACATTTGTGCAACAAATTATTGTTACAAAAGCTAATGATTCTATTTACTTCATGCTAATGGAGAAAAATATAGCAGAAATAGTCTTATTACTTGCTTCCTTGTAAGTAGAAGCGAAATAAGGGGGTAGCATAAGTTAAAGTGATAGCCAAAAACTGGTTGCTATGTATCTTAAGTTCCTTTGTCTGTATGGACAGGAGTTGACAAATTCTTGTATGAGAAAAGCTAAGTTTTTCAAAGCTGAAACCAAAAACAAGGAATATTTTAAAAACGATAAAATCCACGAAAAAATGTATATAACATACATTGTGTGTTTTAATGTGCTCTACATTTTCTGTGGGGTAAGTTTTTGTTCATCTCTTGCGGTTTAGCAGTTATGCAAAATTCCGTAAAATTCATCCAGAATAAAGTAGTGTTCAGAGGCTATTCCCAGAAAATTCAAGATATACATTTTATTTGTCGTGTTAATAACTTTAATATATGACGTTTTAATCAAAATCGTTAGAGCCATTTTTGGAAAAATCAAAATTTTCGCAAAAAGTTCCATGTAAAGATTAGTTTGGGGTGGGGAGATTTTTCTCAAAATCTTCGTGTCACATCCCTGGAAGATACTAAACTTAAATACAAAGTTTAATATTTTACCGGATTTTAGTTTTTGAGTTATCGTGTTCACGGACACACACACACACACACACACACGGGCCTGTTTCTGAAAATACTTTTTTTTTTATACAAGGGACTCTAAAACATATATTTTCTGTGAAATCTCGGTATCGAATTTTTGAGTGGAGTGCAATACCTTCTCTAAACACTATGTACATAGTACGTGTAGAGAAAGTAAAAATTGTGTTTTATATTGTGAGTAGGAAGCTAAGAACAATATAAAACAATTTTATCACGAGTATCATACACTATTTTTTAGACAGTTCTCAATATTATTATAATTATTATAATTATAAATAGATTGTTTTACGTATTTCATGGAGCTCAGGCTGCGATATTCAGATGTTGCCTTGCTTAGCATCAGTGCTGACAACATGACGACTTACTTGTACAACGGAGACAGTGTAGCAGTTGTAATTTTGCTCTCTCCGCTGCTTGCATGATTTCGTCTGGTTCATGACATCCGCCATTTTGTGGATCGACACGAGCCTTCAGAGTCAAGGCCTACTTGAATGAGGCCGTGGTTGTTATAACATTGAGTGACACAAAGTTCTACTTCTAACACTACTCACATTTGGTAAAAGACACATATTTAGCATCAAATGTCTGAAAAAAGTGTGTTTGCGAAACAGCTAATGAAAGTCATGTAAACAGAACACATCAGACTTTTTTAAGAATACTTCGTTGTAGAATAGGTAGAAAAAAACTCTTTGAAATGAAGGCATAAGATTTTTTGGGTTACGCTGTTCACAGAAGGACGGACATACAAAGGCGCGCGTTTTCTATGAAGAATATTTCTAGAACCAGGACCTCAAAACATGTATTTCTAGTGAAATGTATTTTAGAAGAATAGAGTTTTGTAAGAATTAGTTTGTGTGGTTACAGTCATGTGAACGTTTTTGAGTCGTGAATGCGAGTTACATTTTTTCACGGGGAATATTCGAAGCAGAGTTTTAATTTTTCTTGGGTTGTCAGCCCGTGACCTAGAAGGAGAAGCGATTTTTCTCTGACTCAGCACTCAGACTCATATACATATAAAATCAATATTTATGGCCTATACGAGAGTCAAGCTATCTATCTGGCCAGCGAGCATAAAAATGAAAGCGATGCACTCGCCTTCAAGAGACACTGGCCTCAAGGTGTTTCTGGACTCCACTACATAATTGCCGTTTTACTACTCCATCGTGCTTTTATTTGTTAGCCCTTGGGGCAGTTTCACTTTGATGCTTACTGAAACATTTTTATGTATAGTGCATAAAGATCAAATGGGAACGGCGGTATCTCAATGTGAAACAACTGATAAACAAAACGCTGATTTTTCAGTAACTGTTACAATATTCAAAGTTGCAAAAATAGTATGTTCATTGGAAAGAAGAGTTTTAATGTCCCCTGAATAAGACACAAAATATTTTTACTTTCTCTACACGTACTATGTACATAGTGTATAGAGAATGTACTGCACTCCACTTAAATATTCGATACCGAGATTTTACCGGAAATATTTGATTTAGGGTCCCCTTTTTCCAAAAAAAAAAAAAAGCATTTTCAGAAAAAGGTTCGCGAGTATATGTCCGTGTGTCTGTGAACACAATAACTCAAAACGAAAAGTCGGTAAAATAACAAACTTGGTATTTAAGTTTAGTATCTTCCAAGGATGCAGCACGAAGATTTTTAAGAAAATCCCCCACCACCAAACTACCCTTTACATGGAAAAATTTTCAAATATTTTGATTTTGTCAAAAATGGCTGAAACGATTTTGATTAAAATCTATTATATTTAAGATATTTACATGACAAATAAAATGTATATATTGAGTTTTATGGGAATATTCTCTGAAAACTACTTTACTCTGAATGAATTTTACGGAATTTTGTATAACTGGCAAACCGTAAGAGATAGACAAAGACTTACGTAACAGAAAATGTAGAGCAGGTAAAACACTTTATGTTATATAATTTTTTTCGTAGAGTTGATCGTTTTGAGATGTCTCTTGTTTTTGGTTTCAGCTTTTAAAATTTATACTTTTTCATGTGGAAATTTGTGAACTTCTGTCCAAACAAACAAAGGAACTTTAGTCACATAGGAACCAACTTTTGACTATCACTTTAACCTATGCTACTACCTTATTTCGGTGCTATTTACAAGGAAGCAACTAATAAGACTATTTCTGCTAACTTTTTCTCGATTAACATGAAGTAAAAGAAGAATAAGCTTTTTAAAAATAATTTATTTAGTCATGTAGAGAAAGCCATGTGAATTAAACACATGAGGTTTTTAAGAACTGATACAGTTTCATTTTATCCTATAGACTTCATGTATCCTAGGAAACAACAAACCTGTGTCCTTATTTCATTGTACATTATTTTAACCCCTTGGCAGCTTCCCATTCTTTAATTAATAAACATTGCTTGTCATGTAAGTCCTTCAACTTGACGGGTAACAAACCAAGTACAGCTTCTTTTAGCACGCTACAAAACTTCTCCGGGAAAATCCATTTTCATTCATTTATTTGAAGTAGTTTAAATAACCGGAATTGAAACTGTTTATTCCGGCGGGGTTTCGAACAAACAAAGCACACTATCTACGTCATGAGACTAAAATTCAATTCCTCGCAAACACTCTATAAGAATATTTCAGGTAATATCAGGATAGGATAAAACACGTGTCTTATTAGACTATTATTTGCTCATTAGAAATTAGGAACATCCCACTCACAAATAATAGTCCAAGCCACTTATAATATTCTCTGGAAACAAGTGTTTTAGTATTCACTGAGTAAGAAACAATGCTTATGTATGGTGTAAGAGCGTAAAGTTAGGGTTTTTCATTCGAGCGGGAATATTGTGAAACAAGACGCAGTCGAAAATTCAAAAGAATCTTAACCCTCGCGTATCATACAAAGTTTTTCTACGTGAATTTTCGGATATTAAAGGAAAAGCAACGAAAGATGATATAAATTTGAGGTTAAGTTCGAGCCTTTCACCAAACACAAATTCATAATTTTTATTTTTTTTTTTTTTTTTTTAGATTGTGCCACGTAAATTTGTCAGAAAATAGTATATTTGATTCTGCTTCTTTCGCAGCTCTAAGGGTATCACAATTCCCAAAATCTTAAATTTTCTCAAAATACCTCCCAGACCAATAATAATATTGGTTTGTCACGGCCTGCTATAATTTGCATTCTTAGTAATGTTAAAGTACGGTGCATATCTGTTTATTTTGGTGAACGTAAAGTGGAATAAAATAATTACTCTAGTCTGTGCATTATACGCTTGCTGCATTCGTAAAAAAAAAAAATATATATATATATATATATATACTTTCTCAACGTAATACATGGTAGAACGTATTGCGCTCCACCCAAAAATTCGATCCCGAGATTTCACAAAAACATATATTCAAGTAGGCCATGACTCTCAAAGCTCGTATCGATCCATAAAATGGCGGATGTCATGAACATGGAGTCTGCTGAACCAGACGAAATCATGCAAGCAGCGGAGAGAGCAAAATTACAACTGCTACACTGTCTCCGTTGTATAGAAAGTTTTCATTCTGTACGAATAAGCCATCATGTTGTCAGCACTGATGCTAACCAAGGCAACAACTGAATATCGCAAACCATTAAGCATGAACTCCGTGAAATAGGTAAAACAATCTATTTATAATTATAATATGTGTATAAACATTGAGAACTGTCCAAAAAAAATCTGATGTGTTCTATTCCTTCTCTACATCTCTGTAACGAACTATTGTTAAAAAGCTTATTCTTCTAACTACTTCATGATAATCGAGATAAACATTAACAGAAATAGTCTTATTACTTGTTTCCTTGTAAGTAGAACGTCAAAAATATGTGCTCGGCAAACAAAGGTTTTTATTCAAAAGATTTATATGTTATCTACACTATGAGAAATAAGATAAATATAAGCAGAATTAGTCTTATAACTAGCTTCCTTGTAAGTAGAAGGGAAATAAGAAAATGCACAGGCTAAAGCGATAGTTTGTCCTCTAAAAGACGGTCCCTATCCTAAACAATTTAAATACAATATCTTTGCTTGCCAGGGCGAAACAGACGAAAAACTAGAAAATAGATATCTTTTCATTTGATAAAAGTTTAAGTACTTCAATTTAAAATAAATGATGCGGAATATCTCGAAAACAGCTAGAAAAAAAAATGCATATGACATAAACTGTGTGTTTTTGTGCAGTAAGCTTTTGTATATCTCTTACGGTTTTGTAGTTACACAAAAGTTATCCAGAATAAAGAGGTCTTCATGGGGTATTCCCCGAAAATTCAAGGTATACATTTCCTTTGTTATAAAGATATCTTACATATAAGGTATTTTAATCAAAATCCTAAGACCCATTTTTGAAAAAAATCACCATGTAGGAAAAGTCTGATATGTTACAGTCACATGACTTTCTCTACATCTCTGCAAAAAATTATTGTTAAAAAGCATATTCTTCTATATACTTCATGTTAATTGAGAAAAAACATTAGCAGAAATAGTGTTATTACTTCCTTCCTTGTAAGTAGAAGCGAAATAAGGGAGTACCATAGGTTAAAGTAGTAGTCAAAAGATGGTTGCTATCTGATTGAAGTACCTTTGATTGTATGGACACGAGTTGACACATTCCTGTACGAGAAAAGTACAAGTTTTTCAAAGCTGAAACTAAAAACAAGAAATATCTTAAAAATAATCAACTCCACGAAGAAAATGTGTATAACATAAATTGTGTGTTTTAATGTGCTCTACATTTTCTGTGTGGTAAGTTTATGTCCATCTTTTACAGTTTAGCAGTTATGCAAAATTCGGTAAACTTCATCCAGAATAAAGTAGTCTTTAGAGGCTATTCCCACAAAATTCAAGATAAATATTTTGTTTGTCGTGTAAATATCTTTAATATATAACATTTTAATCAAAATCGTAAGAGCTATTATTGAGAAAATCAAAATTGTCGAAAAAAGTTCCATGTAAAGAGTAGTTGGGGGGTCGGGGAATTTTCCTAAAAATCTTCGTGTCGCATCCTTGGAAGATACCAAACCTAAATACCAAGTTTGGTTTTTAACGGTCTTTTCGTTTTTGAGCTATGCTTCCCACAGACTCACACACACACACATCCACACAGACAGACACACACACGGACATGTTTCTAAAAAAGCTTTTTTTGGATTCAGCGAGTCTCAAACATATATTTCCGGTGAAATTTCGGTATCGAAATTTTGGGTGCAATACAATACCTTCTCTATACACTATGTACATAGCACGTATAGAGAAACTAAAAATATTCCAGGCAAGGGTTGTTTATGGTGGGGGATTATGTTCGTGTTGTTTGGTATTTACCCGAATTTTTGCTTTAGAGCTACGCGGCCTACACAAACACACAAACACACACACAAACACACAAACACTCACACACAAACACATACACAAACACACACAAACACACACAAACACACACAAACACTCACAAACACACAAACACACACAAACACAAACACACGCAAAGACACACACATACAAACACACACAAACACACACAAACACACACACAAGCACACACAAACACACACAAACACACACAAATACACACACAAACACACACACACAAACACACACACAAACACAAACACATACACAAACACACACAAACACACACACAAACACACACAAACACACAAACACACACAAACACACACAAACACAAACACACACACAAACACACACAAACATACATATAAACATATACACACGGAACTTTTTTACTTTCTCTACACGTACTTGCACATAGTGTATAGAGAAGGTATTCTAATGCACCCAAAACAGCGATACCGAGATTTCCCTGAAAATATACGTTTTGAGATCACTTGAATCCAAAACAAGCATTTTTGGAAAAATGTCCGTTTGTGTGCGTGCATGTGCATGTGTGTGTGTGTGTGTGTGCGTGTTTGTGTCTGCGGACATTATAGTTGTAAAACGAAAAGACCGTTGAATACCAAACTTGGTATTTGAGTCTGGTTTCTTCCAAAGATTTTCAATAAAATCCTCCCACCCCCAACTATCCTTTACATGGAACTTTTTTCGAACATTTTGGTTTTCTCAAAAATGCTCTAACGATTTTAATTAAAATATCGTATATTAAAGATATTTACTTGACAAATAAAATGTATATCTTGAACTTTTTGGAAATAGCCCCTAAAGACTTCTTTATTCTGGGTGATTTTTATTGAAGTTTACAAAGCTGGTAAACCATGAGGTATACACAAAAACTTACAAAAAACGTAGATCATGATAAAACACACAATTTATGTCATATACATTTTTTCGTGGAGTTGGTCGTTTTTTAGAGATATTCCTTGTTACTGGTTTCTGCTTTGAAAAAGCTGTACATTACTCATATAGGAATTTGTCAACTCATGTCCATACAAACAAAGGAACTTCAGTCACATAGCAACCAGCTTTTGGCTTCACTTTAACCTATGCTACTTCCTTATTTCACTTTTACTTACAAGGAAGCAAGTAATAAGACTATTTCTGAAAAAAAAATCTCAATTAGCATGAAGTAAATAGAAGTATAAGCTTTTTAACAATAATTTTTGAAGAGATGGAGAGGAGGTCATGTGAATGCTACACTTCAGATTTTTTTCTAAATATGCAATACAATACCTTCTCTATTCACTATGTACATAGAGGAATTAAAAAAGAAAACTACTTTTTAGTCCCTAAGTCTAGTAATAATTTGGGTTTTTGGAAACATGGACTTAGTTACAAGTTAGAGTTGAAACTTCGGACAGCACACACGTCAAGTTCCTGAGAGAACACTCTCCCTCTCTTTATGATAATTGGGAAGATTCATGAGGAGGAGATGTTAGGTGTCCAGTGGAACTTGTTTCAAGTAATCTCATCTGCAGAGAGAGCAAACTTTAATCTGATCCCCACATCTGCTCTTTGAACCTCTAGTGGCTAGGTTAACAAGTGCTTCTAGGCCACTTGCAAACTTAGATAAGGTCCTAGAAGAGGCCGGTGTGTCCTGCCTGCCTTCCAAAACCAAATTATCCTGATTCCTGCTGCTTTCACTTAGCGGCTCCAGAATAACACGTCACAGCAATTAGGGATGGTCAAAAAGTAACTTAACTAACACCTGCAACAATATACTTTAGTGTAGGGCGATTCAGAAAGTAACGAACCTTTTGCCATTACTAAATAAAAGTTATCAACACAAAACTTTATTCACAAAACTACAGTACCTTACCCCATTTTTTACTTTCTGTACACGTACTATGTACATGATGAATAGAGAAGGTATTATAATGCACCCAAAAATTCGATCCCGAGATTTCACCGGAAAGTATGTTTTAGGGTCCCCTGTAACAACAACAAAATTTCGCAAACATGTTCAAGTGTGAATGTGTAGTCTTCCACGACCTGTGTCTTGATGTGTCTTCTTAGCTCCCGGAGAAGGCCGCGTTATCTTGCATGGGAATGCCGACGTTTCGCTCATCTTGCCGTGAGCTTCTTCTGGGCTCTTGTGCTCTAGAAACGTCGGCATTCCCATGCGAGATAACGCGGCCTTCTACGGAATCCAAGAAGACACATGTCCACGTGTGTGGCTGTGGGCAGCAGAGCTCCAAAACTAAAAGTCCCCAAAATACCAAACTTTGAATTTAAGTTCAGCATCTTCCAGGGATGCGACCGAAGATTTTGAGAAAAATCCCCCCACTCCAAACTACCATTTACATGGAGCTTTTGTCGAAAATTTTGATTTTCTCAATCATAACTCTAAAGATTTTTATTAACGTGTCGTATATAAAAGATATTTTTATGACAAATAAAATGTATATCTTGAATTTTCTGGGAACAGTCTCTGAAGACCACATTATTCTGGGTGAACTTTACGGAATTTTGCATAACTGCTAAACTGTAGGAGATGGAGAAAAAGTTACCTCACAAAAAATGTTCGGCACCCTAAAACACACAATTTATATCATATATATTTTTTTTCGTGTACTTGATCCTTTTTGTATATTCCTTGTTTTTGGTTTCAGCTTTAAAAAATTTATACTTTCTCATATAGGAATTTGTCAACTCCTGTTCATACAATGGAACTTCAGTCACATAACAACCAGCTTTTGACTATCACGTTAACCTATGGTACTCTCTTATTTCTATTCTACTTACAAGGAAACAAGTAATAAATTATTTCTACTAATTTTTTCTCGATTACCCTGAAGTAAACAGAGGCATACGCTTTTTATTTGTGTAGAGATGTAGAGAAAGTCATGTGAATGGAACACATCAGATTTTTCTAGTAATCGATATTGCTATCAAGGTATTTATTTATTGTCACGTGGTACAGATGTTATACTCTTCCACCGCTAAAGACCTGAGCCAAGATGTCACTGTCACTTTGAGGTCTTCATGACTGGCAAATCTTTTCCATCCAAACAGTCATGTACGGTGTCCAAACTGAGACACCGGTTGTTCTGAATTATTGCACCAACATTTGCTTTTTAGCCCTCCTGGATAGTGTGTGGTGGTAGCGAGTCTGCCTCACATTCAACAGGTCGCGAGTTCGAATCTCGGTTAGGGTGAGTTACACGGATAAGGTTTTATTCGAATGTCAAGTAACTTTAGCTCCATTGACCCCGAGATCATTTGTGCATCATTTCTTATATATTGTTCATCTTTCGATGTAACCATCCAGGTTAAAGGAAGTTAAGCCACATAAAAAAAGTTCATTTGCTTTCAACTGCTCCATATCAATTGATAAACTTCCACTCCGGTCTTTATCGTACACACTGTTATGTTGTTCCTTGATTACTTGTAAATTATGTGTCATTTCCTCACTGAAGACCCGTTCACTTTACATTTGATTTATTGCCTGTAATATTCGATTGGCCGACTACTTTGTGCATTAAAAAAAAAACAAAAAAAAAACGAATTAGTTTTTTGGCGGTAGAAAAGTAAAACATCGGCATTGAAAAAGTTTTACCACGTGTTAATGTCTCACCAGAATGGGGATTACGTTTGAGAAATAGAGTAAGGTAGTGTAACTTTGTAAATAAAGTTTTGTGTCGATAATATTCAATATTGTTTAGTTATGACAAATCGTCGGTCACTTCCTGGATGTTCCTCGTAGTTTTTACTTTCTCTATACATACTATGTACATTGTATAGAGAAGGTACTGCACTCCACCAAAAATTCGATACCGAGATTTCATCGGAAATATATGTTTTAGGGTCACCTGTATCCCAAGTAAACATTTTAAGAAAAACGTCCGTGTGTGTGTCCGTGTGTCTGTGAACACGATAACTCCAAAACGAAAAGTCGGAAAAATACCAAACTTTGTATTTAAGTTAAGTATCTTCCATGGATGCGACATGACAATTTTGAGAAAAATCCTCCTAACCCAAACTATCCTTTACATGGAAGTTTTTTCGAAAATTATGATGTTTTTAAAAATGGCTCTAACGATTTTGAATAAATTATCGTATATTAAAAATATTTCCTAGACAAATAAAATGTATATCTTCAATTTTCTGGGAATAGCTTCTGAAGCTTACTTTGGCCTGGATGAAATTTACGGAATTTTTCCAATAGGTCCTAAACCGTAAGAGATACATAAAAACTTAATACACAAAAAAATGCAGAGCACGTTAAAACAAACACGTTATGCTATATACATTTTTTCATGGAGCTGGTCGTTTTTTAGATATTCCTTGTTTTTGATTTAGCTTTAAAACACTTATACTTTTCTCAAATAGGAATCCGTCAACTGCTGTCCACACAAACAAAGGAACTTCAATCACATCCAGCTTTCCACTGTCACTTTAACCTATGGTACTCCCTTATTTCTCTTCTACTTAAAGGAAGCAAGTAATAACACTATCACTTTAACCTATGGTACTCCCTTATTTCACTTCTACTTACAAGGAAGCAAGTAATAACACTATCACTTTAACCTATGGTACTCCCTTATTTCTCTCCTACTTAGGAAGCAAGTAATAACACTATCACTTTAACTTATGGTACTCCCTTATTTCTTTCCTACTTAGGAAGCAAGTAATAACACTATCACTTTAACCTATGGTACTCCCTTATTTCTCTCCTACTTAGGAAGCAAGTAATAACACTATCACTTTAACTTATGGTACTCCCTTATTTCTCTCCTACTTAGGAAGCAAGTAATAACACTATCACTTTAACTTATGGTACTCCCTTATTTCTCTCCTACTTAGGAAGCAAGTAATAACAATATCACTTTAACCTATGGTACTCCCTTATTTCACTTCTACTTACAAGGAAGCAAGTAATAACACTATCACTTTAACCTATGGTACTCCCTTATTTCACTTCTACTTAAAGGAAGCAAGTAATAAGACTGTCACTTTAATCTATGGTACTCCCTTATTTCACTTCTACTTAAAGGAAGCAAGTAATAAGACTGTCACTTTAACCTATGGTACTCCCTTATTTCACTTCTTACAAGGAAGCAAGTAATAACACTATCACTTTAACCTATGGTACTCCCTTATTTCACTTCTACTTACAAAGAAGCAAGTAATAACACTATCACTTTAACCTATGGTACTGCCTTATTTCACTTCTACTTACAAGGAAGCAAGTAATAAGACTGTCACTTTAACCTATGGTACTCCCTTATTTCACTTCTACTTAAAGGAAGCAAGTAATAAGACTGACACTTTAACCTATGGTACTCCCTTATTTCACTTCTACTTACAAGGAAGCAAGTAATAACACTATCACTTTAACCTATGGTACTCCCTTATTTCACTTCTACTTACAAGGAAGCAAGTAATAAGACTACAACTTTAACCTATGGTACTCCCTTATTTCACTTCTACTTACAAGGAAGCAAGTAATAACACTATCACTTTAACCTATGGTACTCCCTTATTTCTCTTCTACTTAAAGGAAGCAAGTAATAATACTGTCACTTTAACCTATGGTACTCCCTTATTTCACTTCTACTTAAAGAAAGCAAGTAATAAGACTGTCACTTTAACCTATGGCACTCCCTTATTTCACTTCTACTTAAAGGAAGCAAGTAATAAGACTGTCACTTTAACCTATGGTACTCCCTTATTTCACTTCTACTTAAAGGAAGCAAGTAATAACACTATCACTTTAACCTATGGTATTCCCTTATTTCGCTTCTACTTACAAGGAAGCAAGTAATAACACTATCACTTTAACCTATGGTACTCCCTTATTTCACTTCTACTTACAAGGAAGCAAGTAATAACACTATCACTTTAACCTATGGTAATCCCTTATTTCGCTTCTACTTACAAGGAAGCAAGTAATAACACTATCACTTTAACCTATGGTACTCCCTTATTTCTCTTCTACTTAAAGGAAGCAAGTAATAATACTGTCACTTTAACCTATGGTACTCCCTTATTACACTTCTACTTAAAGGAAGCAAGTAATAAGACTGTCACTTTAACCTATGGTACTCCCTTATTTCACTTCTACTTAAAGGAAGCAAGTAATAAGACTGTCACTTTAACCTATGGTACTCCCTTATTTCACTTCTACTTAAAGGAAGCAAGTAATAAGACTGTCACTTTAACCTATGGTACTCCCTTATTTCACTTCTACTTACAAGGAAGCAAGTAATAACACTATCACTTTAACCTATGGTACTCCCTTATTTCTCTTCTACTTAAAGGAAGCAAATAATAAGACTGTCACTTTAACCTATGGTACTCCCTTATTTCTCTTCCACTTACAAGGAAG
Organism: Hymenopus coronatus; assembly: GCA_030762935.1. Classification (NCBI taxonomy): domain Eukaryota; kingdom Metazoa; phylum Arthropoda; class Insecta; order Mantodea; family Hymenopodidae; genus Hymenopus; species Hymenopus coronatus. The sequence continues at coordinate 4,946,400 of CM060882.1, read as the reverse complement.
CAAGTAATAACACTATTTCTGCTAATTTCTTCTCGATTAGCATGAAGTAATTAGAAGCATAAGCTTTCTAACAATAGTTTTTGCAGAGATATAGAAACTCATCTGAATGAAACACATAATATTTTTAATTCACTTCCATCTATTGTAAAGGAATTGCACGTGAACAAATATCCTTATTACTCACACTTTCTATACAGAGGAGGATTTCATTAAAAAAAGAATATGTTTTACGTTCAGATGACTTTCTCTAGCTGTTCTATACACAAACTTTTCTTAAAGATCATTATTATTATTATGGTACTCTAAATAAACATAAACAGAAGTAGTCTTATTACTTGCTTCCTTGTATGTAGAAGCGAAATGAAGGAATACACTAGGCTAAAATGATAGTCAAAAGCTGGTTGCTATGTGAAACAATTGAGGTTCGGATCGCTGTGACATTTGAGAAAAGTAAACGTAGCTTAAAACTGAAAAGAATAACAAGTAATATGAGAAATACGGTCAACTCTAAAAGAAAACAGCATGATGTGTTCCATTCACATGACTTTCTCTCCATCTCTGCAACAAACTATTGTTAAAAAGCTTATGCTTCTATTTACTTCATGCTAATCGAGAAAAAATTAGCAGATATTGTCTTATTACTTGCTTCATTGTGAGTAGATGCGAAATAAGGGAGTACCATAGGTTAAAGTGATACTCAGAAGCTGGATGCTATGTCACTGAAGTTCCTTTGTTTGTATGGTCACGAGTTGACAAATCCCTGTATGAGAAAAGTATAAGCGTTTTAAAGCTGATACCAAAAATAAGGAATATATCCAAAACGATCAACTGCACGAAAAAACATTATATAACATAAATTGTGCGTTTTAACGTGCTCTACATTTTTTGTGTGGGAAGTTTTTGTGTAACTCACACGGTTTAGCAGTTATACAAAATGCCGTAAAATGTATCCAAAATAAAGCACTCTTCAGAGGCTATTCCCTGAAAATTCAAGATATACATTTAATTCGGCATTTAAATATCTTAAACATAAGAAATTTTAATCAAAATCTTAGAGCTATTTTAGAGAAAATCAAAATTTTCGAAAAAAGTTCCATGTAAAGGGTATTTGGGAGTGGGGGCATTTTGTGGAAAATCTTCGTGTCGCATCCTTGGAAGAAACCAATGTTAAATACCAAGTTTGGTATTCAATGGTCTTTTCATTTTTGAGCTTTGCTGTCCACACACACACACACGCGCACGCGCGCGCACGCCCGCACGCACACAGTGACCTTTTGGTAATACTTTTCTTTTAATCAGTGTATTTCTGGTGAAATCTCGGTATCGATTTTTTGTGCGGAATGCAATAACTTCTCTATACACTATGAACATAGTACGTGTACAGAAAGTAAAAACATATGTGACATAAAGATGCCCATGTTTGTCTGTCTGTATGTGTTCAGTATAGTAAAAATACGAAAAGTCATTAAATTCCAGCTTCCAACACGAAAATTTTAAAAGAAAATTCCCTTGCCCAAAAATTAACCTTTAAATTTAACATTTTTCGAAATCGTTGATTCCTTAAAAAAACTGTTCTAACGATTTCTATTAAAGTGCCATAAATTTAAGATATTTTATGTCAAACGAAATGTTTATCTTTAATTTTCTAGCAATGGCATCTGAGGACCTCTTTAATCTGGATGACTTTGGTATAACTAGTAAATCGTAAGAGATAGAAAAAAACGTATCTCACAAAAAGCTCATTAAAATATTTATTTTATATCTTATAAATGTTTTTTGTATAGTTAACTGTTTTTGAAATATTCCAAGTGATTAATTTCAGTTTTAACATAGTTAAACTCTTTTGTTTTCTGCTAGCTAGCAAACAGAACCGAGTCTCAATTGTTTTGCTTAGCGACCAGCTGTTAAAATATTTGATTATCGCTTTAGCCTAGTGTATTCCTTTATTTCCTTTCTACTTGCAAGAAAGCAAGTAATAAGATCAGTTCGGTTAATGTTTATCTAGATTAGCATGAAGTAAATAAAAGAATAATCTTTTGTAAGGGTAGTTTGTTCGTGGAACAGCTAAGGCAAGTCTTGATAATTGGAGCACATCACACATTTTATTCAGGGACCTCAAAACATGTACTTTGAGTGAAACACCATATCAAACTTTTTAGGAACGCAATACATTTCCTACCATGTACGTGTGCTAGAGAAAGTAAAAAAGCTGTTTTTTGACTCAAAGGTCCTGAAAACATAGATACCTCGGTATCGATTTTTTGGGTGGAAAGCAATATCTTTTCTACCTATTACATACTGCTAGAGAAAGTATTTTTTGTCATTCTGCGGTGGTGAAAACAGGTACTTCCATTAAAACCACGGAATCGACTTTTTTAGTGGAATGCAATACCTTCTCTACTAGCTATGTACGTGCCTTAAAAAGTAAACGCACCCACACACATATATTGATATAGATTTACAATGCACACATATATAGATATAGAGATTCAGTGGAGCTGAAAAAATGTGCTTTCATTGAATCTGGGTATCGAATTTGTGAGTGGAACGCAATATCTTCTCTACTAGCTATGTACGTACTAGAGAAACTAAATATATATTCAGGGAAACTCAAAAAATGTACTTCCATCGAAATGTCTATATTGAATTTTTAGTGGAATGCAATATCTTCTCTACCTACTATATACGTGGTTTAGAAAGTGACAAGTACAGCAGGGTAGAGCCGTTTCTGTTCACCGCTCCACGAAGATCTGGTGTAAGGTTAGGATCAAAAAATGACGTCATGCGCTGTCTACTGATCTCCAGAAATAAATGCAACACACAGTTAGTACAAGTTGCAGCTACCGTGGCGCTGTATGCAGTGGAACAAGCAAATCCATGTTGCTCTGACTAATATGAGCTCATTTGAATAGATGGAACGGCAGATACGTAATGAAGGGCTTCTGTCAGTTTTACAAACTCGGCCTTTTGCAATTCACATTTTAATCACTTTTTGTCCCGGACAAGACTACGTTTTACATCGCTAAATTGTTAAAACGTTCTCTGTTACACACAATGGAAACAAAACCTTTGTTACGTTTTGTTGATTCTTCCCCCCAACTGTTTCCATTGTATACTTCAATATTTGACTGAAATACACAAAACAAGGAAAGCGATGGATTGACATTCGCAAATTTTCAGGCTAATAACGCGACATTTTGAGAACTTCATTAGAATCTAAAGTTTGTTAACTTTTAGACTGCTCCGCGCCACAACTGACTCACGTGACCGTGCACCAGTAGTAATGCGCGAAGGAAAGTAGTCCCCTGCTAAATATATAACATTTGGAATGAATTTCTTCTTAAGTGGAGTCGAATTTGACCCATTATCTCTGCAACTATATAAGATAATCATTTTAATTGTCTTCTCACAGATACCGTGTGTAGGACAGGAGTTGGATAAGTAGAGTCAGACTGAACAATTCAATATCATAGCCGGGATTTGTACCACCGATCTCCCGGTCTCTAGCCGTGTGTAGGACAGGAGTTGGATAAGTAGAGTCAGACTGAACAATTCAATATCATAGCCGGGATTTGTACCACCGATCTCCCGGTCTCTAGCCGTGTGTAGGACAGGAGTTGGATAAGTAGAGTCAGACTGAACAATTCAATACCATAGCCGGGATTTGAACCACGGATCTCCCGGTCTCTAGCGGTGTGTAGGACAGGAGTTGGATAAGTAGAGTCAGACTGAACAATTCAATGTCATAGCCAGGATTTGTACCACCGATCTCCCGGTCTCTAGCGGTGTGTAGGACAGGAGTTGGATAAGTAGAGTCAGACTGAACAATTCAATACCATAGCCGGGATTTGTACCACGGATCTCCCGGTCTCTAGCCGTGTGTAGGACAGGAGATGGATAAGTAGAGTCAGACTGAACAATTCAATGTCATAGCCAGGATTTGTACCACCGATCTCCCGGTCTCTAGCGGTGTGTAGGACAGGAGTTGGATAAGTAGAGTCAGACTGAACAATTCAATACCATAGCCGGGATTTGTACCACGGATCTCCCGGTCTCTAGCCGTGTGTAGGACAGGAGTTCGATAAGTAGAGTCAGACTGAAAAATTCAATGCCATAGCCGGGATTCGAACCACGGATCTCCCGGTCTCTAGCCGTGTGTAGGACAGGAGATGGATAAGTAGAGTCAGACTGAAAAATTCAATACCATAGCCGGGATTTGAACCACGGATCTCCCGGTCTCTAGCCATATGTAGGACAGGAGTTGGATAGGTAGAGTCAGACTGAAAAGTTCAATGTCATAGTTGGTATTTGAACTACGGATATCCCAATTTCTAGGCATTTGCTCTACCACTGAGATACCATGGCAACTTGACGGCATAGCATTGAATTTCTCAACTGACTCGCATGTTTCACGGTAAACCACAAGGTGATCTCAAGTTATTTTGAGATGACAACCTCAATAGCGACTTACAAATTTGTAAGTACTTTAAGTCCCAGGATTCATAGTATAGCCAACTATTATGGAACAATTGGGATAATTTTAATTGCTTTCTCACAGAAACCGAGTGTAGGACAGGAGTTGGATTGGTACAGTTTAACTGAAAAAAATTATAATTCATAGCTATCCAACTATTTAAGATAATGCTCTTATCTTCAAGGTATATCCAACAATACCTTTATTGTTGATTGATGAAAATATAATACTTATGTTGATTAGAAGGAAGTATGATTTTTTAAATAAAGCTCTTAAAATGTTATTACAAAATAATGATTTTTGAATTTTTAGAAACTAACTAATCCATTTATTCACTTATGGTAAAAATTGCAACCCTTTAATGTCAATTAGATTCTGAAATGATGGGGCATTTGTATAGAACATTTTACTAATTCAGAAATTGCTTTTAAGCATAAAGTTCCAAAAATTTAACCTAACTTTCCAAACACATTTTTGCAGTACTTCGAAACTGTCACACGAAGGAAATAATATTTACAAAGTTATTGATGTTTATATAAGGCTATAAGGGAATACACTAGACTAAAGCGATAGCCATATCTTTAAAAAGCTCGTCAATATGTAAAACAACTGACACTCGGTTGTCTTTGGTTTTCCTGATAGTAAAATAAAAGAAAAGTTCCCTTCCCGTTTCAGAAAAGTAGTTTAACATTGAAACCAATAACACTGATATCTTGTAAACGGTTAAATGTAAGAAAAGATGTAAATGACCTCGATTAGGGAGATTTTTTCTAAATAAGTTTATCTATCTCTAACGGTTTATTAGATACACAAAAGTCATTCAGAATAAAGAGGTCTTAGAAAAGTATTCCAAGAAAAGTCAACATAGACATATTGTTTTTCATAAAAATCAAAAACTTTGAAAAATTGTCCATGTAACAGATGGTTAGGGGTGGAGTGATATTCTTAAACATTTTTCGTGTCGCATTCTTGAAGGATCCTCAACTTTAATACCAAGCTTTGTGTTAAAGGTCTTAAGATTACGAGCTGTTACCCACAAACCTACTTTTCTTTTTTTTTTTTTTTTTATTCAGGGAACCGGTGAAATCTCGGTATCGAAATTTCGGGTGAAGTAAGACACCTTGTGCATCTACTTTGTACACAGGAAAGTAAACATTAATATGGATACAATAAAGTAATTAGATTACATTTACATTACTTAAGTAGTTTCTAGTTTTCTGATCATTTTCAATGTTTAATATATTTATTTATTCTTGCGCTTTATTAACAATGTTTGGCGCCTCCTTCTTCATCTTCTTCTTCAACATGGCACTAATTTCCTTTCTTTGCACCTTATTACATGTTAGATGTCTTAGTTTTATGCCAAGGTTGATCTGCACACAGTCCAGAACACTGAGGGGTTTTCTGTTCCGTAACTGCCGCATTATTTACTCGCTAGTGTTGGTAAATTACGAGACTTATCCAGAAAGTGACAGACGATTTGGCATAACTAAATAATAACGAAAGTTATCAAAACGAAACTTTATTTACAAAGTTACACTACCTTACTCTATTTCTGAACATAATCGTCATTGCTATCAAGATGTCTCTGTCACTTTGAGGTCTTCACGGCTGGGAAATCTTTTCCATCTAAAAAGTCATGTACGGTGTCCAAAGTGAAACACCGGTTTTTCCGAATTCTTTTACCAACATATGCTTTCAACTGCTTCATAACGATTGATGAACTTCCACTCCGGTCTTTGTCGTACACACTGTTATGTTCTTCCTTGATTACTCGTAAAGTGTGTGTCATTTCCTCACTGAAGACTCGTTCATTGCATTATCACTATACACTTGCGTTATTTGACTAAGGAGATTCAATTGACCAAACATTTTGTGCATTTAAAAAAACGAATAAGTTCTTTGGCGGTAGAAAAGTATAACAATGGTATTGAAAAACCGGTACCACGTACAATAAATACCTTGATAGCAATGACGATTACGTTGAGAAATAGAGTAAGGTAGTGTAACTTTGTAAATAAAGTTTCGTGTTGATAACTTTCGTTATTATTTAGCTATGTCAAACGTCTGGCTTTTTCTGGATGGATTAAAGGTTTAACTTGATAAACAAGTAGTAGATAGAGAATAGTGGGTAGAGAGAGTGGTGACCTCTCTGGACCAGATTTCTGCCAACAAAAACAGTTTGGTTCCACTTTGACAGAGAGTTTAGGAAGGTCACTATGGCTTCTCCCGCACGAATACCAACTTAACTACAAATGTAAACACGAAATAAAAGCGTTCAGGATGAACAAAAGCAGTGCGAGGAACTGGAATGTTTACGCAGCAACAAAAGTTTTACTACCACCACTACCCTACACACATCATGACGCCGTCGCACTCGCTTTTTTACTTTTACAAAAAAAGCTTATTTTCTGCTTGGCTGAATTTCGCTGCAATCTAAACTATAAACACGGGTGACCACGAAATGGGTGGCCAAAATATAATAGACGAAAAAAAAAAAGTTTACTCCCCGTTTATTTGCTGGAAATTCATTAGCATTACCTTCCTGTAGTTTCATCTTTTTCATTTCAGAATTTCAAACGAATAACTACAATAACAAAAGCACGACGCCAAAGGCTTATGAATATTTGATTATAATCTTTTAAATACTAATTTCAGAAAACTAACTTTTCTCTCTGTTCTATAATACGTACATATTTTCGATATATATTTGGCTTTCAAAAACAGAATATTACATTCTATCCAAAAATTGCACTTCGCGATTTTATCACAAATAATTATATAAGAAATCTCATCTAGATAGATAATTTATTTGCTATAGGAATACAAGCGTATTACAGCGTACCTCTCTAGCGTAGTGGTTATCATACTGGCTTTCAAGTGAAAGGTGGTTTCCGAGTTCGGGTCTCGTTCACCTCGGCTTCTTTTTTTCTGTTTCTTTTTATCTTTTTCTTTCTGTTTTTGCAGTTTTAATGCAGTTTCAGTCTTATATTATAAATTCTTATTTAGTGTTTGGTTCACCGTAAATGAGGTGTAAGTTGAGAGAAGGTGTACATGTTGCCTCACAGACTAACCTCAGTGAGCAGCAATAAGGAAGTGATAACAGTGTTGATGATGCACTGGCCAATTAGAATCGCGGCACTTCTCTGGAATGAAAAATAATAATAATAATAATAATAATAATATAATAATAATAATAATGATAATAATAAAATGTTTACTCTATGACAGGAATCGAACTCTTAACCTTTGGGAGAGCAGTTTCCCGCGTTACGCATTAAGCCACCAGAGCAGTTGAAAAAACGCCTCCAGAGTAGGCTACATAACTCAAGAACGTAGTTAATGAAAGCTCAGTGTCGCACTGTCAAGTGATTAGTTCGAGATTTTACAGATTTTTGCGACATTAAATTTTGAGAACGCTAGTAACGAGCTGCTAAAAATCGATATTTCTATACTCGGGCAGCAGTTTTAGAGACATTCTAAGCCAGTTTTTCAACCTGCTTTGTTTTAACACCGACTTATCAGCACCTGAGACCCACACGTTTAACGTTATGTTTATCCGGGCATCGCCGATCTCAAATTACTTATATCAGTCACGTGCACAGCCTTGCAAATTATTTCGGTGTAGCTCATTAACAGCTGCATGTTAGAATTACTTGGAGTATCATGACTTTGTACAGAAGCACAAGTTGTAAATCCAGTAACATGTTTCCTTACATACAATAGACAGGCCAGAGTAAGTATAACACATTTAATAAAAAGTGGTTTACAATGAAACTTAGATGAAACGCCACAAATTGATCTCAAGGCTCTCTTTTGCAATACAAACACTCTAAAAGCCGATGTAATGTAACCCCAAAGTAAGACACCATAGTTAAGATGGTTATGAATGAAACCATAATAAGCTATAATTAATGATTCAGTACTGATATTACTCTTAATGCTCTTAACATGAATAAGCCCTTGCTTACTTTCTCAGCAACATATTTAGTATGAATTAGCCAACGCAAATTAGATTCAAGTGCCGACCAAAAGGTTTAACTGATTTTTTCTCGTCAGTTTTAACTCTCCTTAAACTGCAGAGTGATTTATGTAGAACTGACACATTTCTTTCTTTAATTACTCCGTTTATAAATCCATCCAAAGACCCAATTTTAGCACCAAATTAAGCAGAATGTGCTGAAGTTTCGATTCCTTGTCACTAGATGCGCAGCTGTTTATGTTTTATTCCTAATTGCATTGTTAGGAGCTGTTTCGACATTTTGTTCTTGTAGTCAACGTGAAAATGCAGTACGATGTAGAGCTGAGTCAATGACTCTTTCAGCAAGATGGCGCTACATGCCATACATCAAATGAATCCATGGACCTAATTGCAAGTTTCTTTGACGACCGGATAGTTTGCAGGAACCTGTGGCCACCGAGATCTCCAGATTTGACATCGCCGGGCTTCTTTCTATGGTGTTACTTAAAAGACAGGATTTACGCCACACGTCCCCAGACATTAGACGATCTGAAGCACAACATCACAAAGGAGATTCAAGCTATTGACAACAGAGTCCTCCAACGAGTGACCAGGACGAGGTGTTGAGTTGCACCTTATGCAGGATGTAGGACATTTTCAACATTTGCTATAGAGGTAAATAATCTCCCAAAATTCCTCTACATTTTAGGTATAATAAGTTCTCACTAGCGTAACAGGTTTTGAAACAATTAATGAAAGAAATGTGTCAGCTCTATATAAATCACCCTGTAAAATGCAAAGTTTCAGTTTTTGTACAGTTAATATTTAAAATGTTGGCATTACACCACTGTTGAACTAGTTTAGTTAACTCACTGAGTTTAGTGTTTCTTATATTTGTGTTATAAATTATATTTAAAGCCAGATCATCAGAATTTATCTCTTAGATAAATTTAAATACTATACCGCATAGATTTGACCAGAAAATGTCAAATTATATAAAAAATTCCAATCTGTTTCATTTACTAAACTTTCTTCACATCTCTGTAACAAATTACTATTCAAAAGCATATTCTTCGATCTGTATTGTGCTAATCGAGATAAACTTTAGTAGAAACGAACTTATTACTTGCTTCCTTCAAACAATCACTAAACAACAACAATATTGAAATTATTTTGGTCCATTGTTTCCGGTGTAGACAGCGTTCTGAAGCTAAAATCTCCCAACGTTTCGCCCATCTTATGATGTGGCTTCTTCAGGGCTAACTGCGTCTTGTCCAGCTGACGTTCCTTCTTTTATACTGTGTTTAGGACCTGTCAAGTACCGTCTTCCTGTGTCGTCATTGGTTGTCGTTCGGCCAATGAATGAGGTCGCTGCTTTCTGTGTTCCCATTGGCTCGCTGGCACCAAGGTAGCATATTTTTCTTAACAGAGGTCTTCAGATGGTGTTCAAGTTTTTTTTTTTTTTTCCATTGTCTCTGTTAACTTCATGCTCTTCTTTAAATATCTCGATACTTTCGCGTATAATACAATGTTTATAACCTTCGCATGGTACCACTAATTTCATTACGAAAACAAACGACAATATTGGTTTGTCATGACCAGCTATAACCGATATACATACTGTAATATCGCGATGTGTTTTGAGAAAATGACAGATTTTGACAATTATTATGTCATTAGAGCTGCGAAAGAGGTAGAATCAAATTTACTATCCCTCTTAACGCTGCAAAATAAATAATCAACTATAACCCCTGGTGAATGGATAAAACATAACCTGAAAATTATTTCATCTTTAGTTACTTTTCTTTTAATATCATAAAATTATCGTAGAAAAAAACAATGTATGATACGCGAGCGTAAAGTCTCTTTTTGATTCTCGACTGCGTCTCGTTTCACAATATTCCCGCTCGAATCAGAAACCCTAACCTTACACTCTTACATCACACATGACTATTAACGTGAATTGTGTGTTTTCACGAGATCAATATTTTGTATATCTCTTACGGTTTACCAGTTATACAATAGTTGTCCACAATGAATAAGATTTCAGATGATGTTCTTAGTAAAAAAATCTTATGTGTTCCATTCACATGACTTTCTCTGCATCCCTGCAACAAATTTATATTAAAAAGCAAAGGATTTAATCAAATTTCCATCCGGAAAATCTTATCTTTTTCTTATTAATTCAGATTCCCCTTCAGCAAACTCAAATGGTCTACGATTTGTTTCAGCAAGACAAGATACAAATCATCTATTTACTTTATACTAATCGAGAAAAAATTGGTAGAAATATCTTATTACTTACTTGTAAGTAGAAGTGATATAAGGGAGTGCCATAGGTTAAAGTGATAGTCAAAATTTGGTTGCCATGTGACTGAATTTCCTTTGTTTGTATGGACAGGAGTTGACAAATTTCTGTATGAGAATAGTATAAGTTTTTTAAAGCTGAAACCAGAAACAAGGAATATCTGAAAAACGATCAGCTCTAGGGGAAGAAATTGAATATAACATAAATTGTGTGTTTGAATGCGCTCAATATATTCCCAGATAATTTAAGATATACATTTTATTATAATACCTTTATATGTGATATTTTAATCAAAATCGTTAGTCATTTTTAAGAAAAACAACATTTTCAATAATTTTTCCATGTAAAGGCTAATTATGGGTGGGGGATTTTCCTTATCATCTTCGTGTCGCATCCTTGGGTGATAAACTTAGTTACCAAGTTTGGTAATTAACCGTCTCTTCGTTTTTGAGCTATTCTTTCTACAGACACTCACATGGGCCTTTTTCTGAAAATGCTTTTTTTTTTTTTTATTCACGCGATCCTAAAATGTGTATTTGCGGTGAAATCTCGGTATCAAAATTTTAAGTGCAATACAATAATTTCTCTTGGAACAAAATTACTTTACGCTTGCTGCACTTTTTTGCGCGTGGATTCCGTAAAAAATAAAGTTTGCGATCTGAAATAAGCTCGTAAACTACTCAATTACGCTCGGGCGTAGAAAAAATGGTTTGTATAACCACTAATCAATTTGCATTAAAATTCATAAACAGTAGAAGTTAACAGAAGCACGCGTGGAAAGATCAGGGCTTTGTCAAATGATTAAAATAAAAATTGTTATGGTTGTATGTGATAATCGCGACTGATAAGACGCTATTACTTTATTTTCAATGCCACGAAGCCGCGCGTAGTGACGTAAAGGAAATGAAAAACTGTCCGCCTTAATCTCGACCTACATTCTCAAAATTTATGAAGTATTTTTTGAACAAATTGCATAAAGTGTTTATTACGGGGGGCTGCAACACGTTTGTGTTTTATCAGAGCAAGATAATCACGTGTATCAAACAGCAGGTGAAATTGATTATACCACAATGGAGTTCTTATATGTGTCTTTATTCTCTGCAATTGATGCTGCACAGAGTTAAATGTACAAATTTCACTTACAATAATAATCTGACAGTTAATAATAGTAATTAAATTCCACGGCACGACTGACCACAAGGGGTCTTGGCCTACCGCCCGGCCGCTGCAGCCCCCATCTCGGCCCGAAGGCGTCATGGTCGGGGTGCAGCGCTGGAGGGTGAGACGTGATCAGCACCTCGAGATCCCTCTCCCGGCCGGTTGATGCGGTCTTATCGATCTGGAGCCGCTACTTCTCAATTGGCCTTCTAGGGACCTCACAAGGCTGGGTGCACTTCCCTTTACATTATTCCTAAACTTCTTTAAGGTCAGAGGGCAGCCCTGAAAGGCTCCTACAGGCAATTCATTCCATTCTTCAATGGTCCTATTAACAAAAGAGAATTTTCATACGATGGTTCTGTACCTTCTACCCTTAATTTTAAACGAATGATCGTTTCGTACGTAGTGTGTTGGGTTTTCTAACCTCTTTCTAACGTCCACCCATGCCAGTATAAGCTTTAAATAGTGCGACTAACCTATGAGTTTTAGCGGCTCCCATTTATTCTCTTCGCCTTTGCAAAATCTTTACCTCTGTTTATGAATTTTAAGCCCTTCCCTGTATCAGATTGATTAACACTGTATGGCCCCATATTCCATAACTGGCCGCACTAAGGTCCCAGCATGCTACTCCATATTCCATAACTGGCCGCACTAAGGTCCCAGCATGCTACTCCATATTCCATAACTGGCCGCACTAAGGTCCCAGCGTGCTACTCCATATTCCATAACTGGCCGCACTAAGGTCCCAGCATGCTACTCCATATTCCATAACTGACCGCACTAAGGTCCTAGCATGCTACTCCATATTGCATAACTGGCCGCACTAAGGTCCCAGCATGCTACTCCATATTGCATAACTGGCCGCACTAAGGTCCCAGCATGCTACTCCATATTGCATAACTGGCCGCACTAAGGTCCCAGCATGCTACTCCATATTGCATAACTGGCCGCACTAAGGTCCCAGCATGCTACTCCATATTCCATAACTGACCGCACTAAGGTCCCAGCATGCTACTCCATATTGCATAACTGGCCGCACTAAGGTCCCAGCATGCTACTCCATATTCAATAACTGGCCGCACTAAGGTCCCAGCATGCTACTCCATGTTCCATAACTGGCCGCACTAAGGTCCCAGCATGCTGCTACATATACCATAACTGGCCGCACTAAGGTCCCAGCGTGCTACTCCATATTCCATAACTGGCCGCACTAAGGTCCCAGCAGGCTACTCCATATTCCATAACTGGCCGCACTAAGGATTTGAAGGCAATTTCCCTGCACTTTGCGCTCCTCTTCTTCAGTGTTCTCATTACGAAGTGCAATGTCTTCCACACTTTCCTAGATGTGTGTATGTTATCAATGATTATGTGTTATCACCTATTCCTGTATCTTTCATCTTCCAGTCGACCGATAATCCATGTCCTCTTTGCTACACTATCCGCCGTCATTCTGTCAATTCGGTCTTTGCATTTCATTTTAATTTCGTCTTTTTTATCACACTGAAAAAAAAACCAGATGTTTTCCATTTAAATGACTCTCCATATCTATTTTGTAATACATTATTGATAAAAACGTATTCTTCTATCTACTACAAGCTAATGAAGCTAAACATTAGCAAAAATGGTATTATATCTTGCTTCCTTGTTAGTAGAAGGCAAATAAGGAAACACACTAACTTAAAACGATAGTCAAATGTTTTAAAAGGTTGTCGCCACTTGAATGAAACTGGGTTCTCTTTGCATGGCCAGGAGTAAGACATAAGAAAAACGACCGAACTCCCGTTTGAGAAAAGTATTTTAAAGAAGAAACCAATAACGAGGAACATCTCAAAAATACTTAATTCCAAGATGAACGTATGTGACATAAATAATGGTTTAATGAGATCTGCAATTTTTGTCTGGTCAGCGAGCTGATTTCTCACCCGGAGGTTCCGGTTTGCATTTTTCCAGCTGCAGTGCACAATTTTTCTTTAACCTGAATTATTCCCTATCCCCCACACAGAGTGTGGAAGTATGAGAGTGAATGTGCGTGTGTGTTTGAAAAAAAGAAAATGTCAAAAACAAAAAAAATATCTCATAAGTTACATTCACATCACTTCCTCTACATCTCTTTATTGTTAGAATGCTTGTGCTTCTATCTATTTCATTCTAATACAGATAAATATTAGCAGAACTGCTTCCTTGTAACAGAAAGGAAATAAGGGAATACACTGGGCTAAAACGACATTAAAAGTTGGTTGCCATACCAACGAAATCCGTTTCTATGCATTGCCTGGAATTTACAAATACCCGTATGTGAAAGTCTTAACTATTTTAAAACTGAAACAAAACACAAGCAATATCGTGAAAATCGTCAGCTCTATGAAAAAATATGATGTGATCCATTCACATGACTTTCTCTACATCTCTGCAACAAAGTATTGTTAAAAAGCTTAAGCTTATATTTACTTTATGCTCATCTAGAAACAATTAGCAGAAAGACTTATTACTTGCTTCCTTGTAAGTAGAAGCGAAATAAGGGAATACCATAGTTTAAAGTTACAGTCAAGAGCTGGTGGCTAGGTGACTGAAGCTCCTTTGCTTGTATGGACACGAGTTAACAAATTCCTGTATCAGAAAAGTATACGTTTTTCAAAGCTGAAACTAAAAACAAGGAATATCTTAAAAACCATCAACTACACGAAAAACATTTATAAAACATAAATTGTGTGTTCTAATGTGCTCTACAATTCTTGTGTGTTAAGTTTTTGTCTATCTCGTATGGCTTACCAGTTATACACAATTCTGTAAAACTCATCCAGAATAAATTATTCTTCAGAGGCTATTCCCACAAAATTAAATATATACATTTTATTTTTCAGGTATATATCTTTAATATACGATATTTAAATCAAAATCGTTAGAGCCATTTTTTAGAAAATGTTTCCATGTGAAGGGTAGTTTGGGGTGAGGGGATTTTCTTGAAAACCTTCGTGTCTCATCCTTAGAAGATACTGAACTTAAATACCAAATTTGATATTTAACATTATTTTCGTTTTGGAGCTATGCTGCCCGCAGACACACTCACACATAAACACAGACACACACAGAGACAGACACCCGTACATTTTTCCTAATTTTTTTTTTTTTTTTTTTTTTTTTTTTTTTTTTTTTTTTTTGTATTCAGGGTATCTCAAAGCATGTGTTTCAGGTGAAATCTCGGTATGGAATGTTTGGATGCATTACAATACCTTCTCTATACACTATGTATATAGTACGTGTAGAGAAAGTAAAAACTACATGACATAAATTGTGTGTTTAGGCGAGCTCTACGGTTTTATGTAGTAAGTTTTTGTCTATCTCTTACCAGCTATGCAAAATCCATCAAAATCCATCCAGAATATAGAGGTCTTCAGATGCTATTTCCATAAAACTGAAGATGTACGTTTTATTTGACGTGTAAATGTCTTTAATATGCGGTATTTTAAACAAAATCGTTAGTAATTTTTGAGACACTTAAAATATTCGAAAATTTGTCCATGCAAAGTGTAGTTTGGGATGGTAGGATTTTCCTCAAAATCTTTGTGTCGCATACCTGGAAGTTTGGTATTTTACCGACTTTTCGTTTTTGAGTGATCGTGTTCACAGACTCACGGACACACTGGCACACACTCACGGACCTTTTTCTGAATATATATATTGTATAAAGGGTTGACCCAAAACATAAATGTCGGTATCGAATTTTTGGGTGCAATACAATACCTTTTCTATGCACTATGTACATAGTACGTGTAGAGAAAGTAAAAAGGTTAAATAATCTACAGTCGACAATTTGTTTCTAATGCAAAGCCACCGATATGAACATAGATATTAAAGGGGACAACATAAATGAAACAATTAAAAGCAACTTTTGTGCAGTCTTTTTAACTGTTTAGCAATTATACTAAAGTCATTCAGAGGCTATCCCCGGAAAGTTCAAGATATACATATCGTTTTTACTTATTTTACATGTACTAGTTACATGGTGGATAGAGAAGGTATTGCACTCAACCCAAAAATTCGATACCAAGATTTCACCGGAAATATATGTTTTAGGGTCCCCTACATCTAGAAAAAACATTTTCACAAAAAGGTGTGTGCAGTAAAATACCAAACTTAGTATTTAAGTTTAGTATCTTAAGGGAAGCGACACGTAGATTTTGAGAAAAATCCCCCCACCCCAAACTACCCTTTACATGGAACTTTTTTCGAAAATTTTGATTTTCTCAAAAATGGCTCTAACGATTTTGATTTAAATGTTGTATATCAAGGATATTTACTTGACAAATAAAATGTATATCTTGAATTTTCTCGGAATAACCTCTGAAGAATACTTTATTCTAGATGCATTTTACGGAATTTTGCATAACTGCTAAACCGTAAGAGATGGAAAAAAACTTACCACACAAAACATATAGATCACTTTAAAACACACTATTTATGTTATATGCATTTCTTTCATGGAGTTGATCGTTTTTTGGATATTCCTTGTTTTTGATTTTATTTTCAAAAAAGTATTATTTTCTCAGACAGGACTTTGTTCATACGAACAAAGGAACTTCAGTCACATAGCAACCAGCTTTTGACTATTACTTTAACATATGGTACTCCCTTTTTTTCCTCTACTTACAAGGAAGCAAGTAATATGGCAATTTCTGCTAATGTTTGTCTTGATTAGCATGAAGTAGAAAGAAGAATAAGATATTTAACAATAGTTTGTTACAAGGATTTATTGAATGTCATGTGAGTGGAACACAGCAGATTTTTTGATTCCGAATTGGACTTTCACAGACATTCAAAGACTTTTTTCAAATGCTTTTCTTGTACTAAAGGCGTTCCTGGAATATGTTTATGCGATGAAATCTGGATGACGAATTTTGGGTGGAATGCAATACTTCCGCTATTAAAATAGGTAGTAGAAATGAAAAATAGCAGTTATGTATTTGAATTGTCTATGATTAATGTCTCTAGTTAATAGAGAATCTATGAAGAATTTATTTTCATTACCCAAGATTATATGACCTATTTGCTAAGGTTATATAATAACTGTTTTTAAGCGGTTATCTATTGTAATCTATATTACCTTATGCGCGGACTGATGATGTCTCCGATAACACTGAAATTGATTTATGGTTAAAGCTGATCCGCTGAAATCAGGTCGAGGAGATTGCAGACCTCGATACGGGTCTATACAATAAGAAACGTGCACATAACGTTTCATTTGTTAAAACTGCTCTAGCCATTATTATGGGAGCGGCACGGAACAGTTCTAGAAAATGAAACCAAGAACAGGTTTAAAAATCTGATGTGCTCCATTTACATGACTTTCTGTATAACTATATTACACATTATTGTGAAAACCCCATTCTTCTATCTACTCGAGAAAAACATTAGCAAAAATGTTCTTATTACTTGTTTCCTTGTAAGTAGAATGCAAATAAGGAAGTACACTAGGCTAACACGATAGTCAAATCTTAAAAGCAGTCGCTGTGCAAGAAAATTGAAATTCGGTTCACTTTGCACGGCCAGGAGTAATACAAAAGAGAGATGAAACAAAAGCAGACTTCCCGTGTTAGGAAAAAGTAAGTACCTTAAAAATGAAACCTATATCCCGGTCGCTGAATCCTTGCACTTGACAGGAGTTAAGCTGGTACAGATGAAAACCTTTACAAAGAATCATTCCGGTCAGACAACGGAAACGCATCTATTTGACTATTTCCAATCACGTGCTCATTTTGTTAACTCCTAAACAACGTGCGTTGAGTTGTTCTGTGCAAGCTACATATTAGTCGTTGATATTTATATTTGTTGACAGTGTTTTGGTGTTTGTACGTGAGGGAACATAACAAGACTTCACAATTATAAAGGTGGCGCGAGTGGACGCGGCTTCCTGGAAGAAGAAAGTGAACGATGTTCACAAAATAATACGAAAAGCACAGGAATTAGACGGAATCATCAATGAATGTGAACCACTAATGATATGTCTTGGTGACGACGATAATGATGATGATGACGATGACGATGACGATGACGGAGACTGATGGAATTGAGGCTTTAAAATTCGAAACTGGTGAAAATCACTTAGTTATACCTTTCTCTCATTGTAACAAGCTAGTTTGCATTGTTGGTCTATATTGTCGGAAATACGTATGTATACTACATGCGTTTCAATATTATTCTTATTTTCAATTAACATCAATAATAACGAATTAGTTTCATTATTCATCGGCATTCATTTATTATGTACACTGTTTAAATTCGTCGTTACACACGATAGAGGCATTTGTAATCAGCTGTTTTGTATAGTAGTTACTCTGGCAACGCCGCAAAGGCGCATAGCCAACCTTACGCGAAACCACCCAAACTGTCAAGTGCTAGGATTCAGCGGCGGGGGTATATATAAAGGAATATCTCAAAAAAGGTGAACTCTACAAATAAGGATAAAAAAAAAACATATATCACATAAATTCTGTGATTTAACAAGCTCTACGTTTTTTGAACAGTAAGTTCCTGTCTGTCTCTTGCGGTTTAGCAGTTATGCAAAATTCATCCTCTTTGAAGAGAACTTCAAAAGTTTCGTAACTTTTCCTTTGTAAAGGTTTGTTTGATGGGAGGTGAGGGAAGAAGATTTGAAAATATTCGTATCGCATTCTTGGAGGACGCTGAACTGAAATATCATTTTTGAATGAACGTGTTCAGAGACACACACACACACACACAAACACACACACACACACACTGTTGAAGCAGTTTCGTTGAGTTATCATTGACCACATTCACTACAGCCCGCATCTCGCTCCAAGCGACTTATACATTTTTCCTCACTTGAAGGAACACCTAGGAGCCGGCGATTCGCCACGGATGAAGGAGTGTATCACTTCACGACGTGGCAGAACACCCAAGGACAGAATTTCCCAGGAGGGAACATTCAAACTCATCCCACGAAGTGCCAAGTGCCTCAACCAATGTGGAGACTATGTGGAAAAAATCTGATGTGTTGTATTCTCATGGCTTTTTGTACGTCACTGCAACAAAGTATTGTTAAAAATCGTACTCTTGTATCTGTTTTACGATAATCGAGATAAACATTGGCATAATTAGTATTTTTTACTTGCTTCCTTGTAAGTAGAAGGTTAATAAGGGAATATATAAGGCTAAAACGATAGTCAAATTTTTAGAAGGAATCTATTTCTATGCAGGGCCAGGAGTTTACAACTTTCCGTGTTCAAAAACGATAAAACGCATATTATCTCTTACGGTTTAGCAGTTACGCCAAATTCATCAAAATTCATTCAGAATAAAGAAGTCTTTAGAAGTAATTCCCAGAAAATTCAAGATATACATTTTATTTGTCTTGTAAATATTTCTAATATGTGGTATTTTAATCCGAACTTTAGAGCCACTTTTTGGGAAAATCAAAATTTTCGAAACTTTTTTCCATGTAAAGTGTAGTTTGGGGTGGAGATTTTTCTCAAACTCTTCGTGTCGCATGCCTGGAAGATACTCAACTGAAGTACAACTTTGGTGTTTTACCGACTTTTCGTTTTTGAGTTATCGTTTCATAGACACACGGACACATACACAAGGAGCTTTTTCTGAAAATACTTTTTACTTTCTCTATACGCAGCATGTACATAGTGTATAGAGAAGGTATTGTATTGTACCCAAAAATTCGATACCGAGATTTCACAGGAAATATATGTTTTGAAACTCCCTGAATCAAAAAAAAAAAAAAGTTTTAGAAAAATGTCCATGCACGTGTCTGTCTGTCTGTGTGTATGTGTGTGTCTGTGGGCAGCATAGCTGAAAAACGAAAAGCCCGTTGAATACCAAACTTAACATTTAAGTTTGGTATCTTCCAAGGATGCGAAACGAAGATTTTCAAGCAAAGCAGGTTGAAAAATGGCTTATAATGTCTTTAAAACTTCTGCCCGAATATGGAAATATCGATTTTTAGCAGCTCGTTACTAGTGTTCTCAAGATTTAATGTCGCAAACATCTGTAAGATCTCGAGCTAATCACTGGACAGTGCGACACTGAGCATTCATTAACTGCATTATTGAGTTATGTAGCCTACTCCGGAGACACTTCTTCAACTGCTCTGGTGGCTTAAAGCGTAACACGGTAAGCTGTTATCCCAAAGGTAATGAGTTCGGTTCCTGTCATCGACTAAGTATTTTATTATTTTTTTCATTTCCCGACGAAGTGCCGCGATAAATGACGTACAGGCACTTCATAAAGTTATAGCCGTTACTTTGAAATTTCAATAAACAGGCCATAATATTCTGTGAAAATATTTCGCTATAGTTCATTAACACTCTGTATATACATGCATACACATACATATATATAAACATACATACATACATACATACATATACACATATATACATACATACACATACATACATAGATACATACACACATATATACATACATATATACATACATACATACATACATACATACATACATACATACATACATACATACACACATACATACATACATACATACACACATACATAGATACATACACACATACATACATACATACATACATACATACATAGATACATACATACATACATACACACATACATACATACATACATACATAGATACATACATACATACACACATAGATACATACATACATACACACATACATGCATACATACATACATACATACATACATACACACATACATACATAGATACATACATACATACACACATACATACATACATACATACATACACACATACATACATAGATACATACATACATACACACATACATACATACATACATACATACATACATACATACATACATACATACATACATACATACATACATACATACATACATACACACATAGATACATACACACATACATACATAGATATATATAAACATACATACATACACACAAACATGCATACATACACACATACATACATACATACATACATACATACATACATACATACATACATACATACATACATACATACACACATACATGCATACTTACATATATACACACATATATACATACATACATACACACATACATACTACTTACATACATACATATATACATACACACATACATACATACTTACATACATATATACATACATACACACATACATACATACACACATATATACATACGTATATACTTACATACACACATACATACATATATACATACATACACACATACATACATACATACATACATACATACATACATACATACATACATACATACATACATACATACATACATACATACATACATACATACATACATACATACATACATACATACATACATACATACATACATACATACATACATACATACATACATACATACATACATACATACATACATACATACATACATACATACATACATATATACAGGACTTTTCAAAACGTAACCAAACGAAGATAGCATTGATCAGTCTACACTTTGACTTGTCCGAAACTTGATGTCGCAACCTTCAAACTCTTCTATTAGAGTTTTATATGTGTTTAAAAATCGCACACATTTGTTATTAGGCAGCGAAAGAACAACGGTTGCCATACGCCACACTCACATGCTACGTTTTGCATTACTAAGGTGACCTGTGCCGCGCCGGCGTGTCTATCAGACTGGGACCTTTGCTACCAAAAGATATTTGTCCTCAGGGTAATACATAACCTATAAATGTTGTTGCTATAACTAAAAATAAAATCACTACACCAACCATTCATGTATAATAAAATTTATATGAGCCGTAATATATTCCTCGTCCAATATGTAAATAAATACAAACAAAAAATATTGAAGCACCATTTGCATGTAGAGTACGTAGGAGTCAACCATAATTTACGTCTCGACAAATATGACCGGCATCTCTCTTGGAGTGGGCCAGGCACGTGCTATTTAGTTATGTACTACTGCCTAATCCAGGGTGATTTTATGGCAGTTTTTGTATGTGCCGAATGTAGAGCTGAAAATGATATTCGCGTATCACTTAGGGTGTGAGCAACAAGGTCCACATCTTTGTTGGTGTCGTTTTGAAACATCCTGTTTTACAATCACTCTGGGGTTTTTGTACCTTAGTTAATTTACCTAGGATAATGACAGGTGCAATGGAGTAACTTCTCTACAATTTCAATACATTGTAGGCGGTAGAGAAAGTACAGAAGATGTAACGAAGATATTCCTGTGATTATCAAAGCAGAAAATCCGAGATTTAGTTATCCTTTGCACGCCAGTCGTTAACTTCGTCCATAAGCTAAGTTTATATGTGTCGGACGTGAGAACATCGGAGTATGCGAATGGCGTACTTTAATTGATGGTATCCAAAAACTGAAACATGCACTGCATTAATAGCTGCCACTCACGGCGCTGAATGGGAATCCGCCAATTAAAAACCATCACAACGTAAAACAGAAGAAGCAAGTACAGCGTGCTTGGCAAAGTTATGTATTCGTAAATATAATCTCCCATTACGTCATCGGGAATGTCGCGTAAATAACTTGCTTCAGTTCGAAGCAATAATAACATATCTTCTAAATGGCTCATGACACCAAAAATATGTGCATATTCAGCTACCTTTTTGTTTTACCTTATCTGCACGTACTATGTACATAGCGTATAGATAAGGTATTGTATTCCATTAAAAATTCGATACCGAAATTTCACCTGAAATACATCTTTTGAGATCTCAATAAAATAAACATTTTTACAAAAAGCTTGGTGTGTGTGTGTGTGTCTGTCTGTCTTCTGTCTGTGTGAGTATGTCTGTTGACAAAATAAAAATTATCTAAATGTTTCCATGTAAAGGGTAGTTTGGGGTGTGAGAGATTTTTCTCAAAATCTTCGTGTCCCATCCCTGGAAGATTCTAAACTTAAATACCAAGTTTGGTATTTTAATGACTTTTCGTTTTTGAATTACCGTGTTCACAGACACACGAACCTTTCTCTGATTTTTTTTTTTTTTTTTTTTTTTGGATACTGGGGACCCTAAAACATGTTTTCCCGGTGAGATCTGGGGTGGAATGCAATACCTTCTCTATACGCTATGTAACTACATAGTACGTGTAGAGAAAGAAAAAAAAAGGTCCATGAGTGTGTGTGTGGACAGTATAGCTAAAAATAAAATGAGCGGATACCAAACTTGGTATTTAGGTTTAATATCTTCCAAGGATTCGATACGAAGATACTCAAGAAAATTCCCGCCCCCCACAAACATGGAAACATTTTCGAAATTTCTGATTTTCTTAAAAATGGCTCTAATGCTTTTGATTAAAATACCGTACATTAAAGCTATTTACATCCCAAATAAAATATATATATATATATATATATATATATATATATATATATATCTTAAATTTTTTGGGAATAGCGTCTGAAGACCTCTTTATTCTGGACGAATTTTGCCAAATTTTGCTTAACTGCTAAACTGTAACAGGTAGTCAAAATCGTATTTTGCATTTTGTGTATTCATATTTATTAGGTATATTTTTACACCCCCATTAGGTAAAACATGGCGAATTTAAGACTTCAACTATTTTTCCTCTTCCCGTGTTCATAAACCCGCAAGAAGTAGTGTTAGCATACTTTTAGTTATTATGAGCTACTTGGGTACCTTGGGTCTAATCGCCGTTTTTCACACAAGCGAGTTTTGTGTTTCATAAGAATCAAGTACAGTTCCATTGAGAAGTAGTGATTTATGATAAAAGTGGTAGAAATTGTGTTTTATCTTGTGAGTAGGAAGCTAGGGACAATATGAAACAATTTTAACATGTGTCATACACAATTCTCAATATTTATAGACATATTATAATTATAAATAGATTGTTTTACCTATTTTGCGGAGTTCATGCTTAATGGTCTGCGATATTCAGCTGTTCCTTGCTTAGCATCAGTGCTGACAACATGATGACTTACTCGTACAGAACGAAAACATTCTATACAATGGAGACAGTGTAGCAGTTGTAATTTTGCTTGCATAATTTCGTCTGGTTGAGCAGATTCCATGTCCATGGCATCCGCCATTTTATGGATCATCGATACGAGCTTTCAGAATGATAGCCTACTTGAATTAGGCCGTGGACACATAAACCAAAATTGTTATAATTTTGCAACACTCAGTGACAGAATTTTCTACTTTTAACACTATTCACATCTGGTAAAAGAAAAGTCTTAGCATCAATTGTTTAAAAAAGAGCCATGCGGAATTAAGAACAACTATTTTTTCGTCTTTTTATGTTCTTTAGGCCACAAAAAGTATTACTAGTATATTCTTATTTACTTTGAGAGCGATATAATCGCAGTTTTACACACTAGTGAGTTTTCCGTATCAATGTTTATCTAGTAAATATTTTCAGATCCATTGAGAAGAAAATACTATGTGATTTCAAGACGTCAAATGGTTTTTGCTCTTCCCATAATGATAAACATTACTATATATTGTTAGTTACTTTGAGAGTGGTATAATAGCAGTTTTCCTATTCATATTTATCAAGTACATATTTTCAGCTCTATTGAGAAGAAAATATCATATGCATTGAAGACTTGAGCCACTTTTTGCTCTTCTCATAATGATAAACTCAGAAGAAACATTATTGTTAGTTACTTTGAGACTGGTATAATCGCAGTTTTCCGCACTAGTGAGTTTTGTGTATATTTTTGTATCAGCCCCACCGCCTGTCAGGTTCAGCAGAAAATGAATTAAAGTGAGAGGGATATGTACACAGCATCATTAATCATTGTACTATCTCATGATCAAACTTCCCCAAGAGAAACGCTTATGAAATCCCCGGCCTCTACGTTTCCAATGTCCCATTAATTAACAAAAGAGCATCCCCCCCCCTATAAGCCATTGTTAGCTTTCTCTCAAGTGAACATTTCCAAAACGTCACGGCCTGAAGCAGGAGGCCGATTTGTAAATTACGGTTTACTAAATGCCGGTTTAATGAAGGTAAAGAAGTTCTCTCATTAACAAGGGCTCTAACGACCATTCATTAGAATATTGGCAGGGTTCAGTATCTCCTTCAAATATGTCACACATATATACCAGCATGGTCATCGAGCAAGTGACACACGATTTGACATAACTAAAACATTAACGAAAGATAGTATCACAAAAATGTATTACCTTCTCTAGGCCCTTATGTACAATGTACAAAGGGATAGAGAAGATATTGTATTCCACCCAAAAATTCGATGTCGAGATTTCACAGCAAATATATGTTTTAGGACCCCCTGAGTCCAAAAAAAAGCATTTTCAGAAATATGTCCGTGTGTGTATGTGTGTGTGTTTGTGTGTGTCTGCCTGTCTGTCTGTGTGAGTGTCTGTGGACAGCATAGCTCAAAAACGAAAAGACGGTTAAATACCAAACTTGGCATTTAAGTTTGGTATCTTCCAAGGGTGCGACACGAAGATTTTCAAGAAAGCCCTTTACACCTAATTACCATCTACATGGGAACATTTTGGAAATTTTGTTTTCTTAAAAATAGCTCTAACAATTTTGAATAAAATATCACATATTAAAGCCATTTCTATCACATATAAAATATATATCTTGAATTTTCTGGGAATAGCTTCTAAAGACCTGTTTATTCTGGTTACATGTTGCTTAATTTAGAATAACCAGTAAACCGCAAGAGATAGGAAAAAACTTACTATACAAAACATGTAGATCTCGTTAAAATACACAAGTTATGTCATATACATTATTTTCGTGAAACTTGCCGTTTTAGAGGTATTCCTTGTTATTATTTTCAGTTGTGAAGCACTTATACTTTTCACAGACGGGAGTGTTTGTTTTTCTTTAGTTCTACTCCTGGCCAAGCATAGAGGCGATTTGCAATGACAATCGCATAACGACAGCTTTTAAAACATTTGACCATCACTTTAGCATACTGCATTCCCTTAGTTCCCTTCTACTTATAAGGAACTAAGTAACAAAATTCTGCTAATGTTTATCTCGATTAGCATGGTGTTGAAAGAACAACAATCTTTTGTAAGACGTTTGCTTGTAGAGTAGCTAGAGAAAATCATGTGAGTGTAACCCATCAGATTTTTTACAAAGTTGCACTCGTTAATCTATTTTTCAACGCAATCGAATGGAATACAATACTTTCTCTAGCTTTTACATATAATCCCAATGAAATCTCGACATCAAATTTTAGATGGAATACAATACCTTCTCTAATTGAAGTAATACAAACACTTAAATTCAAAGTACTGCATAGCAACTAAGAATCTGGAAGACTTGAGATGTGCATCTTTTGTTACAATATGAGTAACATCGAAAAAGTGGCACACGATTTGACATAATTAAATAATAACGAAAGTTATCAACACAAACTTTATTTACAAAGTTACACTACCGTACTCTATTTCTCAACGTTATTGCTATCAAGGTATTTATTGTCACGTAGAACACATGTTATACTCTTCCACCACTAAACATCTGAGCCAAGATGTCACTGTCACTTTGAGGTCTTCATGCCTGGCAAATCGTTTCCATCCAAAAAGTCATAAACAGTGTCCAAAGTGAAACCCGGATTTTCTGAATTCAACATTTACTTTAACTCCTCCATAATGATTGATGAAGTTCCACTCCGATTTTTTTACTTTATATTCACGTACAATGTATATAGTGTATAGAGAAGGTATTGCATTCCACCTAAAAATTCGATACCGAGATTTCACCGGAAATATGTGTTTTGGGTCCTCCTGAATCCAAAAAAACATTTTTAAAAAAGGTCTGTGTGTGTGTGTGTGAGTATGTCTGTGTGTATGTGTGTGTGTGTGTGTGTGTGTGTGTGTGTGTGTGTGTGTGTGTGTGTGTCTGTGGACAGCATAGCTCAAGTCCTGTCCATACAAACAAAGGAACTTCAGTCACATAGCAAGCAGCTTTTAACTATCACTTTAACCTATGGTACTCCCTTATTTCGCTTCTACTTGCAAGGAAGGAAGTAATAAGACTATTTCTGCTAGTTTTTTCTCGAATAGTGTGAAGTAAATTGAAGCATAGGCTTTTTAAGAATAATTTGTTTCAGAGATGTAGAGAAAGTCATTTGAATGGAACACATCAGATTTTTTCTATCTAAAGTATATCATAAATAAATTACAATTCCAAAAACTTGCGGCCTAAATCACGTATTCGTGAATTACAATCTTTCCTTGTACAACGAAAACTATATTACAAATTTTCAGCAATAAAACAAAGTCAACCAGCATAACTATGCATCAAAATGATTATAAATTCATGGTGTCGTTTACTGTAAAACTGTTTTGTGCATATTCATGCCAATCAAACATGTGAGTATTGTATAAAATAATATTTGAATGTCAATATACACATCCGATATTTGAACAATATTCCCAACGTCGAAAATATAGCTCGCTTATTCTAGATTGCAAATCCCAGGGTTTGCACACATCAAAACAAACTAAATCGGCTATTATAGATGGTAAATCTTTATACAGCAGTGTGTAAGGGAATTTATTAAATTCCTTCTAATATCAGCGCAACACTGGCAACATTTTACTTTCTCTACACGTACTATGTGCATAGTGTATAGAAAAGGTATTGCACTCCGCCCAAAAATTCGATACCGAGATTGTACAACAAATATATGTTTTAGGGTCCCCTGTATCCAAAAAAAGCATTTTCACAAAAAGCTTCGTGTGTATGTGTGTGTGTCCGTGTGTCTGTGTGTGTGTGTCTGTGTGTCCGTGTGTGTGTGTCCGTGTGTCTGTGTGTCCGTGTGTCTGTGTTCGTGTGTCCGTGTGTCCGTGTGTGTGTGTCCGTGTGTCTGTGAACACGATGACTCAAAAACAAAAGGTCTGTAAAATACCAAACTTGGTATTTAAGTTTAGTATCTTCCAGGGATGAGACACGAGGATATTGAGAAAAATTCGCCACCCCAAACTACCCTTTAAATGAAACTTTTTTTTGAAAATGTTTATTTTCTCAAAAATGGCTCTAACGATTTTGATTAAAATATAATATATTAAAGATATTTACCTGTCAGATAAAATGTATATCTTGACTTATCTGGGAATAGCCTCTGAAGACTACTTTATTCTGAATAAATTTTACAGAACTTTGCATAACTGTTACACCGTAAGAGATTGACAAAATATTACCCACACAAAAAATGTAGAGCACATTAAAACACACAATTTATGTTACATAATTTTTTGTAAAGTTCATCATTTTTGAGATATTCCTTGTTTTTGGTTTAAGCTTTAAAAAAATTATACTTTTCTCACACAGGACTTTGTCAAATCCTGTCCATTCTGACAAAGGAACTTCAGTCACATAGCAACCAGCTTTTTGTCTATCACTTTAACCTATGGTGCTCTCTTATTTCGCTTCTACTTAACAGGAAGCAACCAATAAGATTGTTGCTGAGAATTTTTTCTCGATTGACATGGAATAAATAGAAGTATAAGGTTTTTAACAGTCATTTGTTGCAGAGATGTAGAGAAAGTCATGTGAATGGAATACATCAGATTTTTAGAGAAAGGTATTGTGTGTCTGTGGACAGCATAGCATAAAAACGAAAACCCAAACTTGGTATTTAAGTTTTGCATGTTCCAAGAATACAACATGAGTGGTCAGAGAGCTGACTTCTAACCCGGAGGTCCAGGGTTCGATTATATACTGAAATAACATTGAAAAAAAAAGAGTTTCATGCGGTGAATAAACACTTTTATTTAAAAAATTTAACACCGAGAAAGAGAAAAGCTGAGTTGGATGCAGTTCACGGCATATCTGCTCCTGCGTTTGCAACAATTTACAATTGGATAAATGAATTTAAACATAGCCGCACCTCCAAAAATAATGAAAATAGTTCCAAACGTCTAGTAGAAGTGACTTCCTCCGAAATGCTTGACAAAGACCAGGATGTGGTTTTGAGCGATCGACGAATCAAAGGTCGCGAAATAGTAGAGACCTCAGGCATATCACAAGGTACAGTGTTCTTAATTTTGAGCAAAAATTAGGTCTGACAAAGGCCTCGGCAAGATGGGTGCCACGTTTGCTTTCAATGGAGAATAAACGCATTCATGTGATCGTTTTTGAAGCTGGTTTGACACTTTTCCGTCGCAATCCTAACGAGTTTTTTAGTCTTTACGTTACTGTGGATGAAATATGGATGCACTACTATACCCCAGAGAAAAAAGTCCAGTCAAAACTGTGAGTGTTTAAAGGCGAACCGGCTCTGAAGAAGGCAAAGGTGATGACCTCAGTTTTTTGACATACACGCGTAATAATCTGCAATGATTACTTGCAGAAAGGAAGACCGATAAATGGAGAGTATTGTGTATCGTTACTGCACCGGTTGAACAGAGAAATCAAGAAAAGGCTACCTCGTGTGGCAAACAAAAAGATTCTCATCCATCAACACATTGCAAGGTACACAGCTTCGTATTTTGATGACAAATATTCTAGAGTTAAGCTTCGAATTAATACATCTACCATATACACCAGATTTGGCCCCCAATGACTCTTTTATTTAGAAACTTGAAAAAGAGGCTCAATGGAACGCGATTGTTTTCTAACGAAGAGGTGCTCTCCAAACAGATGCCTATTTTGTAAAAGTGTATCGAGCTAAAAGGATATTATGAATGAAAATTTAAAACATCTACCAATATAATTTGTTTTTCTAAGGGCTTATGAACGCCCCTCGAGTTCCAATTTCTTTAAAAGTTACAACATGTCTGTTCAAGATGTGGAGAGCTGGACGACAGGAAAACCACAAGTTAACTTTGTGAGTTTGGAAGAGGCGAGAAGTCCTAAGCCAGAATCAACAAAACACACACTTCGAGCGTTTGCTACACACCAAAGTCTGTCTTATCTTATCGATCCAGGCAAGCGAAAAGAACATCGAAAAACAAATGAAGACAGTAATTCAATTAAGGTCTGAATAGGCGACACAGGAAAAAGGCAGAAGGAAAATTGGAGGAGGTTGTCGGCTCGCCGCAATTGATTGGGTCCTGATGTCTTTATTGTGTCAGAGGGATTGGCTAATTGTAGTGGGTTAACTTCGTTATCAGGCGTTTGTCACCTTCTTACGTCACGAGGGAGAGCTTATCTCATATCGCGTGTCTTTCACTCCAAAGTGCTAATTTACGTGAAAAATCTCATGTGTTTCATTCACAAGCCTTTCTCTACATCAAATTATTGTTAAAATGCTTAGGCTTCTATTTACTTCATGCTAATCAATAAAAAATTACCAGAAATAGTTTAATTGCTTCCTTGAAAGTTAAAGCCGAATAAGGGCGTGCAATAGGTTAAAGTGATAGTCAAAAGCTGTTCGCTATGTGACTGAAGTTCCTTTGTTTGTATGAACAGGAGTTGACAAATTCCTGCATGAGAAAAGTAGAGGTTTTTTAAAGGTGAAATAAAAAACAAGGAATAACTAAAAAACGATCAACTCCGCGAAAAAAAATTTAAATAACATAAATTGTGTGTTTTAACCTGCTCTATATTTTTTGAGTGGCAAGTTTTTGTCCATTTCTTACAAAATTCCGTAACTTTCATCCAGAATAAAGTAGTCTTCGGAGGCTATTTACTGAAAATTCAAGATATACATTTTATTTGTAAGGTAAATATTTTAATATACGATATTTTAATCAAAATTAATAAGGCTATTTTTTAAAAAATCAAAATTTTCGAAAAAAGTTCCATGTAAAGGGTAGTTTGATGTGGGTGGATTGTTCTCAACATCTCCGTGTCGTATCCCTGGAGTATACTAAACTTAAATACGAATTTTGGTACTTTACCGACTTTTCGTTGTTTAGTTATCGTGTTCACAGACACACGGACCTTTTTCTGAAATGCTTTTTTTGGTTACAGGGGATCCTAAAACATATATTTCCGGTGAAATTTCGGTATCGAATTTTTGGGTGGAGTGCAACAGCTCCTCTATACACTATGTACATAGTACGTGTAGAGAAAGTAAAAATACGAGAGTTACCCAGAATGTGCCAGAAGATTTGACAAAACTAAATAATAACGAAAGTTATCAACACAAAACTTTATTTACAAAGTTACACTACCTTACTCTATTTCTCAACGTAATCTCCATTGCTATCAAGGTATTTATTGTAAGACTTGAAGCTTTCACGGCGAATGTTATTTATTATGGCTTCACGGGTGATCAGCCGTGTCAGGTGTATAACATCCAAGCTTCCGACCATTGCACTCTCCATGGTCTTCGTCATGCAGTCCCTGGATTTTATACACCTGACACGGCTGATCACCCGGGAAGCCATAATGAAGGTATTTATTGTCAAGTGGTACAGGTTTTTCAATGTCCATACCACCAAAGAACTTATTCGTTTTTTGAATGTACAAAATGTTTGGCCAATCGAATTTTACAGACAAATAACGCAAGTGTATAGTGATAATGCAATGAACGAATCTTCAGTGAGGAAATGGAGCATATTTTAGGAGTAATCAAGGAAGAACCAGTGTATACGACCAGAGTGGAAGTTCATCAATCGTTATGGAGGAGTTAAAAGCAAATGCTGATAAATAAATTCAGAATAACCGGTGTTTCACTTTGGACATCGTGCATGACTTTTTGGATGGAAAAGATTTGCCAGCCGTGAAGACCTCAAAGTGACAGTGACTCAGATGTTTAGCGGTGGAAGAGTATAACATCTGGAGCACGTGGCAATAAATACCTTGATAGCAGGCTTACTAAAATTTAAACTTAGGCCGTCTACTTTGCGCACGTTCACGTCCCGTCTGGACATTGCTTCGCCGTTAATGTCCTCCAGAAAAAGTGCGCGCTGCCCGGATTCTTGCTCCCTTTTTATATTCATTTGCGATTTGTAACGTTCACCTTTTCGGGATTGGTGGATTTTTCGCGCTATTTTTGGCACCACCTTTTTCCTATCACATGAGTTGCTTGTTTAATTTCGTCATGTCACCGTTCTCCGTTACTTTACACAAGCTCATCGGCCTGCAGTAACGGGACATAATTTCGTCATGTCACCGTTCTCCGTTACTTTACACAAGCTCATCGGCCTGCAGTAACGGGACATAATTTCGTCATGTCACCGTTCTCCGTTACTTTACACAAGCTCATCGACCTGCAGTAACGGGACATAACTTCGTCATGTCACCGTTCTCCGTTACTTTACACAAGCTCATCGGCCTGCAGTAACGGGACATAATTTCGTCATGTCACCGTTCTCCGTTACTTTACACAAGCTCATCGGCCTGCAGTAACGGGACATAATTTCGTCATGTCACCGTTCTCCGTTACTTTACACAAGTTCATCGGCCTGCAGTAACAGGACATAATTTCGTCATGTCACCATTCTCCGTTACTTTACACAAGTTCATCGCCTGCAGTAACGGGACATAATTTCGTCATGTCACCATTCTCCGTTACTTTACACAAGCTCATCGGCCTGCAGTAACGGGACATAATTTCGTCATGTCACCGTTCTCCGTTACTTTACACAAGCTCATCGGCCTGCAGTAACGGGTCATAATTTCGTCATGTCACCGTTCTCCGTTACTTTACACAAGCTCATCGGCCTGCAGTAACGGGACATAATTTCGTCATGTCACCATTCTCCGTTACTTTACACAAGTTCATCGCCTGCAGTAACGGGACATAATTTCGTCATGTCACCATTCTCCGTTACTTTACACAAGCTCATCGGCCTGCAGTAACGGGACATAATTTCGTCATGTCACCGTTCTCCGATACTTTACACAAGCTCATCGGCCTGCAGTAACGGGTCATAATTTCGTCATGTCACCGTTCTCCGTTACTTTACACAAGCTCATCGGCCTGCAGTAACGGGACATAATTTCGTCATGTCACCGTTCTCCGTTACTTTACACAAGCTCATCGGCCTGCAGTAACGGGACATAATTTCGTCATGTCACCGTTCTCCGTTACTTTACACAAGCTCATCGGCCTGCAGTAACGGGACATAATTTAAACAAAGATGTTTCCGGTTTTACAAAAGACCGGGCGCCGAGTGACATTGCCACTTTTGTAGATTCATTCCACTCAATTCTTAACTTCAACCCTCAATAACTTATAAGCTAACACAGAATCGTCTCAACTTATTTACATATCCTTAACACACGTGTCTATTAATACTTAATCAGCTAATATTCATCTAATATACAGGTTATGTTTTGTTTCTTAACGTCGGGGGACACCTCGGCAACTGTGATCAAGTACTGGTCTATTGTCTCCTACCACCCCCGTGGGAAGGGATGAGAGGAGGGGAAACCACAGGCCAGCACACAGAATCGATGGAGCTAAGCGCAGAGGGGCGCGGAAGTACCTAACATTCACTAGATGGCAGCCTGTCGCGCTGCGGAGGCTATGTAGGTGCTGGGAGGCCGGAAGGAGGCCTCTACAACGGCACACCTGAAAGATAAGGAAGTGAAATGAAAAGAAAGAATGGAAGGAACCTGGTAGATATACAACTCCCCGGCATTCACCTTAGCGGCCCCAGGATCACCACGGAGAAACCCAGCACCTGAGTGCGCGTTCAACGGGGATCGAACCTAGACCTCTGGAATGCCAGTCCCAGACAAAACACCTGAGATCCTGGCTCGGTAGTATTGACTTTTAGAATGGAATGCAGTACCTTCTCTATTTATTATGTACATTGTACATATGTGTTACAGAAAGTATAAATGTTGCCATAATTTATGTAACATACTCATATATGCATGTGTGTTTATGTATATTTAAATCTCATGTTTAATATTGGACGGATTACATCGTTACATGATTCAGTATTATTGTATGAATATAAGTTTACTTTTATATGCATATATTTGTATATTTGTAATTGTATAATAGAGTTGTGTTGTATTTATTTAAGTATACAAAATAACTCTTGTACTGGGTTGCAGACCAATAAAGACGTTTTAAATCTTTGTGTGTTCCATTCACATTACTTTCTCTATATCTCTGGCACACATTAATGTTAAAAAGATTCTTCTTCTATTTACTTCTGCTAATGTAGATAAACATCAGCAGAAATCGTCTTATTACTTGTTTTCTTGTAAGTAGAAAGGAAATAAGGGAATGCAAGGCTAAAGCGATAGCTAAATGTTTTAAAATCTGGTAGCCAAGTTGTTGAAACCCGTTTCTTTGCACAACCAGGTGTTGACAAACTCGCGTACGAGAAAAGTATTTTAAAACTGAAACCAATAACAAGCAATACTTCAAACATGGCGTACTCTACGAAAAAAGGTACTTTACATAAATTATTTGCTTTAACGAGATGTAAATGTTTACCTATTAAGTGTTTGTTTATTCTTATGGTTTACTAGTTCAGCAAAATTCATTATTATTCCCAGAAAATTCAAGATATACATTTCATTTGCTAAGCAAATCTCTTTGATGACTGCCTTTGTGGTTGAGTGGTCAGCGAGCTGGCTTCTCCCCTGGAGGTCCCGGGTTCGATTCTGGCCTGGGCGGGGAATGTTTCTTTAACCAGAATTATTTCCTATCCCCCCAAGAGTCTGGAAGTATGTATGTGAGAGTGAATGTTTGTGTGTGTTTGAGGAAAAGAACATGATTTAAACCAAACGTAAACAACCCTTACACAACGAGTTAAAGCAATGAAAAAAAGCTTTAATTTACGGTATTTCAGTTAAAATCATTAGAGCCATTTTTAAGAATATCAAAATTGTCCAATCTTTTTTTTTTTTTTCATGTAAGGGGTTGTTTGGGGTGGGGGATTTTTCTAAACATCTTCGTGTCGCATCCCTGGAAGAAAATGAACTCAATAATCAAGTTTGAGATTTAACCCAAATTTTGTTTTTGAACTATGTTGTCCACAGAGAGACAGACACACATATACATACAGACACGGACCTTTTTCTAAAAAAACTGATGTGTTTCTCTACCTGTTCTGCAAGCAAACAATTCCTACAAAAGATTATTCTTCTATTTTGTCATGTTAAACGGAGATAACTATTTGGTGTTACTACTTACTTCGTTATAAGCAGAAGGGAAACAAGGCCCAGCTAAAGCGATAGTCAAATGTGTTAAAAACCGATCGATATGTGAACAACTGAAGTTCATTTCGCTTTGCATTTCTGGTAGGTGAGGTGAGTCCGCTTGATAAGATGCATGGTTTGAAATGGAAATAAAAAACAAGCAATATCTCAAAAATGCTCCAATTCCACGGAAAAATGTATATGACATAAATTGTGTGCTTTAACGAGATATACATTTTTGGTTTAGTAAGTTTTTGTCTGGAAAGGTAGGGTCAGACCCAAAAATTCAATATCATGGCCGGGATTTGAACCACGGATCTCCCGGTGTCTAGCCCGTTGCTCTACCACTGAGCTACCATGACAACCTGCCGGCATAGCATTGAATTTCTCAACTGACTCGCATGTCTCCCGGTAAACCACAAGGTGATCTCAAATTATTTTGAGATGACAGCCCCAAAGGCGACTTACAATGTTAAGTCCCAGGATACATATATATATATATATATATATATATATATATATATATATATATATATATATATATTGGTATTGACCGTAACAGTTGGCTATACTCTGAATCCTGGGACTTAAAGTACTTACAACATTGTAAGTCACCATTGCGGCTGTCATCTCAAATTAATGAGATCACCTTGTGGTTTACCGGGAAACATGCGATTCAGTTGAGAAATTCAATGCTATGCCGGCAGGTTGTCCTGGTAGCTCAGTGGTAGAGCAACCGGCTAGAGATCGGGAGGTCCGTGATTCAGATCCCGGCTATGGTATTGAATTTTTCAGTCTGACTCTGCCTATCCAACTCCTGTCCTTCACACGGCTTGTGTAAAAAAACAATTATTCCAATACAACGTTTTTTTCTATCTCTTACGCTTTACTAGTCATACAAAACTCAGCAAAATTCTTCCGAAATAAACAGGTCTTCAGAGGCAATTCCCAGAAAATTCAAGATATACATTTTATCTGTCATGTAAAAATCTTTAATATACGGTATTTAAATCAAAATCGTTAGAGCTAATGTATATATTGATCAAAATCGTTAGAGCTAATGTATATATTGATCAAAATCGTTAGAGCTAATGTATATATTGATCAAAATCGTTAGAGCTAATGTATATATTGATCAAAATCGTTACAGCTAATGTATATATTGATCAAAATCGTTAGAGCTAATGTATATATTGATCAAAATCGTTACAGCTAATGTATATATTGATCAAAATCGTTAGAGCTAATGTATATATTGATCAAAATCGTTACAGCTAATGCATATATTGATCAAAATCGTTAGAGCTAATGTATATATTGATTAAAATCGTTACAGCTAATGTATATATTGATCAAAATCGTTACAGCTAATGTATATATTGATCAAAATCGTTAGAGCTAATGTATATATTGATCAAAATCGTTACAGCTAATGTATATATTGATCAAAATCGTTAGAGCTAATGTATATATTGATCAAAATCGTTACAGCTAATGTATATATTGATCAAAATCGTTACAGCTAATGTATATTTTGATCAAAATCGTTAGAGCTAATGTATATTTTGATCAAAATCGTTAGAGCTAATGTATATATTGATCAAAATCGTTAGAGCTAATGTATATATTGATCAAAATTTTCGAAATGTTTCTCATATAGAGTTTTTTCTATTTCAAGATTTTTATGTCCCACCTTTGGAAGATAGTGAACTGAAATGCCAAGTTTGGTATTTTACTGACTTTTCGTTTTTGAGTTATCTTATTCATAGACACACGTAAAACACACAGACGGATCTTTTTCTAAATGTTTTTTGAACTCATGAGACCTCTAAACATGTATTTCCTGTGAAATCTCGGTATTGCATTTTTGGGTGTAATACAATAATTTCTCTGTACAATATTTACATAATACGTGTAGAGAAAGTAAAATTGCAGAAGTGCAGTTATTTTGGTACAGTATTTGTATTATTTGATTATTCTTTGATGGTTCACTTGGAGTGTTGTATTTTTTTATTAATAAACAAGAACTAGGCGTCCCTTTGGGGAAAGTTTGTGAAACAGTTTCAAAATTGCTTTAGGATGGTGCTGCCACGCTCGGCTAACTTCTGTACTTGTATAAATAAAACCGGGAGTTTTTTTTTTGTTTTTTTTTTTCGCTGCTGCAGTAAAATAGTGTGTATACCTGAGAACTTCCAGAGGGACAAGGGTCGGGGCTGCGGGAGGGTGGGGCAGACCAGTGCCAAGTCCCTCAGGGAGCATGGCTAAGTTTCTCTGGCCGCGAATACGAATGTAAATCTCCTCCCCACCCCAATGTTGCCCCCGTTTTGAAAAGGGCCCAGTCAGACGACATTTAGCCCATGCAGTAACCACATCGATCCAAGGTTACTTTAATTCCTGCTCCATACTAAAGCAGTAGCGCTAATGTTCCTTTTATACGCCAGAGAGCAGGCTAATGAACCCTTTTATGAATCCAAGACACTACTTTCCCTACCACGTAAATGGTACGTATGAAAAGTAATGTATTCATCACAATTTCGATACCGGGATTTCACCAGAAATACTTATTTGGAATAACAAAAAATAATCTGATGTCTTCCATTTCTACATCGCTGCAACAAATTATTGTTAAAAAAATTCTTCTCTCTCCTTTATGCTAATCAAGATAAATATTAACAGAAATTGTCTTATTACTTGCTTGCATGTAAGTACAAGCAAAATAATGTAATATACTAGGCTAAACCGATGGTCAAATCTTCTAAAAGCTAGTTGCCATGTGGTTGAAATCCGTTTCTATGCAGTGCTAGGAGTTCACAGCTTTCCGTGTGACAAAAGATTAAGTATTTTGAATCAGAAGCAAATAACAAGGAATATTTCAGAAATGCTCAATTCCACGAAAAAACGTGTAAGACATAAATTGTGTGTTTTAATGTGATCTATATTTTTTGTGCAGTAAGCTTTTGTCTATCCCTTAAGGTTTACTAATTACGCAAAATTCAGTAAAATTCATTCAAAATTAAAAGGTTTTCAGAGGCTATTCCCAGAAAATTCAAGCCATACATTTTATTTGTCATGTAAGTATCTTTAATACACGGTATTTTAATCAAAACCGTTACAGCCATTTTTAATAAAATCAACATTTTTGAAAACATTTTCATGTAAAGGGTAGTTTTGGGTGGGGGGATTTTTCTCAAAATCATCGTGTCGCATCCCTGGAAGATACTTAACTTAAATACCAAGTTTTACATTTTAGCATTTTTTCGTTTTTGAGTTAACGTCTTCACAGATACCTGAACACACGGACCCACACACATTTTTCCAAACATCCTCTTTTTAGGTACAGGGGACCCTAAAACGTATATTATCAGTGAAATCTCGACATTGAATTTTTGGGTGCAATACAATACCTTCTCTATACACTCTGTACATAGTACGTGTAGAGAAAGTAATAATCTCATGCGTTGCATTCACATAACGTTCTCTACACCTGCGTAGCAAATTATTGTTAAAAATCTTATTCTTCTACCTAGGGCATGTTAATCGAGAAAAAAATTAGTAGAAACGGTCTTATTTATAAGTAGAAGGGAAATAAGGGAATACACTAGGCTAAAGCGACAGTCATATGCTTTAGAACAGGGTTGCTATGTGATTGAAATTCATTTCTTTGCATTTCCAGGGGTTCATAAGCTCCGTATAAAAAATCTGATGTGCTCCATTCACATGACCTTCTCTATATCACTGCAACAAATTATTCTATTTACTTCATCTAATGGAGCAAAGATTAGCAGAAATAGTCTTATTACTTGCTTCCTTGTTAGTAGGAGCGAAATAAGGGGGTACCATAGGTTAAAGTGATAGTCAAAAGCTGGTTGCTCTGCGACTGAAATTCCTTTGTTGAGAAAAGTGTAAGTTTTTAAGGCTGAAACCAAAACAAGGAATATCTCAAAAGCAACCAACTCCACGAAAAAAATGTGTATAACATAAATTGTGTGTTTTAAGGTGCTCTACATTTG
Organism: Hymenopus coronatus; assembly: GCA_030762935.1. NCBI lineage: Eukaryota > Metazoa > Arthropoda > Insecta > Mantodea > Hymenopodidae > Hymenopus > Hymenopus coronatus. The sequence goes on along the minus strand of CM060882.1, from coordinate 4,907,436 downwards.
TTGTGTGGTAAGTTTTTGTCCATTGCTTACGGTTTAGCAGTTACTCAAAATTCCGTAAAATTGACCCAGAACCATTCTTTAGAAAATAAAAATTTTCAACAAAAGTTCCATGTAAAGGGTAGTTGGGGGTGGGGGATTTTTCTCAAAATCTTCGTGTCGCATCCCTGGAAGACACTAAACCTAAATACCAAGTTTGGTATTTAGCGGCCTTTTCGTTTTCTAAAAATGCTGCAGACATACGGACACATAGACACACGCGCGGATCTTTACTTCAATGATTTTTCAATATTTTCAGAGTTTTTAAAAAATAATTGTAGCTATTTTTATTTTCCTTATATTAAAGGTATTTACATTGCAAATAAAGTGCATGTCCACTACAGTTTTGTTAAAGAGTCATCGTTTCCCGATATATTGTTTATTATATGTTTTTACTTGCTAATACGTGTAGTTTTATGAAATGGGAACGTTATTCTTGTTTTTCTTCTTTGTCCTGGTCAAATAGAATGAAATTTCAATATCATCAGTTAGTGACCGCCCATTAAACATTTATTCCCTTATTCTTGAGAAGTATATTTTACTGAAATTTTTACTAGTGGCAGAGATAAATACAACGAGGAATCTTCATTGCTTTGAAAGTGCTGCCCTCCTAGCCAGGTCTTCAGTTCAGAGAAAAGGTGAAAGTCGCTGGGTGTCAGGTCAGGACTGTACGGTGGATGATCGAAAATGTCCCATTGAAATTGTTCTAGGAGCCGATGTGCCAGCAGTGTGTGGACGAGCGTTGACATGGATCAACACAATTCCTGAAGTCAGCATTCCTCTTCGTTAGTTTTGAGTGGCTCTCCGGAAACGTCGCAAACGTACGAAGATCTTCAAAACAACGTCAATGTTCATTTGAAATCATTGGCGGAAATATTTTTTGAAGCGGGTATTACAAAGCTTGTGCGCAGGTACGATAAATGTCTGAACCTTTTCGGTGATTATGTTGAAAAGTAACCGTAAGTGTACAACATTTTTAGTAATAAAATTAATGTTTTCTATAAACTTATCTTTTATTTATAAAAAAAAACTGTTCTCCTAGATGATTCCGCGTGCATCCCAAAAAACGAAGACCATCACCTTGTCTGCAGTTTTGCCTTTTTCTCAGCTGGTTCGCCTTTACAATCTACTGTTTGGACTACAATTTTGTCTATGGAGTGTAGTAGTGTATCCATGTTTCATCCACAGTTATGTATCGACGAAGAAACTCGTCCAGAATTCGACGAAAAAGTGCCAAACCAGTTTCCGAATCAATCACACTATTGCGCTTATTCCCCATTGAGAGCAAACGCGGCACCCATCTTGCCGAGACCTTTGTCAGACCTGATTTTTGGTGAAAAATTGAGAACACTGTACCTTGTGATATGCCTGTGGTCTCTACTATTTCGCCAACTTTGATTTGTCGATCACTTAAACCATATCATGGACTTTGGAGAAAGTCACTTCTGCTGGACGTCCGGAACGATGTTCATCATTTGTGGATGTTTAACTTGATTTATCCAATGGTAAATTATTGCAAACGCAGGAGCAGATGTGCCATGAACTTCATCCAACTCGGCTTTTATCTCTTTTGATGATAAACCTTTTAAATAGAAGTGTTTAATGACCTCACGAAACTCGTGTTTTTCCTTGCATGTTTCTAAAAAAAGCACAACATTGTTGATTCAATCGCCCAAGGTAACGAAACCTCGTGACGGATACAATTGAAACTTTAACTGCCATATAGCAAGAGACGACGGTTACTCAATACAAACTTTCTTCGATGCTGCGAGTGTAGCAATATTCTAATATGATAGAACTTGAAGACAACAGAAGCCTGAGATTATTATTATTATTATTATTATTATTATTATTATTGGCCACGCCGTGCTTGAGTGGTTAGACCACTCGCCTCTCATCTAGCCGGCCCGAGTTCGATCCTAAGCGCCCACATGTGGGATATTTGTGGTAGACGAAGCGGTGTCTGTTCGGGTTTTCTCCGAATCCTTCGGTTTCCCCCGCTACTCATTGCACCAGTTTCTGCATCATCTCCTTTCGTATCATACATTTCACTTTAATTTCATATCACCTACTTCCTCACGCTCATGCCTGGCTACGGGCCAGGTTCTCCATTTTGTGGTTTCGTGCCGTTGGCTCTCCGACAGACTTCTGACCCCTAGACATCCACTTGTAAGTCCTAGGTGAGTGTCAGTCCTACATATCCATCCACTTCCTCACACTCATGCCTGGGTACTGGCCAGGTTCTCCATTCTATAGTTCCGTGCCGTTGGCTCCCCGACAGACTTCTGACTACTAGACATCCGCTTGTAAGTCCTAGGGGGGGTGAGTACTAAAATATGGAGAGGGTAAACCGAAAAACGAAACGAACAAATATTATTATTATTACTATCGTTATTGTTGTTATTGTTATTATTACTATCATTATTGTTGTTATTGTTATTATTATTATTATTATTATTATTATCCGTGGCTCGTGGTTGAATTGTTAGACCGGTCGCAGCCTGGATTTGATCCCGAAGGCCCGCATGTGGGAACTGTGAAGCAGGAAGCGGCGTCTGGGTTTTCTCCGGGTCCCCCACCACTCATTCCATCAATTTTTCCATCATCCATCTAGCTTGTATTTCATATCATCCACTTCCTCACGCTCATGCCTGGCAACGACCGAACACTCGTTCCAGGTTCTCCATTCTATGGTGTCGTCCCGTTGGCACCCCTACAGGCTTCAGGCGTCCGCTTGTAAGTCCTAGGGGAAGGGGGGGGAGACAGTACTAAAATATGGAGAGGTAAGCCCACTACGAAACGAACAATTATTGTTTTTATTATTATTTTCATCATCATTATTATTAATATTGTTATAATTATCATTATTACTATTATTATTGTTATTATTGTTGTTGTCGTTGTATAGGTAGAGTGAAACTGAGAAATTCAATGGAATTGAATCATGGATCTCTCGATCTCTAGCCCGGTGCTCTACTACTGGGCTACCATGGCAACCTGCCGGCATAGCATTAAATTTCTCAACTGACTTGAACAAGGTGAGCTCAAATTATTTTGAGATGACAACCCCAATGGCGACTTACAATGCTATTAGTACTTTAAGTCCCAGAATTGATAGTATAGCCAACTATTATAGTCATTGGTATTAATTTAATTGTTTTTTCCACAAGCCGAGTGCAGGACAGGAGTTGGATAGGTAGAGTCACACTGATTATTATTGCTTCTGAAACGACCATCTCGCTTTTTGGCTTTAATTTTCAAATGTTTTAACTTTACTATGACAGGAGGCTCAGATCCGTTTATCTTTATTTTACTCATGCCCATGTAAAGAGAACGGAATTACTGTGGCAATCGAATAGCGACAGCTTTTAAAGGTTTTGAAGTCACTATAACCTACTTCTCTTCTACTTATAAAGGAGCAAGTAATAAGACCATTTCTGCTAATTTTATCTTGATTGGTGTGAACTACGAGGGCATTTTTTTCAACCTCCAATAGGATATAAATAAAATACAAATTCATGGAAAATAATTATTTTATTACTAAAAGTTTTTTACACTTATGGTTACTTTACAACATAATCACCGAAAAGATTGAGACATTTATCGTACCTGTGCACAAGCTTTGCAATACCCGCTTCAAAAAATGTTGCCGCCAATGATTTCAAATGAGCAATGACGTTGTTTTGAAGATCTTTGTACTTTACGACGTTTAGGGAGAGCCATTCAAAACAAACGAATAGGAATGCTGACTTCAGGAGTTGTGTTGATCCATGACAACGCTCGTCCACATACTACTGGCACAACCCATCGGCTCCTTGAACAATTTCAATGGGATATTTACGATCATTCGCCGTACAGTCCTGACCTGACACCCAGCGACTTTCACCTTTTCCCTGAACTGGAGGGCAGCGCTTTCAAAACAACGTCAAACCTTATTTGAAATCATTGGCAGCAACATTTTTTGAAGCGGGTATTACAAAGCTTGTGCACAGATACGATAAATGTCTCAATCTTTTTTGTGATTATGTTGAAAAATAACCATAAGTATACAAAACGTTTAGTAACAAATACTTTTTTTCTATGAACTTGTCTTTTATCTATAGCCTATCGGAGGTTGAAAAAAAGCGGCCCTCGTAAATAGAAGAATGAATATTTTGTTAACAGATAGAGAAAGTGAATGGAATACTTCAGAATTTTTTTTTCTTTGTTTCAGGTTTATGTAAGTCAAACCTTTTGTGATTGCATGAAACATGATTAATAACAAAAACGAAACAGGGCAGAATATTGTAATGCGACACGAACTTGAAAACAACAGACGCCTATGATGATTATTACTGAACGTCACAAAGAGCTTCATTATCTCCTGTGTCGAATCTAAGTATTAGTGCTGGAGAATAAAAGACTGGTGCAGAATGCCAGTAAATTACCTTGGCTTTTGTGTGCCGTGAATTTACTACAATAGCTTTTCAAGAAGCCAATATAAATGATCTTCAGATCTTCGCCCGTGCTGCTCTCTAGCCGTTTAATTTCGACATTAAAGCACGCTTCGAAGCACAAGTGCGTTACAATTAAATTGTAATTGCTTTGTAAAGTGGCTGCGCACCTGCCTGATAAAATGTACTGTCAAATAAATTCTCTCTGAAATATGTCATTTAATTCAATTATGTGTACAGCACGGTTTTTATTCGTGCTCGAGAAAGAATGCGTGAACAAAGCACCTCATTAATTCTCACGATAGTTTTATGCATTAATTCGCACGCGTTATATTTGTGGAACATTTTCGGCTCACAAATAAATTTGATGAATTATTTTCCAGCGGTAAACAAACCAGTTGGTAATACACGAGCTGTAGTATAATTACTATTACAGGGGTATCCTGTGCTGAAATTATTACTGTGGCGAAATAATTCAAACCACAATGTTACCTTCATTTGGGTTTACGAGAGGGCTACTCAGTCATGGAATGTTGTACCGCAAATATTGTCATAAATTGATCATTAATAAATAAATAATGTACATACGAAAAAATCTGATAAATAATTTCATTAATTAAAAATAACGAATTTGTAACATCGTGGTTGCGTGGTTAAAGGAAACTGTTGGTGATATTTTGATTACAATCGATCAAAAAAACGAAGTGCGTTCCATTCATATTCTTTCTCTAGCCGTTCCAAATAAAAAACCAAATCTTTAAAAATCTGATGTTTTCCATTCATATGACTTTCTCTACATCTCTGAAACAAATTATTGTTGAAATGCTTATGCTTCTGTTTACTTCATGCTAATCGAGAAAAAATTAGCAGAAATAGTGTTATTACTTGCTTTCTTGTAGGTAGAAGCGAAATACGGGAGTAGCATAGATTAAAGTGATAGTCAAAATGTGGTTGCTATGTTACTGAAGTTCCTTGTTTATATGGACAAGAGTTGACAAATTCCTGTATGAGAAAAGTATGTTTTTTAAAGGTGAGACCAAAAACAAGGAAGAACTTAAAAACAATCAACTCCACGAAAAAAAGGCATATAACATAAACTGTGTGTTTTAGCGTGTTCTACATTTTTTGTGCGGTAAGTTTTTAGCAGTTCCATAAAATTCATCCAGGATAAAGTATTCTTCAGGGACTATTCCCAGAAAATTCGATATATAAATTTTATTTGTCAGGTAAATATCTTTAATATATGATATTTTAATCAAAATCGTTAGAGGCATTTTTGAAAAAATCAAAACTTTTTAAAAACGTTGCATGTAAAAATTATTTTGGGGTGGGAGAAAAATCCTCGTGTCGCATTCCTGGAAGATACTAAACTTAAATATCAAGTTTGGTATTTTACAGACGTTTCGCTTTTTAGCTATCGTGTTCACGGACACATGGACCTTTTTCTGAAAATGCTTTTTTTTCGGTTACAGGGGACCATAAAACATATATTTCCGGTGAAATCTCGGTATCGGATTTAGAGTGGAATTCAATACTTTCTCTATCTGCTCTGTACATAATACATGTGCCATAGAGAAAGTATACATCACAACTTTCCTTCTCATGAACAGAAATATTATATTTTTGATCAATCAACAGTAAAGATGTTGCTGAAGATACGTTGTAAAGTGTAGCTCATTATGTTCAATACTTGCTGAGATAATGGGTCAAACTTTAACGTTGGTAAGATAGAAAATTTCGACTCCCGTTAAAGAAATTTAACAATAAAATGGGTCGACTTTGCTGACGATTAAGCTCGTAGGGGTTTGATCGATCTGGAGCGCCTTGTTCCCTTAGTAAGATAAACTAATTATCGTCTTGTACCTCTCTTGCAGTAAACTACACCACTAATGTTCACCATCACTTCTTAGTTAGCTCTTTTCTCCAAAAGAAAAACACAAGAAGAAGTGGAGGAGGAACTTTGAAAAGCTAAAACCAGCAACTAAGTGCAGCGGAACACCTGTGTTCGGTAAAAGAAGAAGAAAAAGAGTATTCTTGATCAATAGCTCGTCTCTAAGAGACTGCACAAAATGCTATTACTATAAAATAATACACTAATTGATACGAGAAGTAAAAATGAAACACGAATGACAATTCACATTTGAGAAACGTTTTAGTATTTTAACATATAAGCAAGTAAGAAGCTATATCTCGGATACCGTTAACTCCACAACAAATGTTTGTGACAAATTGGTGGTATATTTTTGTGTAGTAGGTTTTATTTTCTCTAGTACAAATGCACATCCTGGGAGCAAACGGCACCACACCACAGAATGGTTAACCTGGAGTAAGTGGTCCTCATGAGTATGATAGGAAAGATGGTGCTGATGCAGTAATGGTAGAATGAGTGGTGGGGGAAACTGGAGGACCCGGAAATAACCCGTCTAAACGCCGCTTCGTCCACCAGAAATCCCACCTGCCGGTGCTTTGGATCGAACCCAGGCTGCTAAGATGTGAGGTGAGTGAGATATCCACTTGGCCACGCCGTCACCAAATATGCACATTCAATATAAATAGTGTATAGAGAAGGTATTGTATTCCATACTAAAATTCAATGTCGGTATATCACTAGAAATTTATGTTCTCAAGTCCACTGAGTTCGACAAAAGCAATTTTAGAAACAGGTCTGTGTGAGTATGTGTGAGTATGTGTATGTGTATGTATGTCTGTTGTGTCTGTGTGTTTGTGTGAGTGCTGTGTGTGAGTATGTGAGTGTTTGTGTGTGTATGAGAGTGTTTGTGTGTGTTTTTGTGTGTGTAAGTATGTGAGTGTTTGTGTGTGTGAGTGTCTGTGAGTATGTGTATGTATGTCTGTTGTGTCTGTGTGTTTGTGTGAGTGTCTGTGTGTGAGTGGGTGAGTGTTTGTGTGTATGAGAGTGTTTGTGTGTGTATGTATGTCTGTTGTGTCTGTGTGTGAGTGGGTGAGTGTCTGTGTGTGAGTGGGTGAGTGTTTGTGTGTGTATGAGAGTGTTTGTGTGTGTTTTTGTGTGTGTAAGTATGTGAGTGTTTGTGTGTGTGAGTGTCTGTGAGTATGTGAGTGTTTGTGTGTGAGTGTGTGTGTGAGTGTGTGTGTGAGGGTCTGTGTGTGAGTGTTTGTGTGAGTGCTGAGTGTGAGTATGTGAGTGTTTGTGTGTGAGTATGTGAGTGTTTGTGTGTGAGTGTTTGTGTGAGTGTCTGTGTGTGAGTATGTGAGTGTTTGTGTGTGAGTATGTGAGGGTCTGTGTGTGAGTGTTTGTGTGAGTGTCTGTGTGTGAGTATGTGAGTGTTTGTGTGTGTATGAGAGTGTTTGTGTGTGTTTTTGTGTGTGTAAGTATGTGAGTGTTTGTGTGTGTGAGTGTCTGTGAGTATGTGAGTGTTTGTGTGTGAGTGTGTGTGTGAGTGTGTGTGTGAGGGTCTGTGTGTGAGTGTTTGTGTGAGTGCTGTGTGTGAGTATGTGAGTGTTTGTGTGTGTATGAGAGTGTTTGTGTGTGTTTTTGTGTGTGTAAGTATGTGAGTGTTTGTGTGTGTGAGTGTCTGTGAGTATGTGAGTGTTTGTGTGTGAGTGTGTGTGTGAGGGTCTGTGTGTGAGTGTTTGTGTGTGAGTATGTGAGTGTTTGTGTGTGAGTATGTGTATGTATGTCTGTTGTGTAAGTGTGTGTGTGAGTATGTGAGTGTTTGTGTGTGAGTGTGTGTGTGAGTGTTTGTGTGTGAGTGTGTGTGTGAGTGTTTGTGTGTGAGTGTGTGTGTGAGTGTGTGTGTGAGTGTCTGTGTGTGAGTGTTTGTGTGTGAGTGTTTGTGTGTGAGTGTTTGTGTGTGTGAGTGTCTGTGAGTATGTGTATGTATGTCTGTTGTGTAAGTGTGTGTGTGAGTATGTGAGTGTTTGTGTGTGAGTGTGTGTGTGAGTGTTTGTGTGTGTGAGTGTCTGTGTGTGAGTGTTTGTGTGTGAGTGTTTGTGTGTGTGAGTGTCTGTGTGTCTGTGTGTGTGATTGTCTGTGTATCTGTGTGTGAGTGTCTGTGTGTGGGTGTCTGTGTGTGAGTGTCTGTGTGTCTGTGTGTGAGTGTTTGTGTGTCTGTGCTTCTGTGTGTGTGAGTGTCTGTGTGTGAGTGTCTGTGTGTGAGTGTTTGTGTGTGAGTGTTTGTGTGTGTGAGTGTCTGTGTGTCTGTGTGTGTGATTGTCTGTGTATCTGTGTGTGAGTGTCTGTGTGTGGGTGTCTGTGTGTGTGAGTGTCTGTGTGTGAGTGTCTGTGTGTGTGAGTGTCTGTGTGTGTGAGTGTGAGTGTCTGTGTGTGTGAGTGTGAGTGTTTGTGTGTCTGTGTATCTGTGTGTGAGTGTCTGTGTGTGGGTGTCTGTGTGTGTGAGTGTCTGTGTGTGAGTGTCTGTGTGTCTGTGTGTGAGTGTTTGTGTGTCTGTGTTTCTGTGTGTGTGAGTGTCTGTGTGTGAGTGTCTGTGTGTGAGTGTCTGTGTGTCTGTGTGTGTGATTGTCTGTGTATCTGTGTGTGAGTGTCTGTGTGTGAGTGTCTGTGTGTCTGTGTGTCTGTGTTTCTGTGTGTGAGTGTCTGTGTGTGAGTGTCTGTGTGTCTGTGTGTGTGATTGTCTGTGTATCTGTGTGTGAGTGTCTGTGTGTGAGTGTCTGTGTGTCTGTGTGTCTGTGTTTCTGTGTGTGTGAGTGTCTGTGTGTGAGTGTCTGTGTGTCTGTGTGTGTGAGTGTCTGTGTATCTGTGTGTGAGTGTCTGTGTGTGAGTGTCTGTGTGTCTGTGTGTGAGTGTCTGTGTGTGAGTGTCTGTGTGTGAGTGTCTGTGTGTGAGTGTCTGTGTGTCTGTGTTTCTGTGTGTGTGAGTGTCTGTGTGTGAGTGTCTGTGTGTGAGTGTCTGTGTGTCTGTGTGTGTGATTGTCTGTGTATCTGTGTGTGAGTGTCTGTGTGTGAGTGTCTGTGTGTGTAAATGTGTGCGTGTGTGTTTGTGTGTGTCTGTGTGTGAGTGTTTGTGTGTGTGTGTTTGTGTGTGTGAGTGTTTGTGAGTGTCTGTGTGAGTGAGTGTTTTTGTGTGTGAGTGTTTGTGTGTGTCTGTGTGTATGTGTATGTATGTCTGTTGTGTCTGTGAGTGTCTGTGTGAGTGAGTGTTTATGTGTGTGAGTGTTTGTGTGTCTGTGTGTCTGTCAGTATGTCTATGTATGTCTGTTGTGTCTGTGTGTGTATGTGAGTGTTTGTGTGTGTGAGTGTTTGTGTGTGTGAGTGCTTCTGTGTGTGTGAGTGTTTGTGTGTATGTGAGTGCTTCTGTGTGTGTGAGTGTTTGTGTGTATGTGAGTGCTTCTGTGTGTGTGAGTGTTTGTGTGTATGTGAGTGCTTCTGTGTATGTGAGTGTTTGTGTGTGTGTGTGAGTGTTTGTGTGTGTCTATGTGTCTGTCAGTATGTGTATGTATGTCTGTTGTGTCTGTGTGTGTATGTGAGTGTTTGTGTGTGTGTGTGAGTGTTTGTGTGTGTCTATGTGTCTGTCAGTATGTGTATGTATGTCTGTTGTGTCTGTGTGTGTATGTGAGTGTTTGTGTGTGTGTGTGAGTGTTTGTGTGTGTCTATGTGTCTGTCAGTATGTGTATGTATGTCTGTTGTGTCTGTGTGTGTATGTGAGTGTTTGTGTGTGTGTGTGAGTGTTTGTGTGTGTCTATGTGTCTGTCAGTATGTGTATGTATGTCTGTTGTGTCTGTGTGTGTATGTGAGTGTTTGTGTGTGTGTGTGAGTGTTTGTGTGTGTCTATGTGTCTGTCAGTATGTGTATGTATGTCTGTTGTGTCTGTGTGTGTATGTGAGTGCTTCTGTGTGTGTGAGTGTTTGTGTGTGTCTATGTGTCTGTCAGTATGTGTATGTATGTCTGTTGTGTCTGTGTGTGTATGTGAGTGCTTCTGTGTGTGTGAGTGTTTGTGTGTGTGTCTATGTGTCTGTCAGTATGTGTATGTATGTCTGTTGTGTCTGTGTGTGTATGTGAGTGTTTGTGTGTGTGTGTGAGTGTTTGTGTGTGTCTATGTGTCTGTCAGTATGTGTATGTATGTCTGTTGTGTCTGTGTGTGTATGTGAGTGCTTCTGTGTGTGTGAGTGTTTGTGTGTGTGTCTATGTGTCTGTCAGTATGTGTATGTATGTCTGTTGTGTCTGTGTGTGTATGTGAGTGTTTGTGTGTGTGTGTGAGTGTTTGTGTGTGTCTATGTGTCTGTCAGTATGTGTATGTATGTCTGTTGTGTCTGTGTGTGTGTGAGTGTTTGTGTGTGTCTATGTGTCTGTCAGTATGTGTATGTATGTCTGTTGTGTCTGTGTGTGTATGTGAGTGCTTCTGTGTGTGTGAGTGTTTGTGTGTGTGTCTATGTGTCTGTCAGTATGTGTATGTATGTCTGTTGTGTCTGTGTGTGTATGTGAGTGTTTGTGTGTGTGTGTGAGTGTTTGTGTGTGTCTATGTGTCTGTCAGTATGTGTATGTATGTCTGTTGTGTCTGTGTGTGTATGTGAGTGCTTCTGTGTGTGTGAGTGTTTGTGTGTGTCTGTGTGTCTGTCAGTATGTGTATGTATGTCTGTTGTGTCTGTGTGTGTATGTGAGTGCTTCTGTGTGTGTGAGTGTTTGTGTGTGTGTCTATGTGTCTGTCAGTATGTGTATGTATGTCTGTTGTGTCTGTGTGTGTATGTGAGTGTTTGTGTGTGTGTGTGAGTGTTTGTGTGTGTCTATGTGTCTGTCAGTATGTGTATGTATGTCTGTTGTGTCTGTGTGTGTATGTGAGTGCTTCTGTGTGTGTGAGTGTTTGTGTGTGTGTCTATGTGTCTGTCAGTATGTGTATGTATGTCTGTTGTGTCTGTGTGTGTATGTGAGTGTTTGTGTGTGTGTGTGAGTGTTTGTGTGTGTCTATGTGTCTGTCAGTATGTGTATGTATGTCTGTTGTGTCTGTGTGTGTGAGTGTTTGTGTGTGTCTATGTGTCTGTCAGTATGTGTATGTATGTCTGTTGTGTCTGTGTGTGTATGTGAGTGCTTCTGTGTGTGTGAGTGTTTGTGTGTGTGTCTATGTGTCTGTCAGTATGTGTATGTATGTCTGTTGTGTCTGTGTGTGTATGTGAGTGTTTGTGTGTGTGTGTGAGTGTTTGTGTGTGTCTATGTGTCTGTCAGTATGTGTATGTATGTCTGTTGTGTCTGTGTGTGTATGTGAGTGCTTCTGTGTGTGTGAGTGTTTGTGTGTGTCTGTGTGTCTGTCAGTATGTGTATGTATGTCTGTTGTGTCTGTGTGTGTATGTGAGTGCTTCTGTGTGTGTGAGTGTTTGTGTGTGTGTCTATGTGTCTGTCAGTATGTGTATGTATGTCTGTTGTGTCTGTGTGTGTATGTGAGTGTTTGTGTGTGTGTGTGAGTGTTTGTGTGTGTCTATGTGTCTGTCAGTATGTGTATGTATGTCTGTTGTGTCTGTGTGTGTATGTGAGTGCTTCTGTGTGTGTGAGTGTTTGTGTGTGTGTCTATGTGTCTGTCAGTATGTGTATGTATGTCTGTTGTGTCTGTGTGTGTATGTGAGTGTTTGTGTGTGTGTGTGAGTGTTTGTGTGTGTCTATGTGTCTGTCAGTATGTGTATGTATGTCTGTTGTGTCTGTGTGTGTATGTGAGTGCTTCTGTGTGTGTGAGTGTTTGTGTGTGTGTGAGTGTTTGTGTGTGTGTGGGTGTTTGTGTGTGTCTATGTGTCTGTCAGTATGTGTATGTATGTCTGTTGTGTCTGTGTGTGTATGTGAGTGCTTCTGTGTGTGTGAGTGTTTGTGTGTGTGTCTATGTGTCTGTCAGTATGTGTATGTATGTCTGTTGTGTCTGTGTGTGTATGTGAGTGTTTGTGTGTGTGTGTGAGTGTTTGTGTGTGTCTATGTGTCTGTCAGTATGTGTATGTATGTCTGTTGTGTCTGTGTTTGTATGTGAGTGTGCGTGAGTGTGTGTTGTGTCTGTGTGTTTGTGGTAGTGTCTATGTGTCTGATAGTATGTGTATGTATGTCTGTTGTGTCTGTGTGTTTGAGTGAGTGTGTGTGTGAGTGGTGAGTGGTACTGAGATTTCACCGGAAATATATGTTTTAAGGTCCCCTGTATCCAAAAAAAGCATTTTCAGAAAAAGGTCCGCGTGGGTCTGTCCGAGTGTCCAGGTGTCTGTGAACACGATAACTCAAAAACGAAAAGTTGGTAAAATATCAAACTTGGTATCTAAGCTTGGTATCTTCCAAGGATACAACACGAAGATTTTGGGAATAATCCCCCCACCGCAAGTTACCCTTTACTTGGAAATTTTTTCTGAAATTTTGATTTTCTAAAATAGCTCTAACGATTTGGATTAAGATATCGTAAATTAAAGATATTCACCTGAAAAAGAATATATACATATCTTGAATTTTCGGAGAACTACGTTATCCTGGATGAATTTGACAGAATATTGCATAAGTGGTAAAGCGTAAGCGATAGACAAAATCTACCACAGGAGGGTACATAAAACAACACACAGTTTATGTTCTATAATGTTTTGTCGTGGAGTTGATCTTTTTTTAGGCATTCCTTGTTTTTGGTTTCAGCTTTGAAAGACTTACATTTCTCATACAGGAATTTGTCAACTCCTGTCCATACAAACAAAGGAACTTCATCACATAGCAACCATTGACTATCACTTTAACCTATGGTACTCCCTGGTTTCGCTTCTACTTACAAAGAAACAAATAATAAGATTAATTATCCTAATTTTTTCTCGATTAGCTTAAAATAAAAGTATTAGCTTTTAATAATAATTTGTTGCAGAGATGTAGAGTAGGTCATGTGAATGAAGTACATGAGATTTTTTTATTAGTCGGCCTACCCTCCCCAAATTTTAGAACTGACACTCCTCTAGATCTTACAACCTGGTGACTAGAGGTCAGAAGCCTGTCGGGAAGTCAACGGCACGAAACGAGACGAGCGGTCTAACCACTGGGCCACGGCGCCGCCCTCACTTTTATTGAACATGAACAATTGAAAGGAAATTCAATTTTGGAAGTACATGCGGGTAAGAAATAAAAACGGAATTTTGTTCTAGTTTTAAGTAAATTTTTAATTATTTTAAGACCAGCTGACACGGAACCTCGGAAAATGAGGGCTCGAATTACCGGGGTTGTACTGTATTTTATAGTCTCTATGCAATACCCAAATGTGATTGTCATGGCGATCCCTGTAAAGCTTTCTACGTAACGAAAACTTTTGTCATCCTGAAAAATTGATGTTCTCTTGTTTATAAAATAAGTGTTTAAGACACTCCGAGTGGTTAGCACTGTTCCCCTCTCCATCGTGATAATATAAGAAAAAGTTTTGGATTCGTAGCACTCTGTACTTTCCCCCTCGCTATTTAGCGTCTACATGGCCGACCTACCAACAGTGCAGCAAGTCAACATAGCTCAGTATGCTGATGACGTGCTGTTATACTGTACAAACAAACACCCACGCAGAGCCTTCAACCCCATTCAGAGACACCTCTGCCTCATCCAAGAGTGGTGCGAGCGTTGGCGATTGTCCATCAATCCGGAGAAAAGCCACGCTATTCTCTTCACTAAGCGCCGATTTCCCGCAAACTTCCCCACATTCACGTACCTCAGACGAAGGATACAATGGACCAACACCATCACCTACTTGGGGGTGAAGCTTGACAAGGGCGTCACCTTTAGGGAGCACATCAGGGGGCTGTGGTGCCGGGGCAATGGGGCTGCGGCCTCACTGTACCCGATGCTGAGGTCCTCGATGACGGTTCCCCTTAAGTTGCGCCTTTTGAGGGCTCTCCTAATCCCCTTGTTAATCTACGCCTGTGAGATCTGGGGCATGGCGGCAGACTCCAGTCTGCTGTTGCTTCAGCGGGTACAGAATAGGTATCTTCGGGCTATCTATTCTGTGCCTCAAGGCTTTCCAACCTGACTCCGGCACGAAGCCTCTGGTCTACCATACCTGGAGGACGAGATTAGGCTTCGGGCAACAAAATTCAACGAAGGGTTACCATTCCATCGGAGCGCCCTCGTTAGGTCTCTTGGGATTACGATCCCACAAACCGCCGCTTCAGGCGATACCGGCTTCCCCGCATGGCTTGCGGGCATCCCCGGTAACGAAGGAGCACCACCAACAGCTGCTACGGCTAAGCTCCTTATAATCCTTCAAGAGTTGCTTGGATTCAAAATTAAAACCTCAAAACAAACGTTTTGATTAACACACACCAGCGGTGTACAAGGGCCGTTGCACCATCAAGGCAACCGTCGAGGAGCAATACTTGCCTCCTCCTGTCACTCCACAACCCCAAAACACACCCGCCATCCTGCAAAAACCCACAATCCCGTCAGAACGTGGTTAAGTTCTCTCCGAGAACAGGGACACGTCTAGCGCACCTCGGGCTGCCCTCAGATTGCCAATTGCACTGGACTCGATTCGTAGCATCGAAAAAGGTTCATATTTGGTAACCGCAGTCTCTTACTAAATGTCAGTTAAAGTTTCAGCTGTATCCATCACGTGGTTTCGTTGCCATAGGCGATTGAATCAACAATCTTATGCTTCTTTAGTAACTTGGGGAAAAAAACTATTTTCGTGCGGTGATTAAATACTTCTATTTAAAAAACTTAACATCCAAAGAGATAAAAGCCGAGTTGGATGAACTTCATGGCACATCTGCTTCTGCGTTTGCAGCAATTTACAATTGGATACACGAATTTAAACGTTGCCATACATCCACAAATGATTAACATCGTGCGGGACGTCCAGTAGAAGTGACTTCCGCCGAAATGAATGACAAAATCCAGGATATGGTTTTGAGTGATCAACCAATCAAAGTTTGTGAAATAGTAGAGGCCACGGGTATATCACAAAGTACAATTTTGCCCCAAAAATTGGATCTGACAAAGGTCTCGTCAAGTTACCCTCGCAATCCTGACGAGTTTCTGCTTTGATACATAACTGCCAATGAAAAATGGCTACATTACTACACTCCAGAAACAAAAAATGCAGTCGAGTTTTTAAAGGCTAACGGGCTCCGATGAAGACAAAGATGGAATGTGATGGCTTCGGTTTTTTTGGGATGCCAGCGGGATCATCTATATTAATTACTTGCATAAAGAAAGATAAATGGAGAATACTAAGCATGGCTATTAAACCGAGTTAACGGAGAAATCAGTAATAAACGCTGTCATTATTGGAACAAAAATAAGCTTCCCTTGCATCAAGACAATGCAAGGCTGCACGCCTGCGCAGTTTCGATGGCGAAAACTGTAGAATTAAGGTTTGAATTACACGGTATTCACCAGACTTGCCCCCAAGATCTTTTCTTTTATTTCCAAACTTGAAAAAGTGGCTCGGCGGAAAACGATTCACTCTAACAAAGAGGTCAAGTCCCATACAGACGCCTATTTTGAGGGCCTTTCGAAATCCTACTTTTTGAAAGGCTTAAAATAGAAACGCTGGGAAAAGTGTATCGAGCTAAAAAAGGACTAAGTTGAAAAATAAACAATATCTTCCAAAAATAACCTTTTTCCAAGGATCGTTCCTCGTTATTTGATAAAGTGAAATCTGCAGCTTGAGCCGAGGAGACAATCTCGTGACGTGATTTGGAAATGAATTCCAAAGTGGCGTGATGGCAGACAGTAACGGTCGCTATGGATACACATCAGCGTTTCCTTTTACGGCTTATTAGAACTCGCAGCAATACTGACGTTAGGAAAATACATATTATCTGGTGTTGAGGATGATAGAAGGCCACGATTACATCCAGGAATAGACTGGACGGTATCTAGAGCAATTTTAATGACTAATCTCTGCGCTATCCCGTCTTTGTTTGGTGTAGTGTCTGCAGTACTTAACTTACAATTGCTCTGAATGTGCAGGGCGAGAGGTGACCCAGCATCAGCCTTTTAAACTGGGAAAGAATTCCTTGCGTTGAATATTTGTCCTTAATACCTGTTCACTCTCTCTACATGTACTATGTACAGCGTGTATAGAGAATGTATTGTATTGCACCCAAAAATTCGATACCGAGATTTCACCGCAAATATATGTTTTGGGTCGCTCTGAATCCCAAAAAGTAATTTTAGAAAAAGGTACGTTTGTGTCTGTGTCTCTGTTGTTCTGTCAACACGGTAACTCAAAAACAAAAAGTCGGTATTTAAGTTTACTAGATTCCAAGGGTACCAAACTACCCTTTACAGGGAAGAAATTTAAAAAAAAATTATTTTACTTAAAATGTTCTCTAAAGATTTTGAATAAAACACCGTATATTAAATATATAGGCGGCGCGGTGGCCAAGTGGTTAGATAGCTTTTCTCCCACCTAGGCGGCCCGGGTTCAATCCCAAGAACCCGATTGTGGGATTTGTTGTGGACGAAGCGGCGTTTGGGCGGGTTTTCTGCGGGTCTTCCGGTTTCCCCCGCCAATCATTTTATTAATTGCTCCATCATTACATTTCCTACCATCCATTTTGCTTGCATTTCATCCACTTCCTCTTGCTCACGCCTGGCTATGAGTCGACTACTCGTTCCAGGTTCTCCATTCTGTGGTTTCGTGCCGTTGGCTCCCCGACAGGCCTCTGACCCCTAGACATCTCTTGTAAGTCCTAGGGGAGTGTCAGTCCTACATATAATCCACTTCCTCACGCTCATGTCTGTCGACGGGTCAGGTTCTCCATTCTGTGGTTTCGTGCCGTTGGCTCCCCGACAGGCTTCTGACCCCTAGGCACCCGCTTGTAAGTCTTAGGATTGTGTCGGGGGGGGGATATATTTACATTACACATAAAATGTATATCCTGAATTTTCTGGTAATAGCCTTTGAACACCTAGTCATTCTGGATAAGTTTTGCTGTATTTTGCATAACGGTTAAACTGTAAGAGATAGTCAAAAACTTACTACACAAAAAAGGTAGATCTCATTAAAACACACGATGTATGTTATATATATTTTTTTTTCGCAGAGTTGACCGTTTTTAATTTATTCCTTGTTATTGGTTTGAGCTTTAAATATTGTCACAAAGGCGAGTTTATCAACTCCAGGCAATGCAAAGAAACGGATTTCAACCTCATGGCAACCAGCTTTTAAAGGAGTTGACTATAACTTTAACCTATGGTACTCCCTTATTTCGCTCCTACTTACAAGGAAGCAGGTAATACGACTATTTCTGCTAATTTTATCTCGATTAGTTTGAAATGGATAGAAGAATAAGCTTTTTAACAATAATTTGTTACTGAGATGTAGAGAAAGTCATGTGAATGCATTTAAGTGCATACGCTGGTGGAGAAATTCGAAAAGAAATACTGTCCATTGAGGGAAGGCAATGTAAGAACAATTGCGCCAGAAATATACATAGGTTCCCAACTTCCCTTCCTTTTTGTTGTTGTGTTCTCATCATGAGCCAATGGAAACTTATATCCCTTACTTCGAAATTCGAAATGACGGACCAGAGGTCCTTGATCATAAATTACTTGTTCAGCACATCTTATTTTGTAAAAATATTTCAGTGTAATTTATTATCAGCTTGTATATTGCATACCGTTCGCTGGAAGTACACGTTTCAGAGCATCCTGAAACCAAATAAGCATTTTCAGATGAAAGCACCCGCAGTATCTTCTAAGTATACCACATGAATATCATCACCCCAAGCTTCCCTTTGCAAGGAGAACTTTTCTACAATTTTCATTTTCTCAAAAGTAGCTCTAACAGTAACGTATATCAAAGATATTATCATGAAAAACAAAATGTATATCTTGAATTTCTCAGAATAGTCTCTGAAGACTACTTCATTCAGGGTGAATTTTTCTGAATTTTGCATACCCGCTAAACCGTAAAAATAGACAAAAACTTACTTAACAGAAAATGTAAGGCTTGTTAAAACACGCAATTTCTTCATATACATGTTCCGAGATATTCCTTCTGCAACGAAACAGCTGGTTCTGTGTATTTAATTTTCATAATTTGTTATACTTTTAGCATGTAGACTCTTCTCTATTCTCAGGTCTGTGGTTCTGTACTTTGGTTTCAACTAATTTATTGTGAATCATTACAGATACATAAACACACACAGAATCAAGTTATAACACTTCTTTATCACAAGAATACAACATTTTTACTCCTTGTTTCGTAATTAAGCCAAATCGATCTTCCTTTACAGCAACTATAAACAGAAATATTTGTGTTGCCATTCCAAGGCCGTGTAACGTATGTAAGTTTTAGCAAGGCACAGACGTATAACTGTTTCCATCTCTTTCTATCATTGTTGCGATTGTCTCCAGCCAACAAACTCCTTTACTTAGAGACATTTTTTGCATTAGAATGAACACAACGTCTCCCAAATATGTTAGCAACACAAGTAAAACAATTCAGCAACAAATTAACAGTTAAACGTATTGTTATAAGCTCTTATTTAGCCAAGTAATTGTTAAATTACAAAATTAAAAACTTATATCTTCTGGCTTGTGGCCTTAATTTTATGACACTTCTTTTCGGTTTCAGTTTTAAACTACTCTCTTCTCAAATGGAGTCACATTTCGTTTCATCTCTCTTTTTTTTTTTTTTTTTAGAAATGCAAAACGAGCCGAACTTCAATTCTTCACATTTTGATGTATGACTGTCGCTTTAACCTGGTACATTGCCTTCTGTTTATAAGGAGTAAAAACAATTCTGTTTATGTTTATCTGTGATATAAAGAGCAGAAGAATCTTTAGTTTGCAGAACTGATAGAAAAATGCGAACGGATCTTTTACATTCAGGAGGTCTCAATATTATTTTCAGAGAAATCTCGGTATAAAATTTGTGGGTGGAATGCAATACTTCCGCTACCTACTATGTACTTGGTATAGAATGTAAAAGCTCTAAATTGTGCCGCAGTAAAACCTTGGACCAGTAAAAGCAGTATGAGAGTTTTCATTTAAATAATCGATACGTCGAGCATTAGTAACGCCGTGTAAACAAGAGACTGGCGATTATTGGAAAACGGATACGATAATCTCATTATAACGCGATCAGAAGCTCGGCACGCTTTCATACCGGCAACTGTTTAACATCTGTGACGTGTTTTATCTAAACCAGGGCATTCTTATACGTGCTACACCCTAACACTAATTACCCTAACGCTCTTTTTACTTTCTCCTGCACGCATGTACAATATATAGCCGATAAAGAAGGTATTGCATTTCATCCAAAAATTGGATGCCCAAATGTCACCAGAAATATATATTCTAAGGGTCACTGAATTAAAAAGAATATCTGATGTGTTCCATTCACATGACTTCCTCTACATCTGTGCTCAAATTATTGTTAACAAGCTTATGCTTCTACTTACTTATGGTAATTGAGAAAAAAAATCAGCAGAAATACTCTTATTACTTGCTTCCTTGCAAGTAGGAGCGAAATAAGGGAGTACGCTAGGTTAAAGTGATAGTCAAAAGCTGGTTGCTATGTGACTGAAGTTCCTTTGTTTGTATGGGAAGAAGTTGACAAATGCATGTTTGAGAAAAGTGTGTTTTTTTAAAGCTAAAACCAATAACAAGGAATATCCCAAAAAGGATCAACTCAACGAAAAAAATGAATATGACATAAATTGTGTGTTTTATCGTGTAGTAGGTTTTTGTATATCTCTTACGGTTTACGAGATAGTCAATATTCAATAAAAATTATCCAGAATAAAGATGTCTTTAAATGCTTTTTCAATAAAATTCAAGATATACGTTTTATTTGGCATTTTATATAAGAGATTTTAATCAAAATGGTTACAACCATTTTTGAGAAAAAATGTAAAGGGTGTTTGGGTGGGGGATTTTCTTGCAAATCTTTGTGTCGCATCCTTGCAAGATACCAAGTTTGGTATTTAATCATCTTTTCGTTTTTGCGCTACGCTGTCCACAGTCACGCATACGACCTTTATCCAAAAATGTGTTGTTGTTTTTAGGATCCATGGAGACTCAAAACATATACTTCCGGTGAAATCTTGGTATCGAATTTTTATGTGCAATACAATACCTTCTCTATGCACTATGTGTAGAGAAAGTAGAAATTAGAAACAGGTTTGTGTAATGAATGTTCATTAAACATCAAACTGATTGTTTCGTATCCAGCCCAAACTACCTTTTACATGGCCAAATTTAGAAAAAAACTATTTTCTTAAAAATGGCTCTAACGATTTTGAATAAATTAGAGCATATTAAAGGTATTTAGTTGGCCTTATATATACATCTGGAATGTTTACTTTCACTACACATACTATGTACATAGTGTACAGGGAAGGCATTGCATTCCAAACAAAAATTCGATACTGAGATTTCACTGCAAATACACGTTTTAGGGTACCCGTATCCAAAAAAGTATTTTCAGAAAAAGGTCTGTGTGTCTACATTCCTTGTGTAGTACGTTTTTGTTTTATCTCTTACGGTTTAATAGTTATATAAAAGCTATAGAAAGGTTAACCGCAATGAAGTGGTCTGCAGAGGCTATTCCTAGAAATTTCAAGATAAACATTTCCTTTGTCATAAAATATCTTTAAACATATATTTTAGTAATCGTTACAGATATTTCTAAAAAAGTCAAAAGTTACGTAAAATGTGTCATGTAAAGGGAAGTTGGATGGCATATTTTCCTGAAAATCTTCCCGTCGCATCTTTGGAATATTTTCAACATAAACACCAAGTTTGGCGTTAATCGCACACAGACACACACTGGACATATTTCAAACAAATGTTTTTTTTTAATTCAGTGGATCTCAAAACATGTATTTCGGTGAAATAAATATACATAATTTTTGGATGCAATACAAAACCTTCTTTATACATTATGAACGAGGGTAATCTAGAAAGTAAAGATCAATTTGACATAACTAAATAATAACGAAAGTTATCAAAACAAAACTTTATTTACAAAGTTACACTACCTTACTCTATTTCTCAACATTGCTATCAAGGTACTTTTGTCACGTGGTACCGGTTTTTCAATGCCGATTTTACACTTTCCTTGTACCGCCAAGGATTTTTATTTGTTTGAATGCACAAAATGTTTGGCCAATCGAATTTTATATCAAATAACGCAAGTGTATAGTGATAATACAATGAGCGAGTCTTCAGTGAGGAAATGACACATACTTTACGAGTAATCAAGGAAGAACATAACAGTGTGTACGATAAAGACCGGAGTGGAAGTTCATCAATCGTTACGGAGGATTTGAAAGCAAATGTTAATGAAAGAATTCAGAAAAACCGGTGTTTCATTTTGGACACCTTACATGACTTTTTGGATGGAAAAGATTTCCCAGTCATGAAGACCTCAAAGTGACAGTGACATCTTGGTTCAGATCTTTAGTGGTGGAAGAGTATAACATCTGTACCACGTGACAATAAATACCTTGATGGCAATGACGATTGGGTAGAGAAATAGAATAAGGTAGTGTAACTTTGTAAATAAAGTTTTGGGTTGAAAACTTTCGTTATCATTTAATTATGCTAAATCGTCAGCCAGTTTCTGGATGATCCTCGTATATTGTATTATTGGCTAGAGAAAGTAAAAGTATATAGTGGTGCGGATAGAATGACTCTTCGTCTGTGAGATATTTCTCTGTTTATGATATTGCTACATTTGAATTGCGGTTTCTTTGTTTGCATATTAACGCTGTAGATAAATAGAACTGCAAAAACAAGAAAAGTACCTGTCGTCCATGTGTGGGGACACACAGACAGAGCTATAAAAACATGTTCAGCGACAGTTGTTTGTTTCTCGCAGTGTACCTTACGGCAATAATCAAAACCTCACATTTTTAGATTCCCTGTGGAGTTTCTATCAAAGTAAGCTTGGGGCATTTTACGTTACATTTCTTTAATTTCCTCTTTGGTATCTTTCATATGTAACGTTAAGCCCTGAGAGAGAGAGAGAGAGAGAGGCTGTACAATCCCGTAGCACAATCGATAAAGCCACAGCAGCGCTCAACCGCACAAAGAGACATACCTACCTAGAGAGTAAAACAATTTCTAGAAATACTACTGCCATCCAGAAAGTAAAAAAATCTTATGTGTTCCATTCGCATGACTTTCTCTACATCTCTGCAACAAATTATTGTTAAAAAACTTTATGCTTCTATGTACGTCATGCTAATCGAGAAAAGTTAGCAGAAATAGTCTTATCACTTGCTTCCTTGTAAGTAGAACCAAAATAAGAGAGTACCATAGGTTAAAGTGATAGTCAAAACCTGGTTGCTATGTGACTGAAGTTCCTTTGTTTGTAAGGACAGGAGTTGACAAATTCTTGTATGAGAAAAGTATAAGTTTTTTAAAGGTGAAACCAAAAACAAGGAATATTTCAAAAACGATAACTCCATGAAAAAAACTGTATATGACATAAATTATGTGTTTTAACGTGCTCTACATTTTTTGTGTTGTAAGGTTTTGTCCATCTCTTACGGTTTAGCAGTTATGCAAAATTCCGTAAAAATCATCCAGAATAAAGTAGTCTTCAGAGGCTATTCCCAGAAAATTCAAGATATACATTTTATTTGTCCCTTAAATATCTTTAATATACCACATTTTAATCAAAATCGTTACAGCCATTTTTAAAAAATAAAAAATTTTCGAAAAAAGTTCCGTGTAAAGAATAGTTTGGTGTGGGGGTATTTTTCTGAAAATTTTCGTTTCACATCCCTGGAAGATAGTGAAGTTAAATACCAAGTTTGACACCAAGTTTCGTTTTTGACACATATACACACGGACCTTTTTCTGAAAATGCTTTTTTTGAATAAAGGGGACCCTAGAACATATATTTCCGGTGAAATCTGGCTATTGAATTTTTGGGTGGAATGCAATATCTTCTCTACACACTATGTACATAGTACGTATAGAGAAAGTAAAAACGATTTTCACAACTAAAGATATCATAATTAATAAGACTATTTGGTGAATAAAATTACAATTGTTAGTCTATATGGACACGAAGAATAATATTGCTAAAGTCCTATTTGTCTTGACGTATATTTGATGTCCATATCATAAATCATGGCCTGCCTCGTTGCTTAACTGGTTCCACTCACTCTCCCTGTTGCCATGGGCTCAGTATTCTGCGGCTTTCAGTTTTCAATTAATATGTCTATTACAGCGATACACCTTTCCCCAAAACATTTTAGAGCTTCCGCCATTATGTACGGGAGTATCACTGCACAGTGATAATATTACCATGAGACGAACATTAGTCAAGAGAGAAAACAAATTCACGTGGCTGCGATAAATTTAGAAAAACAATTGTACGAGGGTGTCACAAAAACTATTAAAATACAGAGATAATGAATTCCGAATGGTTGTAAATTTACGCACCAATGTAATGGATTGGTCACCTCCTAGATCACGTGTCATGAACGAAATTATCAAGAAAAAACTTTATTTACAGCGTTACAGTATCTTACTCTATTTCTCAACGTAATCTCCATTCTGTCAAGACATTTATTGTCACGTGGTACCAGTATTTTAAAGCCCGTCTTATACTGTTCTACCGCCAAAGAACTTTTTTTTTTCGGCCAATCGAATTGCGTAGGCAACCAACGAAGTTAATAGTGATAATACAATGAACGAGACTTCAGTGAGGAAATGGCACATAGTTTACGAGTAATCAAGGAAGAACATAACAGTGTGTACGATAAAGACCGGAGTGGAAGTTCAACAATCGTTATGGAGCAGTTGAAAGCAAATATTGAAAAATAATTTAGAAAAGCCGGCGTTTCACTTTGGTGACCGTACATGAATTTTTGGGGAGAGGATTTTGCAACCGGTGAAAACGTCATCTTCGCTCAAATCTTTAGCGGTGGAAGAGTATAACATCTGTACCACGTGACAATAAATACCTTGATAGCAATGTTGAGAAATAGAGTAAGGTAGAGTAACTTTGTAAATAAAGTTTTGTGCTGATAACTTTCGTTCTTTATGATAAATCGTGTGTCACTTTCTGAATAGTCCTCGCACTACAACAAGCAGAAATGCACTTCTCAAATCTTCAGGTTCTTAGTTGCAATGCAGTACTTTCAATTTAAGTATATTACTTCAATTACAGAAGATATTTCACTCCATCCAAAATTTGAGGTCTGGATTTCATTGGGAATACATGTTTTGTGTTCAATCTTTAATTTCTCCACATGTACTATGTAGAGAAGGTATTGTATTCCATCCAAAAAATCGTTACCAGAATTTCACGCAAATACACATTTTGAGTCTAATGTTTACTTTTACATCATTGATATAGAAGATATTGTATTGCTATCAAAGATTCAATACCAATATTTTATTGGAAATATATAAAATATATGTTTTGAGATACCCGGTTATGGCATTGAATTTTTCAGTCTGACTACCTAACCAACTCCTGTCCTAAACACGGCTTGTGTGAAAAAACCATTAAACCAATACCATTGACCATAATAGTTGTCTATACTATGCATCCTGGGACTTAAAGTACTTACAACATTCTAAGTCGTCATTGGGGTCGTCATCTTAATATAATTTGAGATCCCCTTGTGGTTTACCGTGAAACATGCGAGTCAGTTGAGAAATTCAATGCTATGCCGGCATGTTGCCATGGTAGCTCAGTTATAGAGCAACCGGCCAAAGACCGGGAGATCCGTGGTTCAAATCTCACCAATCTCAATAAAAAAGGAATGTTTAGAAATATCTCTGTTTGTTCCAAGTGTCTGTGAACACGTTATCTCAAACACGAAATCCCGGTTAAATATCAAACTTGGTATTTGCGTTTAGCATCTTCCAGAAACGCGACTCATAGATTGTCGGGTAAATACCCACTACACAAACTGCCCTTAACTTGTAACAGCTTTCTCGAAATCTTCGATTTCAAAAAAATCTTTAACGATTTTGCTTAATATACCCTATATTACATATTTAGATGACAATGTCTACATCGAATTCTCTGTGAATAACCTCTAAAGTTTGTTTCATTTAGGAGAACTGATCAACTCTAACAGATAAACAAAAACTTACTAAGCAAAAATTGTAAAATTTCGATGTCGAGCTTTCACCGCAAATGTGCCTTTTGAGGTACCCGGAATACAAAAAAACATTCTTAGTAAAAGATCCTTTTGGTTGTGAGTATGTATGTGTGTATGTGTGTTTATGTGTGTATGTGTGTATGTGTGTGTATGTGTGTGTATGCGTGTGTGTATGTGTATGTGTATGTGTGTATGTGGGTATGTGTGTGTATGTGTATGTGTGTATGTGTATGCGTGTGTATGTGTATATGTATGTGTGTATGTGTGTATGTGTATGCGTGTGTATGTGTATGCATGTGTGTATGCGTGTGTATGTGTGTATGTGTATGTGTGTATGTGTGTGAATGTGTATGTGTGTATGTGAATGCGTGTGTATGTGTGTGTATGCGTGTGTATGTGTATATGTGTGTATGTGTATGTGAGTATGTGTGTATGTGTGTATGCGTGTGTATGTGTGTATGTGTATGTGAGTATGTGTGTATGCGTGTATGCGTGTGTATGTGTGTATGTGTGTATGTGTGTGTATGTGTGTGTATGTGTGTGTATGTGTATGTATGTATGTGTATGTGTGTATGTGTATGTGTGTATGTTAATGTGTGTATGTGTATGTGTGTATGTGTATGTGTGTATGTGTATGTGTGTATGTATGTGTATGTGTATGTGTGTATGTGTGTATGTGTATGTGTATGTGTGCGTGTGTGTATGTTTGTGTATGTGTATGTGTGTATGTGTGCATGTGTGTATGTTTGTGTATGTGTATGTGTGTATGTGTGTATGTGTGTGTATGTGTATGTGTATGTGTGTATGTTTGTGTATGTGTATGTGTGTATGTGTGTATGTTTGTGTATGTGTATGTGTGTATGTTTGTGTATGTGTATGTGTGTATGTGTGTATGTTTGTGTATGTGTATGTGTGTATGTGTGTGTGCACATGTGTCCCGTCCGTGTATGTCAAAAACGAAAAGTCGATATAATATCTAAGTTTAGTATCCTCCAAGGATGCGATACGAAGATTTTGAGAGAAATTCACCCACCCCAAACTACTCTTTGTATGGACAAATTTTTGAAAATTTTGATTTTCTCAAAAATGGCTCTAGCGATGACGATTAAAATACCGTATACTAAAGATAGGTATTTAAATAATAATTAAAGTGATTATTTTGACTTTTCTGAAAAAAAGCCTCTGTAGAGCACTTCATTCTGGATGAATTTTGCGTAACAGATAAACCGTAAAAGATAGGTAACTTAATACATAAAAGCGTAGACTTTGTTAAAGTTTACAACTCCTGGCAATGCAAAGAAGCGGGCTTCAATCACATGGCAACACGCTTTTAAAGGACGTAAATATCGTTTTATCCTAGTATATTCCCTTTTACTGACCAAGAAACAAGTAATAACACAATTTCTTATCTAGATTAGCATAACGTAGATGGAACAATAATTTATTACAGAGATGTAGAGAAAGTCATGTGAATGAGGCACATCTGTTCTTTTTCTACGACCGAGCGTAATTGAGTAGTTTACGAGCTCATTTCAGATCGCAAACTTGATTTTTACGGAATCCACGCGCAAAGAAGTGCAGCAAGCGTAAAGTCATTTTGTTGCAACTTTACGATATTAGTGTGTATACATCAACAGACAAACAATTGGTGCACGATATAATGTTATGTTCAATAAGTGACAAATATTCTTTCGCAGCAGCAGCTCTAAGGATATCATAATTCTCACAGAACAACAATAATATGGGTTTGTCACGGCCTGCTATAACCGTACCGTCATCGCGCCCAGCAAAGCGAAATAAATATCCAACTATAACCATTAGTGAATAATTCAAACTTAGCCTCAAATTTATTTCATCTTTCGTTGCTTTTCTTTTAATATCAGAAAATTCTAGTAGAAAAAAACATAGTATGATACCCGAGAGTAAGTTTACGCTATTACACCATAAATGGCTATTCTTTTTTCACCA
>CM060882.1:4265000-4277500 GCA_030762935.1 Hymenopus coronatus | reverse complement strand
CGTGGAGTTGATCGTTTTCTTAGATATTCCTTGTTTTTAGTTTCAGCTTTAAAAAACCTATACTTTTCTCATACAGGAATTTATCAACTCCTGTCCATACAAACAAAGGAACTTCAGTCACAGAGCAACCACCTTTTGACTATCACTTTAACCTATGATACTCCCTTATTTCGCTTCTACTTACAAGGAAGCAAGTAATAAGACTATCTCTGCTAATTTTTTCTCGATTAGCATGAAGTAAATAGAAGCATACGCTTTTTAACAATAATTTGTTGCAGAGATGCACAGAAAGTCATGTGAATGGAACACATCAGACTTTTTTTTTTTTGAAATGCTGTACTTCCGCTACTTATTATATGTGGTATAGAAAGTAAAAAGGAAGCAGCGACGGCTGAAATACTAAAAAGGGGAGCGTGTTGGGATTTACTGGTCCATATAACTGCAAATGTGGGTCTGCGAGACACACAGACAGATGAATGCCGCGTTATCTCTGTTGCCACTAGCAACACACGTTTACCCACTTTCGTCTCTTTTCTGCCGTCCGCACACTCAACCTCTGAATTTTATGTATTCATTTAATTAAAATACCGTCTTGTTTCGTGTTGAACAAAGAAACCGTTAGTGCGCATCCACGTAATTACATAAAAATCTGATGTGTTGCACTATACACATATTCTGTAAACTATACTTACAAAACCTTATTCTTTTATCATACTAATCAAGATAAACATTACCTGAAAGTGTCTTATTACTTGCTTCCTTGTAAGTAGAAAGAAAATAAGGGAGGCTATGGCATTGAAATCCGTTTCATTGCGTGGCCAGGAGTTGTCAAGTTCCTGTATGAGAAATGTCTCAAGTATTTTAAAACTGATATAAATAACAAGGAATATCTCGAAAACTGTCAACTTCAGGTAAAAAATGTAACAGAAGTGATATGGAATGACCATATTACAACACTTGCTAACTCAAGGCTCATCAAACTTTATCCATTAATTAATAAAGGCTCCAAGATTGACCTGGACTGCTCCACTCTGCTTTACAAATCTTTAATTCCACCTCTTCTCAGCTCCTATAAGGTCCACAACAAATAAAAGTTCAAGTTGTACACAATAAATTTCTCCGCAGAGCTTCAACACCAACTTCACTATATGAAGACATTCCTCAACAACGTTACTGGTGCTCAAGCATTTAACCTGCATATCAAAACTCCACATTAAACACTGAACAGAATACCACCATAAGAAATAAAAGTGCAAGTTGTACACAATAAGTTTCTCCGCAGAGCTTCAACACCAACTTCACTATATGAAGACATTCCTCAACAACGTTACTGGTGCTCAAGCATTTAACCTGCATATCAAAACTCCACATTAAACACTGAACAGAAAACCACCACAACAAATAAAAGTGCAAGTTGTACACAATAAGTTTCTCCGCAGAGCTTCAACACCAACTTCACTATATGAAGACATTCCTCAACAACGTTACTGGTGCTCAGCATTTAACCTGCATATCAAAACTCCACACAAAACACTGAACAGAATACCCCCACAACAAATAAAAGTGCAAGTTGTACTCAATAAGTTTCTCCGCAGAGCTTCAACACCAACTTCACTATATGAAGACATTCCTCAACAACGTTACTGGTGCTCAAGCATTTAACCTGCATATCAAAACTCCACACAAAACACTGAACAGAATACCACCACAACAAATAAAAGTGCAAACTGTACACAATAAGTTTCTCCGCAGAGCTTCAACACCAACTTCACTATATGAAGACATTCCTCAACAACGTTACTGGTGCTCAAGCATTTAACCTGCATATCAAAACTCCACACAAAACACTGAACAGAATACCCCCACAACAAATAAAAGTGCAAGTTGTACTCAATAAGTTTCTCCGCAGAGCTTCAACACCAACTTCACTATATGAAGACATTCCTCAACAACGTTACTGGTGCTCAAGCATTTAACCTGCATATCAAAACTCCACACAAAACACTGAACAGAATACCACCACAACAAATAAAAGTGCAAACTGTACACAATAAGTTTCTCCGCAGAGCTTCAACACCAACTTCACTATATGAAGACAACAACGTTACTGGTGCTCAAGCATTTAACCTGCATGTCAAAACTCCACACAAAACACTGAACAGAAAACCACCACAACATTTCTAAGCGTGACACAGAAGACTCCTGCGAATAATTATTCATAAATTTCATAATGATGCAGTTTCATTTTTTGTAATTTATTATTGCTATTACTTATACTTTCATTCAATTGTAACATTATTTGTAAAGTTATATTAACGTTTCTGTGTATGTTAGAGGAGCCAACCTCAAATGTTAATGTTTTTGCTATCTATGGTCTGTATCGCATAAATTCTGATCTGCCAACAATAGAATTAAAAAAGAAAGTAAAACGTATATATGAACTAAGTTGTGAGATCCAAGGAGATCCACAACTTTTGAGTGGTGTGTTTTTGTGTGTCTCTTACAGTTTAAAATTCATAGAAATTCACTCGAATAAAAGGGTCGTCAGATGCTAGTCCCAGAATATTCAACATACACATTTTATTTGGCATGTAAATGTATCAAATATATAAGAAGTTAAATCAATATCGTTTGAGCTATTTTTAAAAAAACCAAAATATACGAAATTTGTTCTATGTAAAGCATATTTGGGGGTGGGAGATTTCTTGAAAATGTTAGTGTGGGGACAGCCTGAGCTTGTATTCGATTTGGTATTTAGCGATCCTTCGTTTTTGAACTAAACTGCCCACACACACGATAAACATCTGATGTGCTCCATTCACATGACTTTCTCTGCAACTAATTATTGTTAAAAATCTTATGGTTTTATTTACTTAATGCCAATGTAGAAAAAATAGTAGAATAGCAAAAGCAATATTTCTTGCTTCTTTGTAAGTAGAAGCGAAATAAGAGAGTACCATAGGTTAAAATGACAGTCAAAAGCTGGTTGCTATGTGACTGAAGTGCCTTTGTTTGTATTGACAGGAGTTGATAAATTCCTATATGAGAAAAGTATGAGTTTATTAAAGGTTTTTTTTTTTTTTGGTAGTGTTTAACGCCCGCTTTAACTACTAATGGCACCGCAGGCGGTGATACTGATGATACATGAATGATGATGGAGCACCGGTGGAATGCGATGGCGGGGGAAACCGGAGTACCCGGAGAAAACCCGCCCCAGCGCCGTTTCGTCCACCACAAATCTCACATGCGGTCGCTTGGGATCGAACCCCGGCCGTCTAGGTGAGAGTCGAATGGTCTAACCACTCGGCCACGTTATTAAAGGTGAACCCAAAACAAAAAGTCCTTCAAAAACGACCAACTACACGTAAAAAATGTAAATAACATAAATTGTAAGTTATAACATGCTTTACATTTTTTGTGTGGTAAGTTTTTCTCCATCTCTTACGGTTTAGCAGTTATGCAAAATTCCGTAAAATTCATCCAGTATAAAGTAGTGTTCAGAAGCTATTTCCAGAAAATTCATATGCCCAAATTATTTTATTTGTCAGGTAAAGATATTGAATATACAATATTTTAATCAAAATCGTTAGAGGAATTTTTGAGAAAATCAAATTTTCAAAACACGTTCCATGTAAAGTTTAGTTTGCAGGGGTGGGGGATTTTTTTCAAAAGTATCAAATTTTGCTTTATGTGGAATGCCTTTTTTGGCTGGTTTTTATTCTAAGGATATCCTCGTGTCGCATCCCTGGAAGATACTAAACTTAAATACCTAGTTTGGTATTTTAGCGACTTTTCGTTTTTTGAATTATCGTGCTCTCACACACACACACACACACACGTACCTTTTTCTGAAAATACTTTTTTTTTGGATGCAGGAGACCCTAAAACATATACTTCCGGTGAAATCTCAGTATTGAATTTTTGGGTGGAGTACAATACCTGATGTATACACTATGTACATAATACGTGTAGAGAAAGTAAAAAAGCGATTTAATTGTGTGGTGTTGCTTGGATAGAAAAGGCGGCGTTGCTAAATCTTGAGTAATGCTGAGCAGAACAAAAGCCAGTGCAAAGAGTCATCAAGCGACGTGCCTTTATTACAGCTGTTTACAAAACATCCGTGTGTACTGTAGATGTGGCAAGGTGGTGTAATGGTCAGACAGTTTGGGTTTGTCATTATGGTAGCACTGTATTCACTTTTCTGTGAAGTGTAACTGATCAATCTGGCTGTTACACGCTGGAGTAGCCGCTACAGGGCCTTTCAAAACAATCGTGACTTTCAACTGTCAAATACTTGGTATACAAGTTAAAAAAATCTGATGTGATGTGTTCCTTACACATGACTTTCTCTACATCTCCGCAACAAGTTATTCTTAAAAGCTTATTCTTCTATTCACTTCATAGTAATTGAGAAAAATTAGCAGAAATAGTCTTATTACTTGCTTCCGTGTAAGTAGGAGAGAAATAAGGGTGTACCATAAGTTAAAGTGACAAATGATTGCTATGTGACTGAAGTTCCTTTGTATGGACAGGTGTTGACAAATTCCTGTATGAGAAAAGTATAAGTTTTTCAAAGTTGAAACTCATAACAAGGCATGTCTCAAAAACGATCAAATCCACGAAAAAAATATATATAACATAAATTGTGAGTTTTAACATGCTCTACATTTTTTGTGTGGTAAGTTTTTCTCCATCTCTTACGGTATAGCAAATGCAAAATTGCATACATTTCATTCAAAATAAAGTAGTCTTCAGAGGCTATTCCCAGAAAATTCAAGACATACATTTTATTTGTCACGTAAATATCTTTAATATACGATATTTTCATCAAAATCGTTAGAGCCATTTCTTAGAAAATCAAAAGTTTCGAAAAAAATTCCATGTAAAGGGTAGTTGGGGGTCGGGAGATTTTCTTGAAAATCTTCCTGTCGCATCCTTGGAATATACCAAACTTAAATACCAAGTTTGGTTTTTAACGGACTTTTCGTTTTTGAGCTATGCTACACACTCGCATATACACAAACACAGACAGACACACACACGGACATTCTTCTAAAAATTATTTTTGTTGATTAAGGGGTGGTCTCAGAACGTATATTTCCATTTAAATCTTGGTATTGAATTTTTGGGTGGAACACAACTTCTTGTGTATCCACTATGCACATGCGTACTATAGAAAGGGAAAAATCCGAAGTATTACTCTCTCATATCTTTCTCTATCCTATCGTTTATTAGTGCCTATGTAAATTATGTTTACTAAAGTCTACACTCAGCTTGGGGATTTCGTGTGAGACTGGTATTCGGGAGGTCCGGTTGGATTCCTGCGGTCCACGGGTTTCGTCGGCTCTCTGAGTGAATTCAAGGCCTCTTTCTTCATTCTCCCCAACTTCCTGTGCCCTCAATTCATCTCCATTTCATTCCAACCGCTCTATTTCAGAGCTCAAAACGTGGTGGTTGTGCCCTTCTGTGGTGGTAAAACGGGCTTTGGAAATTCAGCTTTCAGCGGCGAGGAGGCGCTGGAGTCATTTGCAGGTCCACAGGATGTCAAAACTATGATGTGCGCTCCTAGCGCTCCCCGTGTCGAGGTGAAGAACTGCTTGGACTATGTTGGGGGCCCTCCACGGTGGATCTATTCCCATGATCTGTTTCAGTTGCCCGTTGATAATACTCTCATGTCATCCTATTGTCCAGGGATCTGTTGCACAATAAGCCTATACTGGCTGCGGTGTGGAACCCCCTCCGGAATGACACACTCACTCTCTCTCTCTGTCTCGTTATCTGTCCCCCCCCTCTCTCTCTCTCTCTATATATATATACATATATATACATATATATATATATATATATACACACACACACACGAGGGTTAGGACAAAGTCATGGTAACTATTTCTTTTGTTGAAAGTACCCGTTGAAAAATGTGACATACAGAAGAAAGGACAAGGTGTTAACTACATGTGTGGTCAATGAATATCACTGAACTAATTTATTATGGTAGTATACAGGGCAATATGGCCTTCACGGTGCAAAAGATTGACAACGCAGTACACATACAGTTGATAGGACCAACCTGGGCCTAAAGACCCTCCCTCGCAACTGTCACCACACGCTGCCAACGATGTGGAAGGTGCTGATTACCAGCTGCCGCAGCATTTGTGAATCGGGTCATCTGTTCGCGCACAACATTAGCAATATCCTCTTGTGTTGCAAACCACCTACCACGTAGTGATTCATTAATCTTTCCAATGAGATCAAAGTCACAGGCCGACATGTCGGGAGAGTCGGTGGGTGCTCAATTCTTCTCCAACTGACTTCCATCTCGCACGACACTCACCAACTGACCGATTTCACAGCCCTCACTGCACTACTACCAGCTATCACAGAGCCATCTGTTCTACAAACACACTATGCCTGCAGAACTTCCACGCGAAACATACGTTTGTGATCCGTTCACATATCTACAAGAAAAAAACTAGTTGCCATGACTTTTGCCCCAACCCTCGTGTGTATATATATATATATATATATATATATATATATATATATATATATATATATATATATAAACACATAGGAATATCTCTCAGTACGAAAAGTGATTTTGTAATTATATGTTTTTGAAGCTTTATGTACCGCTATAATTAGGTTGGTGAAAGCATTCGATCATTTTGAATTGGGACTTTAAAAATGTAAAGTGTTCCATTAATATGACTTTCCCTACTTGTACTGTAACAGCTATTCTTACAAAAGACTATTCTTCTGTTTACTTCCTGCTTATCGAGATAAACATTAACAGAAACTGCTTCCTTGTGAGTAGAAGGCAATACAGCAGGATAAAGTGATAGTCAAATGTTTTAAAAGCTCTCACTATATGATTGTCTTATCTTATATAGGAGTGAAACAAAAGAGAAATGAACCGGATGAGGAGCTCCCGTTTGAGAAACATGTAAGTATTCTAAAATTAAAACTTTTTAACTGCGAATATCTCTGATCAGTAACCCAAAAAACTGTATATAACACAAATTGTGTATTTTATCGAGAAGTCCACGTTTTGTGTGATGGCTTTTTGTTTCTATTAAAAGCGAAAGTCATCAAGAAACAGAAGACTTCGGGGTTATTCCCTCAACAATCATGACATTCATTTTGTTCCTAATGAGTAAGCTTATATATGTCGACTTTTAATCCAAGCCGTTAAAGCTATTTGTAAGAAAACCGTTAATTGCGAATATAATACATGTAAAAATAGTTTGGTTTGGAGAATATTTCTAAAATGTTGGTTTAGTATTTTTGGAAGTTCAGTGAACTTAATTACAAAATTGGTACTTAACTAAGGTGTTATTTCTGTTATATCGTTCGTTTACACACATACACACACAAACATACAAATACAGATACACACACTTGCAGTCACAACTGCACCGCGTATTCACACATATAGATTACTCAAACACCCAATAAGTTTATACAATATCTACACAAATATTTTATCTCTTAGTGCACGAACTTCCATTAAGTATGTGCCCAGGCTTGGCCAGCTTTGGCTGTTTAGAATCAAATCCCAGAATGCTGTTTTTCGTCTGTTTGAAGCTAAAAATACTTCCGGCAATAATTTTTTCCTAGCATCCTCCATCTGCATGCGATCTGCCAAAATATGCGTGCAGTCTTCCTGATACCCGCATAATGGGCAGCTTCATCAACTAACTACCTTAGGTGTTTCCCAACCTGAGTCACGCCATTCCCGACCTTTGTTTCTTACCCAATTTTGAGCTATATGTTTCTTTACCACACCCAGTTTCTATTTCGTTTTGTAACTACAATAAAGACTTTTTTCTACATTCAGACTCTATTTCCTGCCTCTTTATATCGCATAGTGTCTTTTATTTTATTCACGACCTTAAAACTATTTTCGCTGCCTCCAAGTAATATACGGTTAGAGTATACACGCAAAATTCCAAACACTTTGGAATAGTGGTTTCATGCGTTGATTAGCCTGAAGTATAAGCTCTTCTAAGAACAGTTTGTACAACAGGTAGAGAAAGTATTGTGAGTGGAATACGTGAGATGTTTTATTTCAGTAAATAGATGTGCTATTATTCGCAGTAACTCGTATAAATGTGAGCAGATGCATTACGTTAATTTTTGCAGCAGTATGTTGGCATGAATGTGACAAACGTCATATATCTTTGTAAGAGAGTGGGTTGGCCAGCCTGACGTGTTTGTCTATTGACGGCGGCAACTCCGCGAATCAAAATGACTGTT
This sequence comes from Hymenopus coronatus, assembly GCA_030762935.1. Classification (NCBI taxonomy): domain Eukaryota; kingdom Metazoa; phylum Arthropoda; class Insecta; order Mantodea; family Hymenopodidae; genus Hymenopus; species Hymenopus coronatus. Next base: position 4,269,241 of record CM060882.1, on the reverse strand, counting down.
TGCGCAAGCGGTCGGTGTTTGTTTAGCCAACTGGCGGATAAACGTGGCAACCTAAGGTCTGCTTATTGTAACCCGGGGATGTCGATTCAGCAACTGACAATATTTAAACTTCCGACTGAAGGAATGCAACCATTTCCTGCTCTCAGTAAACACCGTCTCAGTTTCACTCGAACCTCAGGAACGTTTAAAACATCGTAAAACAGTATAAGAACTGAAACTTATACTTATCTGGTCGAGAATGTATACTGGGAATACGAGATCTATAAGTGACTTACAGGTCGTGGTTACCAAATTATTTCAAAATGGCTTTTCAATATTTTATTGAACATTAAGGAAAAATCTGAGCCGTTCCATTCTCATGACTTTCTCTACATCTCTGTAACAAATGATTCTTAAAATGCTTATACTTCTATTTACTTCATTCTAATCGTGAAAAAAAGTATCTTGTAAGTAGAAGCGAAATGAGGGAGTACCATAGGTTAAAGTGATAGTCAAAAGCTGGTTGCTATGTGACTGAAGCTCCTTTGTTTGTATGGACACGAGTTGACAAAGTCCTATATGAGAAAAGTATAAGTTTTTCAAAGCTGAAACTAAAAATAAATAATGAATATCTCAAAAACAACCAATTCCACGAAAAAATGTATAGGACATAAATTATGTATTTTAACGTGCTCTACAGTTTTGTGTCGTAAGTTTCTGTCCATCTCTTACGGTTTAGGAGTTATGCAAAATTCCGTGAAATTCGTTCAGAATAAAGTAGCCATCAGAAGCTATTCCCAGAAAATTTTATATATGCATTTTGTCAGATAAATATGTTTAATTTACGAAATTATAATGAAATCGTTAGAGCCATTTTTGAGAAAAGAAACATTTTCGAAAAAAGTTCCATGTGAAGGGTAGTTGGGGCGGGGGATTTTCTTGAAAATCTTCGTGTCGCATCCTTGGAAGATAACTAACTTAAATACCAAGTTTGGTATTTAACCATCTTTATGTTTTTGAGCTATGCTGTCCACAAGCACGAACACAGACAGACAGACAGATAGACACACACTGACGGACCTTTTTCATAAGTGATTTTTTTTTGTATTCAGGGGAACCCAAAACATGTATTTCCGCTGAAAAATCGGTATCGAGTTTGTGGGTGCATTACAATACCTTCTCTATACACTATGTATGTACCCACATAGTATGTGCAGAGAAAGTAAAAGAAATTCTCGATGTGAACAAATGAAAGGCTGCATTTAAATTCTATGTACAAAGCCTTCTTATACACTCTTTTGTTAATGAATTTTGCAATAGACTGTTTACTTGAAGTAGCACATGTCTTGAGTGTTACGTCATTTCCTAATTGTACTGTAAGTATTAATGACCTCTCAAACTCTTACAGTGCTTGTTGCCATGGCAATTAATAAATATATTGTAAATTTTGCTTACATTACCAAATATGTATTCAGAATGATAATTTACAAATCAGGTACTTAAAAATAAATGTTTTGTGTTTCATTCATATGGATTTCTCTACATGTCGGTAACAAATTATTGTTATATAGCTTATTGTTCTATCTACATCTTGGTGATCGAGATAAATGTTAACAGAAATTATTACTTCCTTCCTTGTAAGTAGAAGGGAAATAAGAGAAAACAAAGAAATAGTCCCTTGAGACAATATATATCGTATCACGGAATTAGAAGGGAGATTAAGAAGGGACAAATATGCCTTTGAAGTGGCCAGGGGAGAAATATTGTAAACACGTGGACAAGTGTAAGACTGATTTCAGTGAAGGCGATGTCCCACGGTCCAATATTTTGGTCCAATACCCTTCAAACAACAATTTCCGTCCTATTTTTGGTCCAATTCCAGTTTGCTACAACAGGATACAGCGATTTTAAATTTTTGGTCCAAATGTATGAAATCAAAAAAGAAACAAATAAACTAGTTGAACAGTAATGCTGAACTGAAAGAATACCACTTGTAACTTAACACCAGCTCTGAGAAAATTTCCATGTACACTTCCACAACATTCCTTAATCTCCTGAAACCGCACGCGGGATTCGAACCCAGAACACTAAACCACCTATAGCGATACGGAGAACAACGAATTTCAGTAGCATCACATAGTGACCAGCTCTTAATAGAACTGAATTCCAGTATTCTTTTGCATCCACAAGATATTATTTATAAAAACTTTCCTTCAAACACTTTAGTCGATTTGCATGAAGTAGATAGAAGGGTACGTTTGTTACAGAATAGGTAGAGAAAGTTGTTTGGATGTAACACATTACACGTTGTTTATTTTTTATTGAGGGTGTTCGCCCTCAGAGCGTGTTTTGCCTGACTGACGTTTGAAAACCAAACTGTGTTTAATAATTGCTGCGATAAACCGCGCGCGCCCCGTTTTCTAAAAGTCAGTGCGTTGCTATGGTGAGCAAAAATTAAAGACAAAAGAAGTGAGTCGCGCGCCGGCGCCACTATCGCGCTCGTCAGAGAATAAAATGGAAATTCAAACAGAAAGTTTCCGATTGTGAATTAAAAGTTGACTACACAGAGACATGGTGTGTTTATCAGGAGTACACGCGTGTGTACCTGTTAAAACAGACTAAACCTGGCGCTCTTCATCTGTCGCAGCGGCCTCAAATAAAAACTACACGCTTTGTTCAAATTATCATCCTGCTCCATTCACATGACCTTCTCTATCTGTTCTGCAAACAAAATATTCTTCTATCCACATCATGCTAATCGAGATAAACATTAACAGAAAGGGTCTTTCTTGTAAGTAGAAGGGAAGTAAGGGAATACACAAGACTAAAGCAATAGTCAAGTTTTACTTTCTCTATACGTACTATGTACATAGTGTACAGAGAAGGTATTGTAATGCACACAAATATTTGTTACCGAAATTTCGCCGGAAACATACGGTTTTGGTGCCCCTGAACACACACACACAAAAAAAACATTCTTAGAAAAATGACCGTGTGTGTGTGTGTGTATGTGTGTGTGTGTGTGTGTGACTTGGGTAGCATAGCTCAAAAACGAAAAGACCGTGTGTGTGTGTGTGTGTGTGTGACTTGGGTAGCATAGCTCAAAAACGAAAAGACCGTGTGTGTGTGTGTGTGTGTGTGTGTGTGTGTGTGTGTGACTTGGGTAGCATGGCTCAAAAACGAAAAGACCGTGTGTGTGTGTGTGTGTGTGTGTGTGTGTGTGTGTGTGTGTGTGTGTGTGTGACTTGGGTAGCATAGCTCAAAAACGAAAAGACCGTGTGTGTGTGTGTGTGTGTGTGTGTGTGTGACTTGGGTAGCATAGCTCAAAAACGAAAAGACCGTGTGTGTGTGTGTGTGTGTGTGTGTGTGTGTGTGTGTGTGTGACTTGGGTAGCATAGCTCAAAAACGAAAAGACCGTGTGTGTGTGTGTGTGTGTGTGTGTGTGTGTGTGTGTGTGTGACTTGGGTAGCATAGCTCAAAAACGAAAAGACCGTGTGTGTGTGTGTGTGTGTGTGTGTGTGTGTGTGTGTGTGTGTGTGTGTGTGTGTGTGTGTGTGTGACTTGGGTAGCATAGCTCAAAAACGAAAAGACCGTGTGTGTGTGTGTGTGTGTGTGTGACTTGGGTAGCATAGCTCAAAAACGAAAAGACCGTGTGTGTGTGTGTGTGTGTGTGTGTGTGTGACTTGGGTAGCATAGCTCAAAAACGAAAAGACCGTGTGTGTGTGTGTGTGTGTGTGTGTGTGTGTGTGACTTGGGTAGCATAGCTCAAAAACGAAAAGACCGTGTGTGTGTGTGTGTGTGTGTGTGTGTGTGTGTGTGTGTGTGTGTGTGTGTGTGTGACTTGGGTAGCATAGCTCAAAAACGAAAAGACCGTGGAATCCCAAACTTAGTATTATAAAGATTTTCACGACCGCATCCGCAACCTTGTCTATAGGAAGTTGGTATGGTAACCACTACACAGTCTTATTACTTGCTTCCTTGTAAAGAGAAGCGAAATAAGGGAGTAGCATAGGTTAAAGTGGAAGTCAAAAGCTGGTTGCTATGTGACTGAAGTTCCTTTGTTTGTATGGAGGATTTTTCTCAAAATCCTAGTTTCGCACCCACGAAAGATGCTAAACTTAAATACCACTTTTCGTTTTCCAGTTATCGTCTCAGACATACGGACACACACGGACCTTTTTCTGAAAATGCTTGTTTTGGATATAGGGGACCCTAACACATATATTTCCGGTGAAATCTCGTAATGGAATATTTTGGTGAAG